>CM035431.1:142207251-142674751 GCA_020310875.1 Ceratopteris richardii
GCACAATATGAGAGACCAAATGAAGTTTTAAATCAATGAAAATGAGTACAATGCAAGAGCAAACAATTCTCTGCAATCTGGTACAGTCAGATTTGGAAAAGCCTAACTACAGAAAGTCATGAGAAAATGAGGTAACCAAGCAAGGGGGCTGCTTGCTAGAGTTTATGACTTCACTAAACTAAGTGGAAACTCTTGGAATGCATACAACGCAAGAAACAAAGGTGGGATGATGCTTATATAGAGTTTTACTTTTCCCACAATCTAGCTAACCACCCACCAATTACTATGGGTGCAGTTTTTGGTGGCTGACTTGATGAGATTTGAATTTGATTGAGTTTGGTGGATGTTCTACCTTTATTCCACGACTTTGGGTCCTCTTTTTTTATTGATCCACTTCGAAAACTCGTGGTTGAGCCTTTTTGCATGATTGAGACTTGATTTTCAACACTCCCCCTCAAGTCTCAATGCCTAGGTACTTCATTCCAATGCATGCTTTGAAGTGTTGTAGCTTTACTCCATCCAATGCTTTGGTAAACATATTTGCATATTGGTCCTTTGTATTGACATGCTCCACCTTGACATCTTTTGACATGATCTTCTCTCGAATAAAGTGGTAATGCACTTCTATATGCTCTGACCTTGCATGGAACACCGAATTTTGAGCCAAGCATATGCTACTTATGTTGTCATAAGAAAAAAGGTACTTGCTTAACCTGCAAATCAAGATCAAGAAACAACTTCTTGAGCCACATAATCTCACATGAGACTTGTGCTAAGCCTCTATACTCAGCTTGGATCAATGAAAGAGCCATGGTTGGTTGTTTCTTTGACATCCATGAGATGGTCTTCTTCCCTAGCATGATAACATATCCACTAGTGCTCCTCTTGTCATCTTTGGAACCTACCCAATCATCATCACAATAAGCTTGTACATTTAATCCATCATCAAATGGATAATATAGACCTTCATTCGCTGATCCTTTGAGGTACCTAAGTACCCTTTTGGCTGGAACAAGATGAGTTACTCTTGGTGCTTGCAAATTTGAGATAACACTCCAAGTACATGTGCAATATCAGGTCTTGTCATAGTAACATACAAGAGAGAACCAATTATTGACCTATACATGGTCACATCCTTCACTTCTTTACCGTCATGAGCACTTAGTTTAACATTTACTTCCAATGGATTTGAAATGGGCTTGCAATCACACAAGCCAAACTTCTTCAAAATTATTGAAATCTCTAACAACATTCACAACATAGCTCTAAGGTATTGTCTACACAACATAGTATTATTCATCATTTATTAAGTAATTGAAAGATGCCTTGATACATCTCCTCTAGATTGTTTTTTATAGGGTCATCCTCTAGAGATGTGAAGAGGTTGTTTGACGAAGGTGTTTAGCTTGGATCCCCTTGTGAGTGAGCATATTATTTACAAGCAAGGACAAATTGATCATTTTCTTAGAAAATTTAGAGAGGATATGGAATACATTATTCACCAATATGTTGAGAAGTAATTTTTCACTATATTTTCCATATATAGTCATTCCTTTACTAAGCTTGAAGTTTTATAAAGAAGTAGGGCTTAGAATTTGAGGGGTCATTGTACTTTAATAATAGTTGACTTCAATGAATACCAAGATTTATTTTTGAATTCCCTTCAATCACAACATGGCAACTACAAATTGTAAGTTCTACTGCATTTTAATGTAATCTATTATTTTGGTGCACTTTTCCTCACACCATTTCCATGCATTTTGAAATTTTTAGCTTTGTAGTGTTGCCAATATTTTGAAGATGCACGATAAAAAATTTCCAAGCATTTGCAAACTAAATGAAGAGAAAAAAATTGCTTATATGCAAATACATGTTTCCTTATAGAAAGAATTTACATCATGTGGATGGAGAGTAATTTTCAATCTAGTAAGGTTCTTAGAGTGCAAGTTTTATAGTAGTCAATTAAATTTATGTGGTTATCTAGATGCATGGATGCTTTTGGTGGGAGAAAGAGCAATTCATAGCATCATGAGGGATTCTATTTTTCCATATGATCGAGACTCATCTCCCCCATGTCCATCACCAAGAGATAAGAAGAAACATGATAAGAATTAAGGTCCTCCTGCTCATTCTCCATTAAAAAATGTTCCAAAGTGAAAACATAAAGGTGTAGCTTCAAGAAGGAGAAGCATAAGAAGCAAAAGTAGATGTAGTTTTTTCCATACACGTGATTAGCACTAGATAGCAAGCCCTTGTATTTTCACCATACGTTTGAAATTATTGTTTTTTCTATGTTATGTTGTGAATACAGATTATGTACAACAAAGAACCCTTTAGAGCATTGTATTTAAAGAATGATCTTTTTAGAAATGATGTCATTCTATCTATATTCTAAAGATAGTATGTTCTTATAGCATTTTCTCAATCACAATATATCCCCAATCACAATCTTTTGATCACTCAAGAATAACAAAGGAGAGAAAATGCAAAGATTGCAGAAGATAAGAGAACATCTAATGCATAAGAGTAAAAAAGATATGACTCAAAGAAAGAGGAATTCTGATAATATAGATGAGAATCAATGGTTAAAATAGCTTTGGAAAATAGCTTCGTGAAGAGCCCTCTACCTCCCGATCCCCCCTCCCCCGAGCTATCACAATCTCATTCACATTCCCACTCTCAATCACACTCGCACTCTCACTCTCACTTTCACTCTCACTCTCACTCTCACTCTCAATCACAAGGTAATTCTCTAATTTCTGTGCGTCCCCTTTTTTATGTGTAGGTCTCTCTATAGTAGAGTTTGGATCACCACCCCAAAGAAGTGTGTGATACACCAAATTTAGAAAAAGTCAAGTTTCTCCAAAAAAATTTCAAAAATCCATGTGATCATAGTGTGCTTTCTTTTGCGTACTTGTCAAAAATAGGAGAAAAACACCGAACACACATATCCAAAAATATCCATAATTAGACATGATGACATGTAAGCATCAGAATCATGGATTCGAATAGAACTAGGGAAGCCCTCATTTCTTTTAAGTGTTGGAAAATGGCACTTTTCAAAGCCCTATAACTCAAAAACAATGAGGAATTAAACTTAAACTTGTGAGAGAAATTTTTATTCAATTTTTCAATCTACACAATTGTGTTAGAGACAACCTATGTCCAAATCCACCCCCAAATCCCACTTTTGAGCCTTGCAAGCTTCAAAAGTCTAGAGAGAGTAAAATCAAGACATTTTCTTTCAATCAACTAAATGTAGACCCCTGAACGAGGTACTTAAAACACCATTCACAAAAATTTCACACAGTCACTTTTATTCTCTTATACTTCCTCTACCTTTCTCTCATACAAGGTTTTCCTTAATTCTTTCACCTTCAGCTTCAAATTTCTACTAGAAAACATACTATAGATCTATTTCTAAGCAACCTCTCCTTCCTATCTAAAATTATATTTCAAGTTGAAGCTCAAAAGATTCATCATCTTGCAGCTTATAGTTGTCCTGCAAAACATGAGAAATATTAGGTACATATCTTTTAAGTAAGCTAACATGCAAAACAGGATGCACATTTCTTTTGTCTTTTCATAACTTCTTTTATGTGTTTCTTAATTTTTCCAAGTTCCTCATCCATCTTAACAAACTTCTTTGGACACTTCTACTTTATTTGGAAAAACCGAAAATGATGGTGGAGTAAAACAATTATAACCATACATAGCCTCAAATGGAGTGAGTTTTATAGATGCATGCCATGCACTATTGTATGCAAACTGAACCAAGGGTAAATATTCACTCCAATTGTCTTGCTTTTCATTCACATACATACGCAGCATATCTTCAACTACCCAGTTAACCCTCTCAGTTTCCCCATCAGTTTGTGGATGGAAAGCTATACTCATACGAAATGGAGTTCCAATTGATTCAAATGTTGGTCTCGAGAGGTTTGATGTAAATCTAGAGTCTCTATTAGAAATTATGCTTTTAGGCATTCCATGCAAACAAAAAGATTCTTTTACAAAGATTCTTGCAACATTCAAAGTAGTATCACTCTTTTTCATAGGGAAGAAATATGCCATCCTAGTAAGCCGATCGCTAGAACAAATTTGGTATCATGCTTACCTCTGGTCATAGGTAATTTAGAGATAAAGTCCATAGAAATAGACTCCCACTTTTGATTTGGAACATCCAAAGGTTGAAGCATTCCAGCAATTCTATTAAACTCAGTTTCCACCTATTGGCACTTTAAACATTCACTAACATATTTTCTAATATCACGCTTCATACATGGCCAAAAGTTAGAATACCTTGTTTTAACATAGGTGCTTGAATAACCTAGATGTGCAAAGAAAGGTGCATCATGACAATCATGTAGTATTCTAACTTTTAATGGAGACTTAGAAGATATGCATAATCATTATGATAATACAAGGATCCATTCTACAAATGAAATTTGTCTTGATACATTGATCCCCTGTTTGCATTCAAAAATTCAAAATAGGTGCATAAAGGAGTCATGATTCAATCTTGTTAAGTAATGGTTGTGTGAAAATTTAAATTAGACTCAGATGATATGTTTTCAATTCAAACTTAACCCCTAACAATAGATGTCTCCAATGCTTAAGTGCATGCGCAACAGTAAGCATTTCTAGATCATGAGTAAGATATTTAAGTTCATGTTTTCTTCATTTTTTGGACTCATATGCAACCATCCTACCATCATGTGAAAGAACATATCCTAACTGACTATCACTTGCATCACATGCAACAACAAAAGGCTTTCCCATTTTTGGTATTCTCAAAACACAATTTTTGCAACTTCTTGTTTCAATGTTTCAATTGATTTTTGATAGGCATCACTCCATGCAAATCCTATATTCATTTTTTTCAATTATGTGAGAGGAGTAGCTATTTTAAAGAAATCCTTAATATGCACTCTTTCATCGCCAACCCAAGAAAACTTCTAACATCCCTTACAGTCTTAGGAATCGAGCAATGAATTATTGTTTTTACTTTATCTTCATTTATATCGATCTTTCTTTTGATATGACTCTTCCTAGATACACAAGTTTATCCTTAGCAAAGAAACACTTACTCTTCTTTCCATACAATGTGTGTTCTCTAAGAGTTTGCAAAGTCTTCTTGAGATGTACAGCATGTTCACAATCATCTTTAGAGTATACAAATACGTGCGAGTAGCATCTTGGGCTATTCGTAGCCAAGCAAAGCACATATTTTTATTGTGTTATTAAATTTAAAGAGATTGAGATCATTATCTCAAGCCACCAATTATTCGAATTCGTGCTATCTAGATTCAATCAAATGATCTGCTCGTAAGTAGATCCCATGCCCCAAAATGTAGATCTCTAAGCGGCAAGCTTCGAACCGAGGTGCTTGCAACAGAATGTCATAAGCTAACTCAGAGGATATATGCAGGGGACGCGTTCTTACTAGCTGGATTCAAGCACGTGACGCTATGAAGTTGAGGTCATTATTCTATCCACTAGATCAAGAAGCGCTCGCTTGTAAAATCGATCAGCAAAAAAGTATGAAAATTATGTCTGATGACAGGTATGGGATTTGAACCCATGCTCTCACGGATTGAGGACTAAGTCCAGTGCCACTCGGCCAAGCTCTCTGTTTGATGGGTTTTAGATTTAATTCTTAAAAGTCAACGAGGACAAATCATTTTTCTATTCATGATAACAAAGATGCCGTCAGCAGCCGAGAGATGTGGATTTTCCAAGCCGCTATCCGCAACTCAGACGGAAAATGCCTCTAAGGTGTCTAATCCTTGGGAGTACATGTCCATGCATGTCCTTAGCATCTTCTCAAATTCAGAATAGCTCAAAGCTTTGACCGGGAAGGAAAGAAGGAGTTCTTTCTACTCTTCTAATCTATGTTGTATCTATGTTCTCCCAATCTAAAGAGGGGAAACTATTAAGTTTGTAAACTTCAAAATGGAGTAGTTCTTTTTTCAACTAATCCGCAAAGGACATGGAAGGCATCAAGGAAGCATAAAGGTGGTAGTTGTATGCTACATGGCTACTTGAAATGGAAACAAAAAAATGGAGAACGGCTCTTCCTAATAATCAGAGGATGGACGAAACTATGATCAAAGATAACTATTTTCCTGTTTCTACTTGGCCTTAATGCTTGATTTATTTTTTTTCATTAGTCTACACTTAATCCTAGATACACATTGAAATAGCCAAGATTTCAATTGATTAAGTCTAGAATAGGATAATGAAACAATCGACTTCTCATTCCAAGCATTAGCTTGCATTAAGGAAAGGATATACATGCATCAAGATTGCATGATATACATTCTTAGTACAAGGAAAAATCATGCATCAAGATCATGCATGATCGTTGCATTATTTTTTGGTCATGCAAAGAACATGCATGCATATGCGTGTGAGCATATGCATTTGCATGTTGGCACATGCATTTGCATGATAGAGTGGGATGGTTTTTGCAAGTACATATGAAAATGTACTCTCGTAGTATTTAGCTTACTTTATAAAGCTCATGGCTTGACATAAGGGAAGACAGAGGACTAGTTAGTTGCAAAGACATACTAGTTCTAATTTGCAACTCAAGTAATTAGTAGATTCCTTCCCAAGTTGATACTCTGCTATCAAAAACAAATAGTTTTAAGTATGTTTGATATCTTGCTAGGTATAAGTAGGCCCTAGGAGAAAAGTTAAGTATTCTTGATGACCAAGAAAACTTAAATACTTGCAAATCTTTTGCGATGTATGATGACTCTAAGTCCTAGATGTACTTAGGGAGTCATGAAGATAACCTTACAATGATTACTCTAAGTATAGGTCATATTTAGAAAGTCATGCGCATAAGCTTTAGTTTATTAGTTACGTAAATTATGTAACTTCTCAAGCATCCCAAGATTGGATAGATAAGAGCAAAACATCTACTGGTTATAGATGTTTTGTCGAAAGATGAAGAAGGAAAAACCTCTTTAGGATATAGATGTTTTGACAAGATATAAAGTATGCTTGGTTTTGTTTAAACTAATTCGAGCTTCAAGAAGAAACCCAAGTTAAAGTAATCTTTGGCATTCAAGAAATTTTCTAAAAGATATATCAAAGTAATCTTTTGGAATTAAGCTACTTCCTAAAAGTTAAACCAATAAAGGAAATAGCTTAGTTAACTATTTCCTTATTTTAAAAAGAATATCTTTTGGACAAGCAATAAAGCCTTAAGTCTTGTTCTTGTTCATTAGTCAAATTTCTTTTAGAAAAATGATTCGGGTAAGACTAAGGGTTCCAAGATGAATCATTGGACTAGAAAGCAAAAGATTTAAAGATGAATCATTGGCTTAGTATTATTTGAATCTTTGGTAGGAATTTAAAGTTCTTGAAAGAAATATATCTCCCTAGATGTGAGACTAGAATCTTTCAAGTTAGTTTGATAGCGAGTAGTTCCTAGTAGTTTCCAAACCATCAGTATTGGTACTTAAGTCCAAATATTGATATAACCTAAAGTTGTATCAAAGATTCTCAGCTTTGGAATCTGAGGGGTATCAGAGTAATGCTTGGACTTAAAAGGGGGGAAGATCTCTAAAAGCCCATGGGTAAGAAAAGAAGCTTTTAATAGTTGAGGAGATCTTAAGTATAAAGACTAAGTCTTTATTTAAGTTGCAAGATCAACCAGACTTGATCAACCAGCCCAAGAACATGCGATCGGAACTACTTCGTGGATTGCCCAAGCATTGGCAATAAAAATTCCTTTTGGGAATTATTCACTCAGGTTCCATTTATCCAATGGAAAAGTGTGAAAAGAATAAGTTGTTCTAAATCTGAAAAGAGTGAAGGAATTCCAAAAATGTAGTCTGCAACCGTGAAGATGGTACTTAAGTCTGTGGAAAGTAAAACATAAATGTTTTACCTATCCTTAAATGGATTTCGGTAGAAATCCAGAAAGCATGAGCAGGTTTAGACTTATGCAGTAGAGAGAGCAGGTTTAGACTTATGCACTAGAGAGATTCCTATGAAGTCTCGGCCGGGGTAGGTACCTAAAGCATCGGTAAGAAAGGAATCTAAAGACAAGAAGTCAAAAGCTCTTGTCACTACAAATTGGTCAAGAATAAACCAATTGAACTTGAATTTCTGAAAATTCAAGTACTTGGAATTCAAATTGGTTTTCATTTGAAAGCCCTAGCAAAGAAGGATGGAGGCTCCATCAAAAGGTTTTTCAAGTTCCCCAAGAAAATCACAAGATCATGAAACGATCATGTGAAGGGATCAAGACCTAGAAAATCTAGTTAGAGGTAATGCCTAAAACTTCAAAAATTCTCAAAAGAAGGTACTCTATCAAGATATGTTTATTATTTAGGGTAAAATTTACTCACAGGTCAATGTAAGTATAAAGAAGGGTGGTATGGGACACCAGATTTTATATTCACATTGATGTAGGAAAGATGGTATGGGACATCGGACCGTGCATTGATGATTATCTTTTAGTCCCAGTCTAGATCTTGAAGTTAGGTTTAATCCTCAAGGGAATTAAGACTTCAAAGAAGGATTTTAATTCCAAAAGGATGGGAATAGTATCTCACGATACTTCAAGATAACTTCAAGATCAAGGAAATAGAAGATATGAAGTAAGTAACTTCCAATATCTTCTTGAAACACTTCAAGATAAAGTGTTATTAATTTAGAAATATTTTATAAATTTCTAAAAACGTTAGACTTTAATTTTTAGTTGATCTTTTCAACCAAGGGGTTCATTGACTAAGTCAAGCATCAAGTTCCTAGTATGGCTTTGTAAAATCACTCTTTTGACTCAAAGAAATGCACAAGAATTGCATTCCTAGTAAGGAGTCAGACAGATTGAATGTGACCTGAACTTAGTGTCAAGAGAAGCATTATTTGAATACAAAACTCATCAACAAAACCTCAGTGGGTCGACACACCAATGTTGTTTACCACACTAGTATCTTGTGATTGGATGATGTTTTCGATTTGCTTTGAATCGTTTTGAGAATCCAATTTAGTTCTCTTAAAGATAGATAAATGCTTCAATATCTTGTTGAGATAGATCTTTGAGAAGTTAAAGTCCTGAGTCATCTAAACTTTGACTCATAGCAAGTTTATGTATCTTCAAAGTTTGAATTGGTTGTACAAAATTTTAGTTATTTCTTTCCGCTTTCCAAAACTTTTGGAATTGGCTCAGACAAAGGTATCTTATTCCTTTTTGCAAAAGACCAGGGTTAGCCGATTAGAATAGGATAACTAATTGAACATCCTAGAAAGATATTCTAGAACCTTTTCAATCTTCAAAAGATAATAAGTCTAAGTGGACTTATTTATTTGAGTTTCCTTCAAGTTATTGCACAACTCATTTCGTAGAGTCCAGTATACTCTAGAATAGAGAAGTTAGGAATTGATTGACAATCCCCAAGAACTTTTAGCTCAATTCTTTGAGAAAAGTGTCCTAAGTTGAACAATTTTCATTTGAATTTGAATTGGTCAAGTTATAGTATGGTTGACTCAAAGAAAATGGTAAACTTTCTCCTACAGTTTACATAGGATTTTTTAACCTCATTAGGACAAAGTAGTCCTCCACTCGGTTCATAAAATCAAGTAACTATTGGATAGGTAGTAACCATTGTACAAACATCCAAGTTAGATGTTTGGGACAACCAAACTTCCAGTCTTCCAAAACAAATACAAATGAATCAAGAATTCTCAAAGTCTTGCAAGGGATAAGAATCCCACATTCATTACTAAGTCATCAAAAATAGAGCTATATACATACTATAGGCAACCCCCGAGCCTCATGTTCGAAAACTGGAAGAACGTGGTCATGTTCTAGAACTGCAAGAACATGTCTCATCTGTCTGGTGGCATCCCTGTCCAAATGATTCAAACACTCTCATGCTTTGCACATTGATAAATTAATCGGAGTTCAAAGTAGTGAATGAATAATAAGGGTGGATCTAGAAACATCCCTAGCCAATTCATAGTTTCTCGATGTGCTATCTAGGCACAAACATATGGACTAGATGGATTTAACTTATTAGTCCATTTCTAGGCATGATTGGTGCATAAGGATTGGTTGATGCCTCCTTTGATTTTCCACCTAAGCAGGATTCTTACCTTGCTTAATAGAAGATGGAGTCTTCCTTGAATTGTTCATGTTCATTGCCATAGGTCTCTGTGGCCTATGTCCTGTTGCAATGAATCTGCTTCTATTTTCCTTCTACAAATTGAACTTCTCCATCTTCTCAAAACTCTCAACCCTCACAACATCAAGAAAATCGATGCATCGAGATCCCTTGACTTGATAGTGAAGTTCCTCACGAAGCGCTTCAATAAATTTGCTCTTTGGAGCATCACCACTAACCTCTAATGCATATTTGTGAAGAAGTAGGAACTTCTCTTTGTACTCATCAATAGACAAGCTATGCTTATCACCTTCGTGTTGTCGAAAATTATAGAACTTCTTCTTCTCCATATGGTAGTGTGGAGAACAATAGCATTTTTCATCTTTTTCACTAAACTCCTTCCATAAAACCAGAGCAGAACACGTCCAAGTGTGCATAAAGGACTTCCACCATAGCTTCGCGATACCACGCAAGTGGAGGATCCCAACTTTTGCCTTGGACTCCTCACTAAATTGTCGAAGATCAAAGAAATCCTCTAGCTATTCAATCCATGCCTCAAGATCTTTGCCACTCTTCTTCTGACCATCAAAATCATCCAATTTTTCCTTCTTGAAGACCTTTTTAAGGGAAAACTCACCTAGTTCCATATCTCCATAATTGCATTTTTGTTCTCCTCGAGGCACATTAAATGTTCTCGCACCTTCATCCACTTCATCGTTGGGTTCCACGAATAAATTTGTTGCACCTTTTGGTTGCTTTCCACCTCGTTCTTTGCATAATTCTCCAGGAAGCTTCTGAATAAGCTCCTCTTGCTCATGCACCTTCTATGTCAAACCTTCCATCATTCCCAAGAATCAATTCTGCTCTAATACCACTTGTAGTGTTTCCTCAATCAGAATAAGCAAATCTGATGTGGAAGAGTGGAAAAGATATTACTCAAAGAAAGAGGAATTTTGATATTATAGATGAGTTTCAATGGTTACAATAGCTTTGGAAAATACCTTCTTCACAAAGCCTCTACCTTCTGACCACCCCCCAAGCTATCGCAATCTCATTCACACTCGCACTCTCACTCTCACTCTCAGTCTCACTCTCAATCACAAGGTAATTCCCTGATTTCTCTACATCCCCTTTTTTATGCAAAGGTCTCTCTATAAGAGAGTTTGATCACCACCCCAAAGAAGTGTGCAATCCACGAAACTTAGAAAAGGTCAAATTTCTCCAAAACTTTTGCAAAACTCCATGCAATCATAGTGTGCCTTCTTTAGCGTACATGTCAAAAATAGGAGAAAAACAGTGAATAGACATATCTAAAAAATAAGCATAATTAGACATGATGATACATAAGCATTAGAATCACAGATTCGAATAGAATTAGGGAAGCCCTCGTTTTTTTAAGCATTGGAAAATAGGCACTTTTCAAAGCCCTCTAACTGAAAAACAGTGAGGAATTAGCTTAAGCTTTCTGAGAGACACTTTTATTATATTTTTTGATCTACACAATAGTGCTAGAGACAACCTATGTCCAAATCCACCCCCAAATGCCACTTTTGAGCCCTGCAAGTTTCATAATTCTAGACTAAAAGTCTAATCAAGGCGTTTTCTTACAATTAACTAAATGTAGAGCTGTGAACGAGGTACTTAAAACATGACATTAGGGGGAAAAAATGAACCCTACATGGGCCATTTAGATTAGGGTGGGATTAGTGATGGACCAATCAGAAGAGGGTCGTGGACAGAGTCTAATCCCTTAATCACATAGGCTAGGCATAGGATTCCCTTGTTGTTCAATGGTCAAAGAGGAGAAAACTAGATAGAACTTGTGGTTTTGCTTGTTTGAATGGTTTTGAAATCCTTGCAAATGAATGAGAGCCCTTTGATGGGCTCATAGATCTAAAGGATGTGATTGAATTGAAAAATTCAAGGAAACTTTCCATTCGGACCCTTGGTTTGGGAAGGTTTTGAATGGTGTAGATCTAAGAAAGCAAGAAAAAGGTGCCTTTCAATAAGGTCCTTTGGATTAGGCTTGAAATCGAGCCACTATATTCATTCCTAGAGATGAAATGTGCCTTCAATATGGATCATTGGATCCATCTTTGATCGAGTGGTCAAGGTTGAAGCCCCTCAAGATGAGGGCACCTTTTCTTCTCAATGGTTGGATCAAGCTATGTGATTGAATTGCAAAATTCAAGGAAACTTTCCATTTGGACCCTTGGTTTGGGAAGGTTTTGAATGGCGTAGATCTAAGAAAGCAAGAAAAAGGTTCCTTTCAATAAGATCCTTTGGATTAGGCTTGAAATCGAACCACTATATTGATTCCTAGAGATGAAATGTGCCTTCAATATGGATCATTGGATCCATCTTTGATCGAGTGGTCAAGATTGAAGCCCCTCAAGATGAGGGTGCCTTTTCTTCTCAATGGTTGGATCAAGCTTCTATCCGATGGCTAATATTTCTACATGAATTGCAATGAGCCCCAAACGCGCTAGATCCTTAGATCAAACCCATATCCAATGGCTGAGATTGTAGCCCAATATGAAATCAGCCCCAAATGCGGCCAATCATCAGATACGAGTAGATCCAATGGCTCAAAATTGTGCAAAGGGTGTCTAAAAAGCCAACACATGTGCCTCCAAGTCCCATGATTTCAAATCATTCTCTCTCTATAGCCTTATGCCTATTTAATCTTAGCCATTGAACTCAAGCATCCAAAGGCTCATAAAACTTTAAATTTTGTAATTCAAATATATGAGCTATCAAATAATATTTTATTTGAGAATACCACTAGTGGTCTTTTGAGCCACCTTAATTACCATGATTAAGCATTTTAATCCCTAAAAATTAGGATATCATAACAAGCCCATGAAGGGCTCATTTTTTCCCTAATGATTCATAGAAATTAGGCACAAACACTTTCATTCTCTTATACTTTCTCTACCTTTCTCTCATACAAAGCTTTTTCTTTCATCATCACCTTCAAATTTCAATGAGAAAACATGATGCAAATAAGATGTAGAGAGAGAATATGAAACTTGTCATCGCAAAATTTTTCCTTCATGCATAAAATGACCTAATTATTCATTCTCAACATTATCCCCACATTGAAATTCAGAAAGTTCATTATGAATTATTTCACCAGAGGCCTATTATAGTTTCTGATTCATGTGGCTGATTGAAATCATACTTTCAACTAATAAATATCAGGGCCTTACATTTTCTTCTCAAATAAAGGGAGCTTTTGTGGTGTGCCTATCATTTATAAGATCAATTTATATCTTAAGTTTTTGTCCATTTATTTCTTCCCTCAAATGCTATATCTTGATTTGTTTATCTTTGGACTATAGTCTATGGCTTGTATAAATTTATATATTCTAAACAAACAAAAATCAAACAATTCAAGCAAATAGAGCACTCAAGGAACTTTTGGTGGCCCAATCATTTGAATTAGTCATGTCTTTTATCACATGGAGTATTTATAATTCTGATGTGCTTCTTCCCTCAAATGCTTTATCTTCATTTTTTTTCCTCCTACATGTAGTATGTGGCATGTATAAATTACTTTTTCTAAAGTAAAAAGACATCACCAAGTTAAGAGAATAAAGAAATCACACACCTTGTCATGGCCCTTATCTTTTGAGTTATCTTCCCTCAAATGTTATATCTTTGTCTTTTCCCTTTTCCTCTCGTATATGGCCCATACAAGTTTTTTCTTATTAGGAGAGAAAGGCACAACCAACTCAAGGGATTGGGAAAATCAGAGAACCTCCAATGGCCCTTATCACTTTCATTGGTCATCTTTGTATCTCTTCCAAACTTAACCATTTTTGAAAATTTTTTCCGCTCAAATGCAATATCTAGACATGTTTATCTTTATTCTTTATCTATCCATATACATTAATTTTTACTAGAGTTATTGTCTAGGAGAAATTCTTTGGACAACAGAAACTTTCAAAGACCAATGATGTAAAGCATAAGGAAGTCACTATAAACTTGAATGGTGTAATCATTGAATAACCAAAAAGAACATAAGTGAGAAAAAATATCTAGCATTGAATGTGTGTGTTTTCATTCGTGATGAAATGTTATCATTTTTGGTGGAAAAAGAAAGTGCAAGGGTGATTATTACATTCTCAAAGGTTTGAGCTTGATCACTTTAGGTGGGATGCAAGTAATGGAAGAGAATGTTTTCTTTGATCTAATGTTTACCACTGCACCATCACTTGAGAATCCAAATTTTGATGAAAACTCATCAAGGTACTCTAGACGCTCTGTAAGATTTTTGAGTTTCCAATTTGTAGTGACAATTATTTTCCTAGGTTGAAAATATGTATGCATTAAGAATTCCAATTCAAATTTTGGATTATTCTCTTCAGAATCAAAGAGTATGTAATCTCCAAGCTTTTTCTTCCACCTTCTATATTCATATCCAAGCACTAGATATTATCGAGATATCTGATATGAAATTGAAAGACAATTGAGACAAAATGAAAATCAAATGATGGCACCTAGTTTTTGAATTTCTTTGTGATTTGATTCCTTACCTAAAACATTATCAATCTCTGAAGTTGAAACTCTCCTATTCAACCACATTGTTTTTGCTTTTTGCAATAAAATGGTTTTAAAACATTCCACAAAAACATGGAGAGGTGAAAACCATTGAATCTTTATCCTTCCATGAACTTGGGTTGGCAACATTGCCCTTTGAATCTCATCTTTCATCTTGCATAGAAAACTTTAAATTCTCCATTGATCAATAGATTGCCAATCTAATGAAATTGTTGTGATCCCAAGCAAGAAGCTTGGCTTCCTCAGTAGTAGCCAGCATATATTTTACACTCTGCATACCTAAAGAAAAATGTTGTAGGGTGCTCCTTCACTAGCTGTCTACGGGCCTCTGTAGAGTGTGAACCTCCAATCACATAATAAGTATAATCCTCAAACAAACCCTCATTGAACTCGTCCACAGAGCTGCACTCATTCGGATCTACCATGACAAGGAATGGCACAACAGTAGCATGAGGATTTATTTTCATTTTCTTCTTAAGATTCTGCACGTGCAAATTGTGTGGCTCCCTGATCTCAAGGTGCCTCCTCCCTGTGACTGGATCTATTGGTGGCCTGTGGATGATATTGATTGGCAGGTGGAACAACTGCCCCTTCTTAACTACCTTTCTTCTAGCTATGTCCTCCCTCATCTTGTTCTGCTCAGTACCAAGAACACCCGAGGCAAGCTCTCCACCAGGTGCAACAATTATATCCTCAGAGCTAGAGCTTGAGTCAGAAGACTCCTCTTCTGAAATTCTCTTCTTTTTTCTTTTGGAACTTTTTCTGCACGCTCTGCTTACCCCTTGCCTTTACAGGGGTTGTCATCTTCTGTTGTGTTGGCATGATGTTGCCCTGGATCCATGGCATCAAGTCCTTGATAAAATTGACTGAGTCCCTGCATATCTCAGCTAGCCCATCTGGAACACAGCACTCTGGGCACAAGAAATCCATCTTGCATATAACATTTCTTAAACCTTTCAATGTCTCTACCAAGAAAAGGAGGTTGTCAGAATCCTCATCTTCATAATCGAGTTTGTACACAAGGCCATACTGAAAACCTTGTGTTGTCGTGATCTTTCCTCTCCCATATGCCCCTACGAACACAAGAAGGACTGCATTCTTTTCTTCAACATACTAAAGGCACCACTCCAAATTTGTCATGTCCCGCAGTGGACGATCTATCCTTAAGCCCTCAGCGTCCCTCGACCTATCCTTCATAGTTGTATCATCGAAAGGAATTTTGATGCTACTCTGTCCACCAGAGGATATTCCTAGCGGGTTGCTGGCCTTCTCAGAGGATAAGGATGCGATAATTTTCTTTGGTTTTGCTTGGTGACCAATGCCTTTGTCACGTTGCTGATCACTAGAGCCCATGGTCACTCTCAGCTTCTTGAAGGGCCTCTCACTCTTGGACTCCGCATCCCTGAAGGCGCTTGGAAATATCAGCTCATATGTAAATGTGGTTTTCAAAGGCCCAAGTGGATGCTAGGCATCGACTTTTAGGTTCAAGTCGATGCCAGGCATCGACTTTTAAGTGCAAGTCGATGCCAGGCATCGACTTTTAAGTGCAAGTCGATGCCAGGCATCGACTTTGTGTGCAAGTCGATGCCCGGCATGGACTTGAGGGTGCAAGTCGATGCCAGGCATCGACTTGGGGGTCCAACTCGATGCCAGGCATCGACTTTTAGGTTCAAGTCGATGCCGAAATCGGCTTTGAAGTGCAAGTCGATGCCAGGCATCGACTTTTAGGTTCAAGTCGATGCCGGGTATCGACTTGCACACAAAGTCGATGCCTCGCATCGACTATCACTTAAAAGTCGATGCCTGGCATCGACTTGAACCTAAAAGTTGATGCCTAGCATCGACTTGAACCCAAAAGTCGATGCTAGGCATCGACTTTGCACCCTAAAATCGATGCCTGGCATCAAGTTTCAGGGTAACTTCGATGCCAGGCAAGTCGATGCCTGGCATCGACTTGCAGCCTCAAGTCGATGTCTAGCATCGACTTGCACACAAAGTCGATGTCCGGCATCGAATCTTACGTGTAAGTCGATGCCAGGCATCGACTTGCACCCAAAAGTGGATGCCTGGCATCGACTTGAGGCCTCAAGTCGATGCCTGGCATCGACTTGCACCTGCAAGTCGATGCCTGGCATTGACTTGCAGCCTCAAATCGATGCCTAGCATCGACTTACACCTAAAAGTCGATGCCAGGCATCGAGCTGTACCCTCATCTGATCTATATTTTTAGAGCTAAGAAAAAAAAAACCTAGAAAGCAGACTCCTTACACAAACATACAAAGGGAATCTTTTAGGAATCTTTCTTTATGGTATGATTTTGTCTTACCTCTTGGTACTCTTGCCAACATTCTTCTTCTCCATCAGAGTTGCCTTGCTGGTATGCTGAGCTCTGTGCTCCATGGCTGTCTATGCTCTGTTGCTCTCTCTTGCTCGTGGATTTTGAAAATGAGAATGATCTCCTCCTCTGCTATTTATAGGCAATTGGGTAACTTGAACCAGAGACTAACTAGATCTAACTGAATGAGTCCAGTTGCTAACTATATCTGTCAACTTATCTAACCAGGGAATACCACCCACACAAATAGGCTGTTTTAGAGCCACTTTAATGAAATATTCATAGAACTTTGCAACTATTTATATACATTTGCATGGAAATTACACTTCAATGGCAAGAGTATGGTATGTACGTGAGGATGTCTAATCTCATGTAGAGATTTGTTCCTAGAATCTCTTGCTTGGGAGAAAATCAAGTCTAAGGTGTGTTGAATATGGGAGATTAATGACATCTTTATAGTGTTATCCTCCTCACTTTAGTTCATATTCACATTTATCTTGTAACACATTGTTGAAATGGAAAATCAATGTATGAATAAACATTCAAGTAAAGAACCTTGCAACTATTTATATACATTTGCATGGAAATTACACTTCAATGGCAAGAGTATGGTATGTACATGAGGATGTCTAATCTCATGTAGAGATTTGTTCTTAGAACTCTTGCTTGGGAGAAAATCAAGTCTAAGTTGTGTTGTTTCAATATGGGAGATTAATGACATCTTTATAGTGTTATCCTCCTCACTTTAGTTCATTGTCACATTTATCTTGTAATACATTGTTGAAATGGAAAATCAATGTATGAATCTATCATAAACATTCCGTGTACCTCTTTTACACATAATTCTTTTTTAATATACTTTATTCCGTGTACCTCTTTGAGATCTAGCCAAGACCACAATAAAACCTAATCCTTGAAATCTTATTTACCAAAGGTAAAATTTCTTCTTGTATAGTCTTCAATGGCACTACTCCAAACAATTTTAATATATAATCCAGTTGGAACTCAACTTGGATATATTTTGATTCACTCACAATGCTAAGTCTCAATGACTCATATCTAGTTAGAAATCAACTGTGTTTCTCATTTCAAAAGTGAATCAAATCTTTGGTTCCCTTATTAGTGTATATTTGAGTAATTAAGTGTTTTGATGTAATTTGATGTTTAATGTTTTTTAATGTACTTTAATAAACTTTTGATTTCATATCTTCTTGATGTGACATTTGATGTGACATCTTCACTTGATCTCGGATTTCTACTTATTTAAAAAGGTCATTCATCTTCAGTCTTCTGTAAACTCAGTGAAGATGAGCTCAATCTTTTCAGTGGATGCTTGGGCATCAGCTTCCTCTGCTCATATTGATACAGTTTCGGATTCATTGTTCTCAGTTGACCCTTTCCACAGAAGTGATGATCCGTATGATTTAGAATGTGCTGATGATTCCATGTTTTCCGTTGAGTCATTTAAGTTATCCAATTCACAGTGCAATGCTGCTCAACCAAATGCACCTCTTGATCTCCCATTTGATCCAACCATTGATCTCCCTTCTGACTCAAGTGCATGTGGAGCAACGGAAAAGCAAAGCAAGCTCAATCTACGATTTAAAAGAAGGCCTCGTGAAGTAAGTCAAAAAAGATTTAAATTCCTTACTTCAGATAGACAGATTGCATTGGATATTGGGAAGCATTGTTGTGGATTGAAATGTTTGTACAATTTAGGAATGAAGAAACTAAAGCACCTAAGAGAAAAATTCCTCCATTTAGATAGTGAAAGGCAGGATATATACCTTGTTTCTCGCATGCAAATGATTGAGGATAACATGTCAGTAAGGCATGTTGGTTTTGAATATTTCTTTAGTCAAGGGATGCGATGATGTAGGGCTGCATTTAAAATTGCAATGGGTGTGGGAAATTTTAGAATACATAGGGTTCAACAAGGGCTTTTGAATGGGGATCTCATTTTGGATACGTTCCATGTTGGGACCAAAGGATCTGTTGGACGTCATGCAATGAATTGGATGATGAACTATTTTAGCTTGCATTGTAAGGTTATGCCTACAACTGGAAGGTTGCACTTGTCAGATAACTTTACTTGTCGAGAGGTATTTCAAATATATAGAGAAGACATGGAAAATAGAAATGAGAATTATGTGTTGTATCGTCACTTTACTCGATTATGGAAGGAAGAGTTTAACAATGTTTCTATTCCTCGTAAAGTTAGAATGGGTGAATGTTCAATTTGCGCCACTTTGAAAAACATGGCAAAAGGGGCTACAACACCACAGGAAAAGAATAATTGTAGAAAACTTCTTAACAACCATCGTGAGAGTCAAGCTTTAGAGAGAAAGAAAGCAATTCATCATCGAAGTAAAGCACTCAGAAATCCGGAGCGTTATATGTGTTTGTTGATCGATGGTATGGATCAAAAAAAAACTTGTTTGCCACATTTTTATCGCATCCCTAAGGACATTGGAGATGAAGTCCTTGTGCAAATGCATTTGGTTGGTGCTTTGGTATACAATGGAACTGTAATGTCCAAGGTTTTCTTCACATATCCGAATGTGCATAATGATCCAAACCTTACAGTTACTGTCATTCATTGTGTTTTGCAATCATGGAAGGGTCTTTTGCCACCAACTCTATATTTGCAACTAGATAATACTACAAGAGAGAATAAAAATTCTACAGTCTTTGGATATTTAAGCATGCTTGTTGAAAAACAGGTATTTCAGAAGGTTAAGGTAAATTTCCTTCTGGTTGGCCACACTCATGATCACATTGATCAAATGTTCAGTACTTTCTCTAAGAAGTTGGCACGTAACAATGCTTTTACTCTTCCGATTTTATCTGAGCTGATTTCAAAAGCATATACTCCAAAACCAGAAGTTCAACACCTCACACAGATTTATGACTTTAAGCACTTTTGCTCAATGGGCCTTGATAACAGTGCTAAGGTTTTGGCTCCATTGCACAATATTAGTTTCAACCATGTATTCTTGATGAGGAGGGTTGATGAAATAACCCTTTTATTTGCAAAGCAGTATTCATCTTCTCTTGGGTGGGAGCCTAAAGAGGGATGCAGATTCTTATTGCAGGTGCCTAATTTGTCTACTGTAACAGTGTATGGTGCAGAACAATCACCATATGAAGATAAAAACAATACAGAAAGATGTGGAAATGTGGTTGATCAAAGTAAAAGCTGGATGCATGCACTCATTGAAAAGAAGAGACATATTGAGCGTGCAAAAAAATATGCTGGAGATCAAGATGTATCTTGGTGGGAGGACTTTTTCAATCATCAAGAAGAGATTATACAGTATACAATTGCAGGTCACTGGCGAGTTGATGTTCCATTCACATGGGATTTTTGTACACAAAGATCCGTGAATGTGGCCCAAGCATGTAATGCAGAGCACTTCAAAGTTTTATACATCCACCAGAAAGAAATATTTATGTAGGCCCAAGGATGACAAAACAGGCAGAAGCAAGATGGCAAGGAAATTTAATAGAGATAAATGTTGGAACACTTATTGCAGTTCTTGCTGATGGTGATGAGGCTACCAGACCATTTTGGATTGCAAAGGTTTTAGAGATAACTAAAGATATTGATCAGAGAAGAATAGAGGCTTTGATGGTGCATTGGTATTACACTAAAAGTAGTAATGCATTCACAGGTAAATATAACTTAGAAATGGTGTGTGATACTAAACGAACAGGTTCAAAAAAGAAAAAGAATATTCGAAGCACATCCACTCTTAAAATGGATGATGTAGATATTCTTGTTTATGATTTTTCCTTGACAAAAATAGGTCACTTGAGGAAAGCAACCATCAACATGATAAAAAAAAAAAGCTTCCAGATGTATGTGGTACAGGAAATCATAGGCAAACAAGAAGAGTTATGCATGATCCTGCAGAATTTGTTATGTACGTGGATGAAGATAGAGCTCTTGTGGATATAGAAGAAGAAGAAGAGAGCTCTCAACAATATGAGACTGAATCAAGTGCATCAGATGATGAGGGTGTAGACATAGATCGACAAAGTTGTGAGTTGCATTGAAGCTCTCAGACATTTTTAGTGCTTATGTAAGTGCCTCGAAGTAGTTTGGTTAATGAAACCATGTTTTGTAGCAATTTTGAATAACAATCAGATATCCACCCATTAAAAATATGTCTAAAATGTTATTTTTGTATAAGAACTATTCAGTTCTACATTCTTTATATAGATTTTAGACATGTCAATGTCTTATCATATAGATTTTGGACATGTCAATGTCTTATCATATACATCTTGGGACATGTCAATGCCTTATATAGTGAAATTTTGACTACATTTTGAGCTCTTTTTTTATGAGAAAATGACAAAAAATGTCAAAAATCACATGTTTTCACCTCGTTTTTGTAATATATGTATACTGGTATAAATGAATCTCAAACATAAGCTGCCATTTGCTTGATATTTGACGAGAGTGTTCTCTTTTTACGACATAGTTCTCGTTTGTTACGACTCGCTGTTTTAGGATCTCTGTATGCATTTCTCCCTAATGGTAAGTGATATTTTGAAAAATAGAGCTATTGAAAAGTGTAAGAGATTTGTCTGCATACATTACTTGACCATAGTCCTTATGAACAACCTTTAATTCTCCTATTAAAATATCAATAGGTTTCCGCTCTAGCACCTTAGAAGGAACAATATTTTCAATAGAATATCTTGAAAAGAAAACGGATAAAATTTTTTAAAAGAGCTTGATTGTAAAACTTCACTTACAATACAATGGAAAATGTAGATGATTGTTTAGCATTCGATCCTTAGCAATGTACGCATGTTTAACTCATGCAAACTAGCCATGTCTTCTTAATCTGACAAAAAAATAGGACCTTTCTAATGATTCTCTGTGTCCTCTCTTTTAGCTCGCCTCAGTTTATGGGCATCTCTACAATGGGGTAACATAGTCACTGAGTTATTTATCTGCACAAAAAGACGTTTCCATAAGGAATCCTTTCTTTTGTTGTATTTCTAACATGAAGTTACACGATTGGAAGAACGACATGAAATAGAAGCCATTTGAAGACTTAGAGAATAGAGAATGTTCAAAGCAGAAAACCCAAACTCAGAACCTTTGCATTTTTATAGACCAAAACTTTCGATGTAGATGTGGAAAATTGAAACTCACAAATTATGTATTTGATATAGCAAGTGCAATCAAAATATCATAGAATTTTTTGAAATAAAAAATATTTCATATCTTCAAATATTGTTTTTGTCTTGAAATCTGAAAGATTTGCACTATATAGTGTGAAAAAATATTCATTTTTGTATGGAAATAAATAGGATTACATTGAATACAAGAATTTAAATCACCTTAGTGGCATTTGTAGGGCATATCTATTAAAAAATATCCTTTATTTGTAGGATTAAACTGGAGAGGAGTGTTCTTTTTCTATACACTCTAGTTGTCAGATTTCTTAATTTCCCATTAGCAAAGGGTCCTTTTTCAGACTTTTTGACCCTAATGAGGTAAAAACTAAAGTTAATCTCAAGGGTTACACCCATAAACATGTCCCACCATTTCTCTTGAATCCCATCAACAAGCCTCAAGAGGATACAAAATCAATTTATTTTGTAGCTTATTTGCATCCTTCATGGATGCTTGAATACATGCACTTTTGGATGCATAAGATTGCTAAAGAAGTGGAGAAAAGACTAGATTATATGAGCATAAGAGAATTTGAGAAAAATGGATCAATACAAGGCCCAATCTATGCACCTATGATATTTGCAAATGAGGAGTTTTAACCTCGCGGTTGGGCATAAATATAAGCAATGAATGGAGAACAATGGACTCCCCGATCTGATGAGGATGCATATGACATATCATTGTTCATGTGTGAACCCTTAGATGAAGAAAAGGAAGACCAAATCCATGATCAAGAACCCTATTTGTGATTTTGAAGAGTATTTCTACTTAATCGATGCAAAGACCCATGAATTAAGTGAGTTTAAGAATGTGAGATTGCTAATCACCCAAATCGAGTTAGAAAACAAGAAAACGAAATGTTAGAATAAACTTGAATGCATAAAAATAAGAAGAATCATTGTTCAAAGTACTTCAAAATTTTGAAAACAATCAAATTGAGGATTGGAAAATCATGGTGAGGATTCCAAAACGAGAGGATATCATGGGAGAATGTTATGAAAATAAGGAAATGACCAAAAGAAAGTGTAATCATGATTGAAGTCAATGAAGAACGAGGCACATACATAGGAAACCACCTAATTATTGATGAAGAGTAGAAGACAACATACTTCCTATGAGAATACCAATATGTATTTGCTTTGACTTATAAATATTTGAAAGGAGTAGATTGGTACATTTTTTTGTGTAGCATCCCTATGGTCTTAGAAGTAAAAGCAGCATCCCTATGGTCTTAGAAGTAAAAGCCACAAAATAGGAACCATACACTTTCAATGACACATAGACAACAAAGATAGAAGAGGGAATTGAAAGAGTGATTGAGGAAACATTTATCTATGAATTTGACTCAACCTAATGGGTATCTCCTATTGTGGTTATGCTTAAAAAGAATGTAAAACTCTCTACTCGTATTAATTTCAAGAAAGCTAATGCCACCACCATGTGAGATAGTTATCCACTTCTTATTACAAAACATTTTTTAGAGCAAGGAGTAGGAAAAGAAGCTAATAGATTTCTTGATGGATTTTTAGGCTACAACCAAGTAGCCATTGCCCTAGAAGATGACCAACATAAGATGCCTTTTGCCACAAATCGGTTATCTTTGCATTTCATGTGATCCCTTTGGATCTCATCAATGCAGCCACTATGTTTCAATGACATGTGTGTCACATCCTTAATGAGTACTTGCATAAAAGTTTAGATGTGTGTGTGGATGCTTTGTGTCACATTCCCACAAACAACAAAATAACATCCTAAACTAAAGAAAGTATTCAATAACTGCAAAAAATACCAAGTGTGTTTAAATCCAAAAACATATATGTTCATCGTTCATCGATGGAAAATCTTAAGTAATATATGTTGGTGCAATTCAAGCCTTCACAATTTCGCTTGGATTACTTCATGAAGACACTACTTGAAGGAAGGAACATAGGAACCTATGCTTATAAGTTCTTACCATTTTACTCCTTGTAAAAGTCTAAAAGACTTGGCATTTCTTATGTACACACCTACTTGATTAGAGTCGTGGAAAAAGTTGCTGGATGATTGAGAAAATATCTCATTACTTTTTAGGTGAAAGATTCTAGGAGGTTTGATTTTGAATTCAACTCAACTCTATAAAAGATGCAAGTCAAAAGTCGCGGGTAGCTTAGCTCATTTTGTCTAGCTCAATTCCCGAGGCTTACACTACTCATCATTGAGAGTGTGAGGTCTACTCCATAGCCTACACCTCTGAGTACCATTTGGCAATGTTAATTATGCCAATGGGAATGTACATCAATGTGATTTAATACATACATTCACTTCTATCACTACTGTGTTTTCTGAGTGTATCACTTCAAGTTTGTCAACTTGAAAGAGGCATATCTCAGTGCCTACTTCACCAAATCAAGTGATTCAAAGCTTGGTGGATCCAGCTCAAAGCATACTACAACCATACAAAGGTTGAAGCAACTTGGTTCAGCCAATCTGAAGAAATCACCGTCGAAGTGCTCACTGGTATTTGTCTGCATACTTCCTAAAAAGTCGGGGGTGTCCATAAATTTGCTAAAAGTATTTCTCCTAGTATAGTCTATCAACTTGAATAATTCCACTTGAAAATGGTAGCTTACTAAGCTAATAGAATACCTCTAGAAGGAATTTTGCAAATTGTAAGTGTACTGGTCATACTGAATGAAAGACTGAGCAGGTATCAACACTTAAATAGAAAGTTTTCTAGCTTTGTGATTCACAAACTCATGTGTTTTGATCAAGTCATTACTCAAACCTTTTCCAAAGTACATATAGCATTTCTTGGTATCATTTGGAAGCTAAGGGTGTCTACTAATCATATCTGGAGTCACTGAGGGCTGGTGCAAAGCAGGATTAGCAGCACCTACTTAATCTTCTGGAGGATCCATCCATCTTTCCCTACAGTGGTATCAGAGCTAACAAGGTAACATGGGAGATGGTTTTCCTTCATTCATTGATAGATTGGACAGGAACAATTATCAAGCTTGGTATCTGAGGATGAAGACCTATCTACAAGGAAGAAGTCTATTTGGATTCATCTCAGGAGATGAGGAATTGCCCTCATTCAAAGCAAGGGGTCTACCCACCAAGGAAGAACAAGAAAGGCTTAATACATGGTGTGCAAAAGATGCATTGGCAAGGTCTTATCTTCTTAACTCTATATCTGATTTCCGTTTACCTCACATCAGGAATTGTAAGACTTCCCAAGAAACTTGCGAAACCTTGTCATCATACTTTTCATCTAATACAAGGGCCTGGAAGAATCAATTGTGGGTTGAATTCACAACCCTTAGGAAGCAACCAAAACAATCAGTCTCAGAATTTGTGACCAAGATCAAGGATGTGGCAGACCAATTAGCAAGCATAGGAGAGGAGATTGAAGAGGAACAAATAGTAAGGCAAGTAACCAGTGGACTAAAGGCAGATGATAAGTGGGAAAGCTTCACAACTGCAATGGATCTCTACATGGACATGCATACCCCAGATCTCACAACTCTGATGGGCCAATTATTCACACATGAAGCAAAGTTCACAAAGGTTGGAGATACATCTAAAGGTAACACTCCTTCTGCCCTATATACTGATAAAAAGATTAAAGATAAAGGTAAAGGTAAAAAGCAAGAGGATGAAGGTTCTACCTCCCAAGCCAACTATGCAAGGAAAGGTAGATCTTCAAGAGGCAAGGGCAGAGGAGGTAAGCAAGGTAGGGGGAGACTCTACAATTCATCACCATGCAACATTTGTGGACTGTCTAACCACACCACAGATGAGTGCTACAGAAATTACAAAAATCAGAGAGGAAGAGGCTATCAAAGAGGTGGATACTCTCAAGGCAGAGGAAGGTTCAACCAACACCAAGGCTACAATGGCTACAATAATAACTACAACAACAATCACAACAACAACCATAATGGTAACTACCAAGGAGGATTCAGAAATAGGAAAGACTACAAAAACTACACAGAGGAGCAAGATGACTCCCTATTGATCATGAATATGACTTCCAAGTCAGGTATCAATGATGATCATCTGTTTTATATTGATTCAGGGTGTTCTAATCATGTAGCTGGCAATGTGGCACTACTCTCTGATCTTGAGGAACCCAAGGGCAAACATCAAGTACAGACAGGTGATGATACTAAGCATTCTGTAGTAAAGATTGGAAATGTAAAAACTTGTGATGGTAACCAGAACCTATTGAGCAGGGTACTTTATGTACCAACCATTACCAAAAACTTAATGAGTGTTGGTCAGATTGTGGAGAAAGGTTTGCAGGTCAGGTTCAATCAACATGGAGCATATGTGGAGGACCCAAGACATGGATTCAAAAGGATATCCAAGGGAGAAAAATCAGGTAGATTATTTACTTTTGAGCTAGAAGACACCAAAAACATTGCTTTATACAATTACAAGGATCAAACACTTTCAGAATTAGAAATATGGCACAAGAGATTAGGTCACATAGGTGAAAGGACCGTAAAGCAAATGTGCAGGGACCAATGTGTGCTTGGGATACCTAATGTATCCAAGCAACACATGATTTACAAATGTGGTGCTTGTCAGTTTGGTAAGTCTCACAGATTGCCCTACTCAAGGAAAAATTTTATGCATGAAGACTACCTAGACTTGGTGCACACAGATGTTTGGGGACCTAGCAAGGATCCCTCCATTTCAGGATCAAGGTATTATGTGTCTTTTATTGATGATTATAGCAGATGGACTGTGTTATACTTTATGAAGCACAAGGATGAAGTGTTTAATTGTTTCAAAAGATATCTTGCACTAGTTGAAAATCAAACAGGAAGGAACTTGAAGAAGCTAAGGTCAGATGGAGGAGGTGAATACTTCTCAAATGAGTTTGAGGACTTCTTGCAGGAAAGAGGCATCAAAAGGGAGATAACCACAAGGTACTCACCTGAACAAAATGGGGTAGCTGAAAGAAGGAATAGGCTTATTGTTGAAACAGCTAGGTCCATGCTTAATGAAAAGAAGTTGCCAAATTATCTTTGGGCAGAGAGTGTATCTACTGCCACCTATCTCATAAATAGATTGCCATCAAAATCACTTGATGGAATGACACCTTATGAAGCTTGGCATGGTAAGAGACCATCATTGGATCATTGCAAAATTTTTGGTTGTATAGCATATGTGCATATTCCCTCACAGGTAGGGGAAAGCTAGACCCTAAAGCAGAAAAATGTATTTTCATTGGTTATGACTTGAATCAAAAAGGGTACAGATTCTACAACCCAACCAATAAAGGGTTCAAGGTAAGCAGAGATGTCATCTTTGATGAGAATGATTCATGGTATGAGAATGATTACAGGAAGGTTAGTCTACCCTATGATTTGGAAGAGGAGTTTCCAAAACTCTCAAGGGAGGAACCAATCCAGAAGGAAGACTCAAGTTCATAAGATGATGACACAATCAATCTTGAAGAATTCAAGGCATGGAAGTCCAAAGGCAAGATGAAGATGAAGAAGCTTGAGGATATACCAGAATCTTCAACTCAAGCAACAAGGAGATCTCAGAGAGAAAGTAAGAAGCCTATCAGATATGGGTATGATACATCTCTTGTAACTAAGCATTCAATTTATCTTGCAAAGGACTTGTTAAGTGAAGAACTAGGTTCATATGAAGAGGCGATCACCAAACCAGAATGGAAAGAATCTATGGATGAAGAAATAGAAGCTCTCAAGGAGAGTGACACATGGGACTTGGTACCCAAGGACTCTATGAAGGTGATAGGATCCAGATGGATCTACAAACTAAAGAGGAACTCTGATGGTACAATCAACAGGTACAAAGCTAGGCTGGTAGCCAAGGGTTTTGCACAAACCCAAGGCATTGATTATGAGGAGACATTTTCTCCTGTGGCTAAGATGCCAACAATCAGATTATTGGTGAGTAGCTGCATCCAAAAATTGGAACATGTACCAATTAGATTTCAAGAATGCTTTCTTGAATGGATGGATATCTGAAGAAGTCTACATGTCACAACCACCTGGCTATGAAGACCACAAGAAGGTAAATTATGTTTGTAAATTGAAGAAGGCTCTATATGGATTGAAGCAGGCTCCTAGGGCATGGAACTACAGGCTGACAACATACCTCCAAGACCAAGGATTTACTATGAGCAAGGCAGATACTTCATTGTTTATCAAAAGGAGCAATTAAGAGGTAATTTATCTCTATGTTTATGTTGATGACATCATCATTACACGTAATGATGTCCAAGGAATCAGAAGCATCAAGAACCAGATGATGAAGGAGTTCAAGATCAATGATCTTGGATTACTGAAATACTTTCTAGGACTTGAATTGGTTTATACTAATTCAGGTATATATATCACTCAGAAAAAGTATGTACAAGACATGTTGAAGAAGTTTAACCTGCGGGGATGCTAAAGTCTCAAGTACTCCAATGGAAGTCAACCTAAAGCTAAGTGCTCATGAAGGAGATGAAGTCCAAGACATTACAGGATATCAAAGTATGGTAGGTAGTTTGAATTATGCTACCTTGACCAGAATTGACATAGCATATGGAGTTAGTGGTCTAAGTCAATTCATGCACAAACCAAGGGTACCTCACCTTGAGGCTGCAAAGAAGATCTTGAAGTATCTAAAGGGAACTCAGAACCATGGTTTGTACTTTTCTTATACATCAGATATTGACATTAAAGTGTATTCAGATGCAGATTGGGCAGGATGCAATGATGATAGGAGGAGCACATCAGGATACTTACCTTTTGCAGGTGATAAACTGTTACATAATCCTAGTAGGAGATGGTTGAACCACGCTCTAAGAGAGAGGATTAGGAAGTAATCCTCAACCATGGCTTTTGGGGCAAGCGGTTAGCCCATCACATTCCTAACCAAGAGGTTGTGAGTTCAATTCCTTACATTGGTATCAGAGCTTAGGAAGTAGGCTTGGGCAAAGTGGAATGATCCAATGGCCTCTAAAAAAGGCGCTTGGGCATCCTCTATGTGAAAGGGTAGGAATTGTGGAAGGCGCGCGCGTCGGTTTCAAGGATGGACCTTACATAGATTGGGGTGTATCTCTCAATCCGTAGGTCGGATTGAGGCATGTAATATACCGTTGGAAAGCTCTCGGAACGAACTTTCCAATGAGCTTGCTTGGAAGTGTGAATTCCTTGGGAATCCTTGGGTGGAACTTGATTGAGTGTTCAAGATACCAAGCATGGGTGAGAACAAGGTTCAAGACTGAGGTTGAGAACAAGGGCTCGAGACACCAAGGTTGCGAACAAGAAGGTTCAAGACACCAAGGTTGAGAGCAAGGGTTCAAGAGACCAAGGTTGCGAACAAGGTTCAAGAAACTGTGGGAGGTTGAGGGACATCAATTCAAGGGCACCTAGGGGTTCAAGGGACTGATCACCGAGGCTAGAGGGATACAAGAGTAGATCATTGAGGACAATGATCGACCAAGGGGGGAAGAATGTTACATAATCCTAGTAGGAGATGGTTGAACCACGCTCTAAGAGAGAGGATTAGGAAGTAATCCTCAACCATGGCTTTTGGGGCAAGTGGTTAGCCCATCACATTCCTAACCAAGAGGTTGTGAGTTCAATTCCTTACATAAACCTATTTCTTGGTCAGCCAAGAAACAACCAAGAGTGGCATTGTCATCCACTGAAGTAGAGTATAGAGGGCTAGCCAATGCCACTCAAGAAGCTATTTGGTTAAATCTTTTGTATACAGAGCTAGGCCTATACACTAGGCCCCCAATTATCTTTGGAGACAACACAACCTCTCTTCACCTTGTAGCTAATCCAATATATCATGCTAGAACAAAAGACATAGAGGTTCATTACCACTATGTGAGAGAGAAGTTGCTAAGCAAGGACATTCAGTTGACCTATGTGTCTACTAATATGCAATGTGCAGATTTACTGACTAAAGCTTTGGATGGAAACAAATTATGCTGATTCAAATCCATGATTGGATTGCAGGATGTGATTGAAGATTGAAGATTAAGACTTAAGCCAAAGTGTTTGGCTTGAGGGGGAGCTGTTGGTGCAATTCAAGCCTTCATAATTTGGCTTGGATTACTTCATGAAGACACCACTTGAAGGAAGGAACATAGGAACCTATGCTTATAAGTTTTTACCATTTTACTCCTTGTAAAAGTCTAAAAGACTTGGCATTTCTTATGTACACACCTACTTGATTACAGTCGTGGAAAAAGTTGTTGGATGATTGAGAAAATATCTCATTACTTTTTAGGTGAAAGATTCTAGGAGGTTTGATTTTGAATTCAACTCAACTCTATAAAAGATGCAAGTCAAAAGTCGCGGGTAGCTTAGCTCATTTTGTCTAGCTCAATTCCCGAGGCTTACACTACTGATCATTGAGAGTGTGAGGTCTACTCCATAGCCTACACCTCTGAGTACCATTTGGCAATGTTAATTATGCCAATGCGAATATACATCAATGTGATTTAATACATACATTCACTTCTATCACTACTGTGTTTTCTGAGTGTATCACTTCAAGTCTGTCAACTTCAAAGAGGCATATCTCAGTGCCTACTTCCCCAAATCAAGTGATTCAAAGCTTGGTGGATCCAGCTCAAAGCATACTAGAAGCATACAAAGTTTGAAGCAACTTGGTTCAGCCAATCTCAAGAAATCACCGTCGAAGTGCTCACTGGTATTTGTCTACATACTTCCTAAAAAGTCGAGGGTGTCCATAAATTTGCTAAAGTTATTTCTCCTAGTATAGTCTATCATCTTGAATGATTCCACTTGCAAATGGTAGCTTACTAAGCTAATAGAATACCTCTAGAAGGAAGTTTGCCAATTGTAAGTGTACTGTTCATACTGAATGAAAGACTGAGCACGTATCAACACCAAAATAGAAAGTTTTCTAGCTTTGTGATTCACAAACTCATCTGTTTTGATCAAGTCATTACTCAAACCTTTTCCAAAGTACATATAGCATTTCTTGGTATCATTTGGAAGCTAAGGGTGTCTACTAATCATATCTGGAGTCACTGAGGGCTGGTGCAAAGCAGGATTAGCAGCACCTACTTAATCTTCTGGAGGATCCATCCATCTTTCCCTACAATATAGTATAAAAGAATACAATAGCAACGGATGAGGACAAAGTAAGGACCATAGAAAAATTACCACGAGATAGGATAGTGATGAAAGTACAAGCATTCATGTGCCATACTAGATATTATGGATGATTCTTCCACATGCAATCATAGGGCCCAATCCCTTCTTTGTCTGTGTGCACCCTTCTATAGCTCTCGCTCTCTCTATCTATCTATCTATCTCTCTCTCACACACACACACACGTACTCTCTCTCTCGCTCTCTCTCTCTCCTTGATCTCTCCCCTCTCTCTATATATATGTAACTACCTCTCTCTCTATCTCTCTATCGCTCTCTCTTTCTTTCTCTCTCTCTCTCTCTCACACACACACCCACTCACCATCGCCCCAAATTTTTCATCATCTACGCATGGCACCTTGCATCTTGGTAATTCCCTCTCTCTCTCTATCCCTCTCTCTCTCACTCACACACTAGAGATCATTCTTAGAGTCCTCTATTAGCACCATGATCTCGTCATACCTATAGAGACCTATACTCCATCTCTCTCTCTCTCTCTCTCTCTCTCTCTCTCTCTCTCTCTCTATATATATATATATATATATATATATATATATATATATATATATATATATATATATATATATATATATATATATATATATATATATATATATATATATATATATATATATATATATATATATATATATATATATATATATATATGCAAAAGGAATTAAGCCCAAAACTTTGTGGACGGCTTCAAACTTCTCCCTATGTCTCCAACATTCAAAGCTTCAAAGCTTCAAATCGTCAAAGCTTCAAAGCTTTGTGATAAGGTCTCCAACATTCTCCTGTGTGGGCACATATGAAAAACTAATCTCTCTAGTAGAGAACCTCTCCCTAACATAATGATAGTCCACCTCAATGCACTTAGTGTGAGCATGGAACACAAGGTTACTCACAATTGTCAATGTGCACTCACTGTTAGTGAAAATGGTGGTGGTAGAAGAGTGAACAACACCCAAATTTGCCAAAAGGCATCTAAGACACACACACACACAAACTAAATAGATGCTCTTAAATATGCCCTTTAGTTAGCCTTACAACTAGAAATGGCCATAGTAGGCTGCTTCTTGCTCAATCAAGATATACATGAGCTATCAATGATGAAGTAAAGACCACTAGTGGACATACGAAGGTCATAGCAGGAAACCTGTGAGAGTCAAAAAAAGTATGTAAATATGGTGGTAGTAATCCCATGTTGGGATAAAACAATCTAAGTCAATGGATACCACTCAACAAGAAAAAGATGTGCTTAAGCGCTTGCCAATGCATAAACCTGCTCATCTCTAAGACAAAAAACTGAAGATGAGGTCAAGTTATGCATAAGTAAATAAAGCATCCAACAACCTGCTGATAGAGAACAACATCAAATGCATCATGAAGGCTAAACTGCAAACGTATTTCCATAGGAATGGCAATAGGTTAGCAATGTTCAAGGCCAAAATGCTTCAATAATTTGTTAATATATTTGGTTTGACATTAAGCTATTTTGCCACCAACTTGCATAAACCAAATTGCTAAATAATTATGCAAATGCCCAAAATCTGGTCTCTCAAATGAGGCATGCAAATTAGCCTTAAAATTAGCAATATACTTCTCATTAGGACCATTGAGTGGCATGTTATCAACATTGAGAACAATGCTCAGAAGCACATCATTTGCAAACTTAACATATAAGGTGCTCTTAGTTGGATTCTTCTCAAAATCATGTGCAATGAAGTAACCATGTATCTTTTCATACCAAGGATGTGGTGCTTGGTTGAAACCATATAATGCCTTTTTCAACCTCCACACTTTGTTTTCATGCCCTTTCTACACACAACCATGGAGCTAAAATCATACACTTCTTCATGTAAGCCACGATTATCTAACTAGTGTACATTCCAACCATGATGAGCTGCAAGTGAACATATGCTATGAAGAGTGATCATTTGGCAAGTGGGTGCAAAGGTCTCATCAAAATCAATGCCTCCTTCTTTAGCATAACCTTTTGAACAAACCTAGCCTTATACATGTTGACTATTCCATCACATTTATGCTTCAACTTGTATATCAATTTAGTGTCAATAGCATTTTTTCTTGGAGGAAAATCACATAAAGTCCAAATATCATTCCTCATAATGGCATCATATTTTGATTGCATGGAAGCGATCCAATTTTTTGAATTTTGTGATTAATCAAAAGAAATACCCTCATTCTCATGAGAAAGACTAGAGGCAGCCATATCATAGAAATTTGATGCAAAAGAAGCACTATAATGGCCTGAACAAGTAGGATATAATAGAGGTGCATTTTATTTTCTATCTCACAAAGTTTGTAGGAACCATTTGGGCATAGTTTTTTCCTCCTCTATATTAGCTCTCTCATCAACAAGTGCATCGTGTAAAGACTGAGAAATTGCCTCGTTTGGACTAGCAGTTGACTATCCACATGTAAAAGGAGGTAACAAAGTATCATACATGTCTTCAGAGCTAACTGATGTCTCCTTAGGACATGAAAGAAATGTCTGAAATACATCTTCCATAAGAAGAATATCATGGCTAACAAAAATGCATTTAATATATGGATCATATGGATGATAGCCTCTGCTTCAAAACTATACCCAACAAAAATTGATACTACTTTATCATCCAATTCTCTACATTATTGTTCAGGCACTAATGCATATGTGCGACAACCAAAGACATGAAGATGAGTAAAAAATGCCTTGCAACCATGCCAAGCCTCATATGGAGTGATGGAGTGAAGTGCTTTGGTGGAACACATGTTAAGTACATATGTTGCACATATAACTACCTCAAGCTAGAAGCTATGTGGTAAAGCCAAACTTTTGACCATACACCTTACTATCTCCATGAGTGAATTTTTCTTGATTTAAGCAACTCCAATTTGTTTAGGTGTATATGACACTCTAGATAGATGTGTTATCCCACGTTAAGCCAAAAATGCATTTAAATCAGAACACATGTACTCCTCCCCCCGAGCAAAATAGAGAAGGCCCATTTTACATGCTGATAGATTTTAAGCCAAAACCAAAAACTAATTGAAGCACATAAACACCTTGGACCTTTCTTTCAGTGGATACACCCATGCACACGAAAAATTATCAGTAAAATTCATGAAGTAAAGCTAGTTTCCAAAAGAGGGTGTCTACATACGACTAGAGACATCAATGTGAACAAGCTGAAAATCCTAAGTAGTGCAAACTAAACCATCTTTTGGAAAGGATGCATGCTTGATTCTTCCCAAAATATAGCTTTTACAAACATGTGTATGAGGTGCCTCAAGTTTGGGTAGAGAGGAAACCACTTTGAATTTTCTATAGGCATAGCAAACTAGCATAATTCAGATGACCAAGTCATGCACAACAAAGTTTTGCATCTCACGTAGCCCAAGAATCTTGAACCGCACATGCTGAAGCATTCAGAGATTTTTCATACTCTATTAGCTTATACAACCCATGACATAAAATGCCAAAAGTAGTAATAGCATCTCCATTCAACAGATCATGAACTATACATCTCTCAGCAACAAATTTTACAACCAAGAAAATCTTGGCTAATGTGGAAACTCACAACATATTTTTTTTCATGCTTGGCATGATGAAAGCATCTAACAATGTAAAATAACTACCAACAGTAGTAGTCAGAATGATCTTACCAACTCCCATTACAAGTTAAGAGTAGTTGTTAGTGCATGTGACAACACTTTATAGGGATGGAGTCAAGTGAGCTGAAGAAACTCAGCTGCAAGGTTATATGTTTGGTTGCCCCACTATCAAAGTACCAAACATCTAAGTCTACTTTAGACATATACTATTCATGAGAAGATGTTCCATAACTACAAAATGTTGCAAGCACCCATTCTTTATTCAGTGCAAGATTAGTAGACTTTGTTTTAGGTGTAGAGGCCTCTGCAACAACCATTGCAGCCTCGTTTTTCTTTGCCTCTTTTGGATCCACTTTTGCACAACTCTTTATGAGATAATCATTTCCTTTATAGTATTTGTGAAAAAATTTGAGCTTTTATGTTTTCCAAATTCATATCCGAGTTTTGCTTCTATTCTTCAGTTGATGATGAAAAGAAATCCAAATGCCTTAACATTTTAGGATTTAGTATGTGTTTTGTTGTAGGCTGATGAGTCTAGGTAGAACAGGTCCATTATGTGTGTAGCATCAAGCTTTCTTAGCAAGTGTGAAGGGAAATGGTAAATTGAGTCCATCTACTAGCAAGAAGAAATCTGCTAATTATCCATAGTTCAAAAAGGAAGACAAAGACATGAAGAAAACATAAAAGCTCAAATGTTTTCACAAATACTATAAAGGTAATGATCATCTCGTAAAGACCTGTGCAAAAGTGTCTTCAAAGCAGGCAACAAAAAAGGAGGCCGCAATGGTTGTTGCAGAGGCCTCCACACCTAAAACAAAGTCTACTAATCTTGCACTGAATAAAGAATGGGTGTTTGCAATTATTTGTAGTTATGAACCATCTTCTCATGAATAGTATATGTCTAAAGTAGACTTAGATGTTTGGTACTTTGATATTGGGGGAACCAAACATATAACCTCGCAATCGAGTTTCTTCATCTCACTTGACTCCATCCCTATAACGTACTATCACATGCACTAACAATTGCTCTTAACTTGTAATGGGAGTTGGTAAGATCATTCTGACTACTACTAATGGTAGTTCTTTTACATTGTCAGATGCTTTCTTTGTGCCAAACATGAAAAAAATTGTTGTGAGTTTCCAAATTACCTAAGATTTTCTTGGTTGTAAAATTTGTTGATGATAGATGTATAGTTCATGATCTGTTGAATGGCAATGTTGACCATCTAGAAGATTTTGCATAAAGTGAATTATCAGGCAAGAATTCAATAACAAAAATCAACTCCTCCTTCAATTCTTTGATCTTTGTCAAGAAACTAACCATAGAATCTCCTTCATTCATGTGCTCAATCTCCAATTGATTTTGAAGGTAAGCAACGAGAGCCTCATTTCTTTCCCGATACAAAGTGGAAAGTGTATCCCTAGCATCTTTTGCTATTTTGCAAGAGTGAATGTGAGGGATAGTGGCATATTTGATAGAAAAATCTATCAGTGCATGTGTCTGAGGATCTCTGCAATCCTAATGAAGTTTTCATACTATAAGTGCACCATGAACCACATTATGAACAAGAACCTAAAGATCATCATCTTCAATGCCATCAACATCACCCTTAATAATTATATTTGCAAGTGTAGTAGGTCAACACCTTGCACAATATTTGATAGTCTTTTGCAACCAATACATGATGCATAATATATGCCCATATTGGGTACTTGGTACCATCCAACTTATCCTCAACAACCAGTATATAGAATACACCATTGGTTTTAGCCATGGGCACTCACTAAAATACTTTAATGCATAAAAATGACTATCTCTCAAAAAGTTGAATAGAACTAACCTACCAAGTTTTCATAAAAATCGAGCAAACTTCAAGGCACTTGTACTTGTGAGCAAAAACTTGTATATATTTTTGGCACACAAAGCCGAGTTGCCTACATACGCATCACAATAGTACATTTGGAGGCCAAAACAATCTCACATCAAAATCTTGACACCACATAGAAAAAGTATTTCGAACTCCTAATCACCTAATTTTATGCGATTCTGAGATTGATTTGAGGGGTGACAATGATGCCCTATATGAAGCAACAACCTCCTCTAATATCAAATGATGGATTTTGACATCCAAAAAAGCATGAGAACAAGAGAATCAATAAGAAGAATCTTGAAGCACAACACACGATATTGAATGTATTCCCAAGAGGATGTACAAAGATAGCTGACCCATTGCAGTTATATTCATATATACAAGCTAGTGTAATAAACCTCCTAAGGAAGGAAAAAAGTGCCCTGGTGGTCCTAGCATGCTTGTTGGGTCCTCAAACCCAACGGAACCACTAATTTTATGCTTATGATTTATGAAAATCACACGTAATTGGACCACTCGTCCTGCTCTCAAGTAACCGAATGATAACCAAATGTAGCTAGGACAAGAGAAAGGAGTGGGAACCCAGACTGATGATTTTCTTTTTGAGATTGCTCTCTTTACTCCCTTGTTCTCTTTCTTTCTTCCGTACTCCCCTTCACACACTCCGATTCTCATGCACTCTCTCAAGCTTTCTTTCTCTCCCTCTATCACATGGACACTCACACACATTCACACACTTGCATTCTCCCACACTTCCCTTCACTTCCTTATATCCGACTCATCTCTCTAGAATCATGTATTGAGAGAGTTCGACTTCTTTTATGGATCTGAATATCCTTTTTTCTAAGTTCTTGACTGTTGAGCGTCCCCCTTAGATTGTTGGGAGGATAAGATGATCGACTGCAATTCGATGTGTGCAAGCATCGTTCATTATATCTATTGATGGTCGTATCACTCTAAGATTGAAATCTTGAATGGAAATCAATTGCAACGTAGCGTTCGGGTGTTTTTTCCTTTACAAAAAATGTAAGCATTTCTACTTTATTCTATTTTTGGACATTGCGAACAAGGTTCCAATTCTATAAGCTTTACCATCCATTTATTTTCTATGTGTGTTACATCAATCAAACTCAAACAAGAATACTACACGAAGTCATTCATGTGAATAACAAGCAAGTCATGAAAATTGTTTCACGTAAACTAATGGTACCCAAAGTTGTAAACACAATTATCTGCCCCATAGGATTGTGTTCGAACTAAGGACATCACATGCATGATTAATTCTCAAGGACGGTGGAGAATGTAATTGGGAAGTCTTGTCGCCCTAAGGAGTTAGGGTCACAGAAAGTTGTGCAATGAGGAACTTGCCACCTATGATCATCACCGTGGATGTAAGGATTCATATAAAATGGAAGAGCACTCAAAAGTATGGTTACAGTGCCTATGTGAAGAATGGCCACAACATGAGACCCGTAATGCTTGTTTTTTGGATTGCATACTTAGAAGTTATATGCATGCATGGTATATGTTTCATGAAAAAAACAGAGTAAACATGCAAGAAGCACGCAAAGCTGGGGTTCGTTGGATCCTTGGAATTGCAGCCAAAACGGAGCTACATGGCCTCCATTATACCTTCACTTGGTCAGTGTAGCGAACATGAATGATTGTACTCCCAATTCATATTGTTCACGCAAAGATTCAACTCACATGTACAGCGCTTCAGCATGAAATGGGAAATTGTATTGCTAGCAAAATTGTATATATTAAACAAAACCAGCACAACAGTATCTTACCATTTACAGGAAACAACTATAGTTTGATATATTTCTTGCCCTTACTGTACTGGAATTTTCAAAGAACATTTCTTCTGTTCCTACCCTATATGTTCAAGGGAGCTGCAACAAGCGTTTAAACCACAAGTGAAGGTAACACATTGGCCAACAGTCCTTCAAGCTCCCTTTTGGCACTACATTCTAGTGCTTCTCTTCTTCATAACACCCACTTTCTCTTCAAGGTACCTGCAATCAAGCATGTATTCTTCACAACAAAAACATATTAGTGCATAAAAAATCAAATAGCTCATAAGCTAACATACTCCCCTCTTTTGCTCGCGAAGTCATCCTCGACAAGCCCTCCTTGCTGCAATATGCAGCCATAAACATGTGAGTTTACAACTCATTTGCATACCTTTTCATCGAGCAATCACTCGCACTGGACCTGCACTCATTGAAGCTATTAGTGCTCAAAAAATCACTCATGAATACATACAAAACATTCACTTACAAAATGATCCAAGAACACGGACATATATGCAACTCCATTTCCAACGTGCATCTAATTGCTCATGCATTCCATTATGAAATTAGTGTTAACCAAAGTAACACATTCATACCTTTCCATGTCTTACACATACAACTATCATTGTGAGAAAACAGAAAAGAAAGTACCGAAATAAACAACAACAACTGAAATGAATCCAACAAGAGATGCAAAATACCCAAAATGCATACCCCTTTATTGCACCTACTATTCACTATGCACAAGCGTTCAATGAGTGGACACGCCTTAAGAATCCCCATCATCTTCCTACAAAAGTTGTCAAGACCCGAGTACAAGTCAAGCCCTATAGAAAAACCCTAGAGTATCCCATGCACTGGAAAACCCTTGGATAGAGCTCACAAGTTATAATGGAATACCATTGCATTACCTCGCTAAAGGTCTCATCCATAAGTATATATATAATATCCGTGCCTTTGAGAATGTTGATTCAAAGTGAGCTGATCTATCACAAGCCACCATATACCAATCACATAAGCAAATAACGTTCCCTTCCAGGCGATCATCGCCCTCTCCTCTCTCTCTCTCTCCCCCTCAGGAGTGGGGAATAATTTCATATGTAAATTTTATTTATATTCACACGTTGGCCTACGTTGACATTGGATGCGATTCGTGGCCCTGACTACTCGGCCAGGTTGATCCCACCTCTCTACCAATGCAACACAACGCACAACACACAACAACATAATGATAACAAATAACATATAAAGATAGCCCATAACGAAGCTGGATGCAGCTCGTGGTCGTGACCGCCCGGCCACAATGGCTCCACCTACCTACCAACTCATATCAGCCATCGGTCGCCAAGTCCTCAGTGATCTTGCATAGTAACACACGGTTTACCAGTTTCTGCAATTCCTGCAAACAGAAGGTAAATTGAGTGAAAAAGTAGAGAAAGGCCTTCTCGCTTCGTTCTCGTATCCAACCACACATCTCTCGTAAGAGCACCCAACTCACGCAAAAAAGTGTCATCATCCAAGTCTCACTTGGTCCTCTCTGTGCATATTCACCCATCAATCCTTGTATGCGTTGCTGGCTATCTTGACATCTAATCCCATCAAACCTCCATCAGATAACTTTGGCATGCTCGGCATGAGCCAATCCTAACTCCTTTTGGCCGACGCCTTTCCTACACGTAGTCTTTTCATGAAGCACTTTACTCACTGTACTCTTTTTTGGCGCATTTCCTAATGTAGGTTCTCTCTCCAATCTTTCACGTCTAAAAATCCTCTCTTCACCACCATCTGGGTCCTCCCTATCTCTTCCTTTTAAGAGGTTCTCCTTTCCATCAACTAATTCCTTACTAGAACTGTCGTGATCCACACACCACTTTTCTCTCCCAGATCTACCTTTGCCCTCGTGCTCTCCTTTGCATGTACCCTTGCTCATGGCATCATGTAATCTCCTGGTGCTAGACAAAAGCTAACTGTCTTGGTTCCTTGTCACCTTTTGATGATATCCTCGATTACGAGTTCCAAAAGATCATTTCCCATTCTTCAAAGAGTTTTCCCTCCTTGCATGAGGATCCACCACCTGGCTCATTTTCTTCTCCTTCTCCACCGGGTCGATATGCATTGTATAGCACTCAGCCTCGCCTATGTGTGTCAACCATCCTAGCAATTCTTGATCGGAATCATATTTATAGAGCAATGGATTTTGATATTATCCTATCTTCGTGTCTTGATTCTTGGAGAGTTGCAAGTTGAACCCATCTTGAAGCAGATTCTTGTAGGTATCCGTATTCAAAGAGAACCTAACTCGTGCCATCTCTTGCCTTACTTTCTCCTTTTCTTTCTTTTCCATCTCATCGATTATTATTGTCTTCTTCTTGTCGATCGAGTTTGGAGATACTTGGATTTGAATCCGATCAAACTTTGGCCCTATTGAAATGAAACATGTGTGCGATTCATGCACACAATTGGCTTGCATAAGCCATGGCCGTCCGAGTAAGATCAAGAAAGTGGCCTCTGAGGTCCTTGGTCTTACTATCAGATAATGGACTTTAAATTCTAGACCCCCCATAACTGTGCTTACATTCTTCAAAAGACCCGCAGGCTTGACTTGCGTTTGATCTGCCATCCTCAAGGACATTAGAGTTTCTTCCATATGGTTGAGGCCCAGAGCTTTCATCATGTATTTAGTCATAAGATTGACCGTGGCTCCATTACCTAACTGAGCACCTGGGACTGCATATCCTTTAATCTCGACTGTCACAGCTGGAGCATTCGAATCAATTTCCATCGTAATACTTTGAATGATCCCTTGGACATCTTTATCTTGTCTCTTTTTATCTCGAGTTTTCCTCGGCTTCTTGATATATTCATTGTAGAATTGTCTCCTATATGCAGGTGAACATTTCAACAATGTGCCAATGTCCAACGTGACTTTCGTGTCAACCAATAGTTTTACGATGTCAACTTCCTCCAAACTTTGTCTTTCCTTTCGACACTTCGGAACCCTTAATCTTTCAGGGAATGGGGCTATGCCTGGCACAAACTTTTTTTGTTACTGGTGGAAGGATCTCAATTTCTTTCCCATCCTCAAACTCTTTTTGTTTATCAAATCCTCCAACTTGGTTTTCTACCTCTCCATGTTCGGGTATCTTCTCCTGGCTAGATTTTTCACTTTCGCCTTCTAGATGTTTCTTCATATACTCTTGAATCCTTGTGACTACCGCCACACTTGGCTCTTTATGCACTTTTTTGGCCTAGTAAGCATCCACAAAGTGCATTGATGAGCTAGAGCCTTCTTGAGGATTCGGCGTCCCAAACACCACTCCAATCGTAGGAACTAGCTCTTGAGCTCTCGGTGTGGAATGCATCTGAGTCTCAACATAATTCGAGGACCCTACAGGCCCCTTATCCTTGCGAGTGGCAACTCTTCATTTTGGACAATCTTCATCAAAGTGGCCCTCTCCACTATAGCACCTACATAGCGGGGTATAATCAACTGGTTTCTTTTTGTTTGGACATCTAGATTGAGTATGGCCAAAGCCGTGGCATCTCCAACAATGGATTGGACCATCTCTCCTTTGATCTCATGCAGCTCCTCTCGGATAGTCTCCTCCTTGACCTTGAGCACCATATCCATAAGTTTGTCTATTTTCCCAACGAGATGTAGGTGGGACACTTTGAGCAGGCAATCTCGTGTAGGACCTTTCTCTTGTATCTCCCGATTTCATGGTCTACTCTTCATAGGCCCTCTTGTTCTAACATCGGTCTTTTGTGTGATTTGTCCTTCCACAAAAAGTGCAATGCATTCTAGGTGGCGATCTATCTGTGAATACTCTCGAGATTGTAGGGCATTCTGAAGCCAGATGGCCGTAACCATGGCACTTTCCACACCATGTATTCGATCAAAACACTTGATTGGGGTTTGTAGTTACCTCTTGTTTCACTGTGTATGTTTCCTAAGTCATTGTGGCAGCTTTTATAGCTTGTGTGACCAACTCCAATATTCGTTCTTCAGTCAGCGCAGGCTTCACCTCGACTGGCATGCTAGTGGCAGCTACAAAAGCTGGGGTCATCAATGTGGGACTTCGTTGGCCAGGATCTTTCATCGGTATGTCTCCAGGGCCTCCCATTGGCTCATATAAGAGCTCAATCTTCCTTTCTTGACATAATTGTACTTCCTCCCAAAGCCTTGCTTGTTCCTTAGCATCTATTAAAGTTGCACGTCTTGTTAGGCTGATATGTTGTTGTGTTGTAGGATCTCTGAATCTGGCAATGAATCTTCTCTTCAATGTCTCATCGTTCGGGGCATTCCCGCCCATCTTTCTTACCAAGGTTTCCATTCTCTGAATGTAGTTATCAATGCTCGCATTGACTCCCTGTCATAGGTAATCCATCTGTTGGGACAATCTATCTTGGAAGCCTTGTCGTCGAAACTTTGCCAAGAAGGCTTCCTTGAGCATCTGATAAGTTCCACGCTCTTGTTGTGTCAAATTCCCATACCAGTTGGCTGCCTCATCATGGAGAGTAGCTGAAAAAATCCTCAATCTTTGACCCCTGTCAACTACCTCATTGGCCTCGCAAGTAACCTCAAACAGCTGGATAAAACTATCCGGATCCTCGTCCCAAGCACCTAAGAACTTGGTGAAGTCCCCAAATGAACCCAAATCCGCTGAGCCATTTCAAACAGAGGTGTGATGTCAATATCACTTCGATCCCAGAAATTTAGTGCACGTGGCCTTAGGATCCCTCCTTCAAAATTTTGCACTTGATTCGCAACTCTCCTACAGGAGTACATGTTTTTGGCAAATTTCTTCGAGCTAGTCGAGGTCGACTCACCTTGGGACTCCCACCTCTTCCTTTCTCTTTCAAGGGCTCTTCTTTAAGCGCGCTCTTCTCTTTGCGTTTGCGTTCCTCCTCAAGATGAGCTCCCCTCGCTATATACTAGATCCGGGGTGCACAAGCTCCGCCAACATGTGGTGCTAGGCGAACCTATGGCACTCTCTTATAGAGACGTGCCAAGCTATTCCGAACAAACGCACCAAAATGTTGGGTCCTCAAACCCAAGGGAGCCACTAATTTTATGCTTATGATTTATAAAAATCACACAAAACTGGACCACTCGTCCTGCTCTCAAGTAATCGAATGATAGCCAAATGTAGCTAGGACAAGAGAAAGGAGTGGGAACCCAGACTGACGATTTCCTTTGCGAGATTGCTCTCTTTACTCCCTTGTTCTCTTTCTTTCTTCCTTACTCCCTTTCACACACTCGGATTCTCATGCACTCTCTCAAGCTTTCTTTCTCTCCCTCTATCACATGGACACTCACAAACATTCACACACTTGCGTTCTCCCACACTTCCCTTCACTTCCTTATATCCGACTCATCTCTCTAGAATCATGTATTGAGAGAGTTCGACTTCTTTTACGGATCTGAATATCCTTTTTTGTAAGTTCTTGATTGTTGAGCATCCCCCTTAGATTGTTGGGAGGATAAGATGATCGACTGCAATTCGATGTGTGCAAGCATCGGTCATTATATCTATTGATGGTCATATAACTCTAAGATTGAAATCTCGAACGGAAATCAATTGCAACACAGCGTTCGGGTGTTTTTTCCTTTGCAAAAAATGTAAGCATTTCTACTTAATTCCGTTTCTGGACATTGCGAACAAGGTTCCAATCCTAGAACATTTACCATCCATTTATTTTCTATGTGTGTTACATCAGTCAAACTCAAACAAGAATACTACACGAAGTCATTCATGTGAATCACAAGCAAGTCATGAAAATCGTGGACACAAGTCTTTCACGTAAATTAACCGTACCCAAAGTTGTAAACACAATTATCTGCCCCCATAGGCTTGCGTTCGAACTAAGGACATCACATGCATGATTAATTCTCAAAGACAGTGGGGAATGTAATTGGGAACTCTTGTCGCTCTAAGGAGTTCGGGTCACAAAAGGTTGTGCAATGAGGAACTTGCCACCTATGATCATCACCGTGGAAGTAAGGCTTCATATAAAATGGAGGAGCACTCAAAAGTATGTTTACAGCCCCTATGCAAGAATGGCCACGACATGAGACCCTTAATGCTTGTTTTTTGGATTGCATACTTAGTAGTTATATGCATGCATCGTATATGCTTCATTAAAAAAATGGAGTAAACATGCAAGAAGCACGCAAAGTTGGGTTTCCATGGATCCTTGGAATTGCAGCGAAAATGGAGCTACATGACCTCCATTATACTTCATTGGTCAATGTAGCAAACATGAATGACTGTACTCCCTACTCATATTGTTCACGCAAAGATTCAACTCACATGTACAGCGCTTCAGCATGAAATGGGAAATTGTATTGCTAGCAAAAGCGTATATATTAAACAGAACGAGCACAACAATATCTTACCATTTACAGGAAACAACCATAGTTTGATATATTTCTCGCCCTTAATGTATTGGAATTTTCAAAGAACATTTCTTCTGTTCCTACCCTATATGTTCAAGGGAGCTTCATGGAATGAGAAGACAGAAATTCTGCAATCTGATCCTCTCATCACGCAAAAGGGACTCGTGGAGATACTCTGTTAGAGTATATTATTGGAGCAAGACTGCATGGAATGCAAGCAAGAATATAGGAATGCAGACCAAAAGATAATACATAAGACAAAATGGGGACGACATTTCTCCACCCAGGCTCCACTACACCCATCAACTGTGTAGGTAACTATATTTTTTATAGAAATCTATCTGTCTGCCTTAGGACATCAAGAGCCGGCACTATAAACAATTTAACAACACATCTCCTAGTACCCACAATCAAACATAATCACTTTCCCCATTCTGTTCAGCAACAGTGCAAAGGATCATGAACCATTATCATGAACGGGATGATTAGGAGAATAATTTCATTTCAAAATATGAAAACTGATCGCGGAAATGATGAGCTCGCAAGTAAAGCACCAATTTTCATGGGAGCGAGACAAAAGTGTAAATAGATACCAGTTCGTATCACGCACTACTTCCATCTTGTTGTTACTTGAGCAACCCAAATGTGGCATCTCCGCCCTTACGTATACATGCGAGAATGGCTTTACTAATTAATGGAAATCTGTCTGCTTCCATTCCTACTATTCTCCTTGCTTTAGATCGGGGTATGAGCCCATAGCTTGGCCCAGAACGGCCAATCTTTGAAGAGGAACGATTCCCAATCTGCCAACTCCTCTTATCAGAGTCGTCTTATCAAGGCCCCTTCTCTACTCTCCTTCTGTCCACACTCACAATGGGATCCTGAAGAACCCCTTTCAGTCTGAAATCGATGCACTGCTTTATCTCCTTGAAGTTAGAATTCGTCGAAGAAATCAAAGCATTGTCGGACACAGTCGTCAATAGTCGGATGTAGCTTCAAAATTCATCGGATAAAACTTCAGCACTTCAAAATCAGAATCGTTGTCGTCATGGGTGTTGCAACTTGGGATCATAGATTAATGGCGGAATCAATCACAAAGCATAGCGTAGAGCAAGGGTGTCTGATGAACTCAAAGCGTATGGCATAATCAGTCATTGACAGATGAGCATTAGAAGTGTTTTTTTTAATGAGTGTTGTCAGAGTCGCAAGTCATTCAAAGATGTTAGATGATCAATGCATTATTGGAGAAGTCAGAAAAATACTCCAGAGATGATGGAATTAGAACAAATCGGATAAAAAATCCTCCCAAAGACATGCCTCTAGCACTTCAGCAGTTGAACCAACCAAACCTCTTCCACCCTGAAGCTCTGTTTAGGATTGATCAGCTAATGGAGAGACCCTTTTTCCATTCATGTCTCTTCTTCCTGAATACACACATAGGACGACCAAAAAACCCTTGGCAGTTATCGCGTCTCTCCATTCATATCTCTTCTCTCTCTGCAAGCCTTTGTTCCTCTGTTCCCCTTGTATGTCCGTCTTCCTTGCAGGATCCTCACCCTCCCTTCCTTCGATTGCATAGAAGCTCCCCTCTCTCCAATACCGTCCTCTTTCTATGTTGGTTTTCCCCCCAAAAAAAAGACATGCCCTCCCCTCCTTCGACAGTTTGCGATGGGCCAAAAATAGGACACCTCCGACCTCTCTGTGATTTCCGAGTTGAGTGTGGCCCCCGATTCTCCTTCTACCAGCAGCCCTCTCTCCTTTTGCTACCTGCGCTTTTTCTGATATGTACCCAACAATCCTTGTACTTTCCCTTGATCCCTGTCATGCACACTCCTCCTCACCACACAAGGAGTCAACAACCTCTCAGTGGTGGCCCTAGTTTGCAACACACCTGCAAAAAAAAACGGGTTGAACAACCTTTGGCAGCTTCTCTAATGTACCTGCGGATCAAAAAAACGGAAAGGAAAAAAACAAAGGTGGTTTCCCCCAAAACTTCTACAGTGTAGAAGTTCACACGCCTGATCAATATTTTTTTAGAATGTAGTTCTAACAGTCCTCCCTTTTGACAACCTTAAAGGATGACTGACCCCCAAATAATGAGCACAACTGACTGCCCAGAAGAAAATGGCTGCTGTCAATTTTCCACAATTCCGCTTGAGTACCTTTTTCCACTGAATCATGGATAAATTGCCCTTCTTCAATGGTGCCCATGAAGGCCATGAGCTTTTTTAAGCCAAGACAATTGCTGTATTGTCTGGATCAATGTTATCAAATTGCATTTTGGGCAAACCATCACGTGCTTCCTCATTAAAACCATGCTTTACATGTCCTAAAATCAAGAATTCCAATAAAAACACTCTGATCTGGGAGATTATTGAAAACATGTTGTGCTTTAGCAAGTGTCCCTCCACTCTCCATACATCTCAATAAAGATGGAGCTAAAGATACCCTCTTACCACCCCAACTTTCAGTGTGCAAGGCTAATGCATCTAGCCCTATTCCCTCCTTTTGTAGCTGCCCATTTTCTTCTCGATCAAGAGACACTCCTCCCATACTGCAACAAGCGTTTAAACTGCAAGTGAAGGTAACACATTGGCCAGGAGTCCTTCGAGCTTTCTTTTGGCACTACATTCTAGTGCTTCTCTTCTTCATAACACCTACTTTCTCTTCAAGGCACCTGCAATCAAGCATGTATTCTACACAACAAAAACATATTACTGCATAAAAAAGCAAAGAGCTCATGAGCTAACAATGCTCACACACATCACTATCAAAATATATTAGCACTAAGATAAAAATTGCAATGCAAAAATGCGCATCAATTTCTAATTGCTAATCACCCTGAGTATGATTACCAATTTTCATTTGATTATGAGACTATGACCATAGGGGTGTCAATGATGCCTTAGATCAAGCATCAACCTTCTCTTATTCCAATGGTTGGACTTTGAGGTCTGTAGTAGCACAAGAATAATAGACGGAAGAAGAAGAAGCTTGGAGCACAACACAACACAACACTGAATCAATTACCAAGTGAATGTACAAAAGATAAGTAACCCTTTAGGGTTGTAGATGTATAAACAAGCTAAAGGAAAAAACTTCTAAAGATGGAGAAAAGTGATATCATAATCTTAAGTGTGTTCACACACATTACTATCAAAATATATCAACATGATGAGGGTGTAATATTTTTCCTATTAAACATGTTTCCTCAACACCTTGTTTGTTTTCTCCACCTCTCATTTTAACAAGTAGCGCCATTAGGCAATGAGCCCCTAAAAAAGGGGATTGATGCCCCATTTCCTTCTCCAATGCAAGGAGGGTCTACCTAGCTCTTAATTAGGGGGCAACCATGAACCATATCCCTAATCAAAAAAGGGAGAGAGGATGAGTGGGAGAGAGGAGGCCGAGAGAAACAGGGAGGGAGGGAGAGGGAGAGGGACGGAGAGAGAGAGAGAGAGAGAGAGAGAGAGAGAGAGAGAGAGGGGAGAGAGAGAGAGAGAGAGAGAGAGAGAGAGAGACGGAGAGGGGGAGAGAGAGAGAGAGAGAGAGAGAGAGAGAGGAAGAGAGAAGGAGAGAGATAAAGCACATTAGGCATAGAGATAAGGTGATAGGAGGACGAAATTGGACCTAGGATTGGACATTCAAAATAAATAAAGATAAAGGTTGATGACTATGGGTGGAAGTGGATGGCAACACTCCTAAAAACTTGAGCAAGAAAGTGTAAACCCCTCCTCCTGCAAGGTGACCAAACTTTGTATGTGAAGGATCTCATTACCATAAAAATTCTTATAAAGACAACTATTATTATCAAATAAAATTACAAGCCCATAAAGCCTACAAGGTCAGGGATGCATACTCCTTTGAGGAAAACACCTCTTAATACAGATAAAGGAAGAGATGTGATCAGATCTTTCCATGCAAAACCTTTACATGGATGCCATGCTTAACTTGATCACATGGTTTGCTGCCTTGGAGTCATGTTCAATCACATGGCCTTCACATTGCTTCCTAAGACATGATTTCTCAAGCTTTGTATAGAGAGGTCTGTATATGAGGCTTCTCTAAGGAATGAATTACCCTATGTTAGAAATATGATTCCTAAGTGTTAAAAGCTTTCAGATAGAAGTTTATAAACAATAAGTATGAAGGGTTCCCGATTCAAAAGAAAAATCATGCAAGGATATAACCCTTACAACCTAGAAATGTAGCTCTCAAAAGATGTTTCTAAAAATATTCCACCTCTTGAAGCATTTCCATCCTTAAAAAATACATGTAGGTACATATCTCAGGGTATTACCATTGTGCCCCATTATAATCTTGTCGAAACATGATCTTCATATCTTCAATTTTCATCTTTCATTAGAAGGGTATTCTATCCCTAATCAAACATAAACATGGGAATCTATGTACAAGTTTCTCTCTACCATGATCATTCTAAACACCATCTAGTTAATCATGTGAGAAGTTGAACCAAGTGAAAAGTGTGGAAGGAATGAAAAGCAAGGATTAAAACATCCCTTCTAATTCACTATTATTCTATTTGCAAACTAGCATCCATAGTAAAAATTCATGAGATAGGTGGATTCTAAGGATCTCTAGCGAGATTTCTAGTTTGGTCCATTTGTATGCACCACTTGTTCAAGATCGTAGAAAAAATAGATGTATCATCTCATATTTTGACACTTCGAGAATTCTCTTTCAATGTTTGACCAAAAACGTCTTAGCTTAGATTTGTTTTACTATGTTCCACTTCTAACCAGTGATTTATTAATCTTTTTTCCCAAATAGAGCACCACTCTACCAAACTTAGATTTAGAGTATTGAGTAAAATGTGAGAAACAACTTTTCTATGCACTCACTAGGCAACCCAAACTCAATCAAATAAAGGAAAAACCCTAAATGATTTTAAGTCTTTGCCTCATTTAGGACACTTTCTCAAGTGTCAACTTCATTCAGACTATTAAACTTGGGAGAAAATTCTTATTCTTTTCACATGAATGGTTTACCTAAACTCTTTTATAGAATCTTTTGATGGGAACTTGTCTAAAGAATAACTTAATAGACGAATGAATCACCTTTATACTAGAGTGTATTCTAAGATTGAGTAGGTCCTACATAGAACATCGATATGTGATGTTTAATTTAGTTACCTATTCCAATTGTCCTATCCTGATCTTCATGACTTGAATACTTTATCAAAGTCAAATCTAAATCTATGAGAAATGGGAAAGAGGAAATGAAAATATGTTTAACGTATTCAAATTTTTAAGGTGGTTAACTTTTTAAAGTCTAACTTTATGAGCTTCAAAATATCAAACCTTAATAGATTCGTTCAAGTTAAGCCTTTGATGCATTCTTTACTTTTTTTAGATTAAATTGACATTCTTTACTTGCTTTGTTATATTAAATTGATTTCTTGATACGATTCTCACTGAAGTTAAACTGTCATTAAAAAAAAACATTTTCTATTGTGATATCAATCATTGATATCTTGAGCCATCTTGTGTTGATGATGTTTTTTCTTTACTTGGAAACATATATGGATCAATTTCTAAGTTAATCTTCTTTGATAATCTTTTGAAACTCATCTGTACTATAATGAGAATCTCATGCATATGAGTCATTCAAGAGGTTGACTCACCTATATGCACTAAAAATTGAGTTTTTCTTTTCTTCAACTATGCTTATGAAGCCTTGCATGGAGCAATTTTTCTAAGTTATTTTCTTTTTATAAATTTGTGTTCCTTTTTTTCTAAATAATTGACAAATTCATTTCTTTCAAGTATCACAATTCAAATGACTATGGTTGTCTTACTTGGAGACCTTATTCAAAACCTTGGAAGATAATGTACTTGTGGCATGCCATACCACCACATTTTATATTCAACACGGATATGTGGATGATGTTTATCTCGATGTCAAAAATTACACTCTATTTGGTTGAAGAGAACCTTTTATATAAATCCCTTTTAAAATAATTGAGTACAATGGATTACATCTATGTTTTACCCTAGATAGGTTTCTAGTGTTTCCATGATAAAGTGATTCCATTGTCTTATGCTTGAGTCATGCTTCTCATCGAGGTGTCAAATATGTTGGTGATATAAACATCCATCCTTCATTTCTAACGACTTCAATGGGATTCCAAGTACCTTAAATTTCCATATTTTTATGGTTTTTTTTCAATCACTATTCCTTTTTATTTGAAGCTTTGAATAGATATCCTAGGGCCTTTGAGGAATCATTATGTTTCTAAAGTCTAAGCATCCACTAATTCTTTTGTTTTCCTTTTCTTAAAATTCCTTTCTTAAGGATAGGTGAATATTAGTTTCACCTTCCCTGAACTCAATCAAAAATTTTCGAAATTAGAGACCTAGAATTCAAAATTTTGTTTATCAGTTCCCTTGAGAGAAGTCTAACCCATGTCATTCCTTGTGATTTCAATCACCTATTTATCATATTTCCAAATGTGGATGGGATTCCATGGTAAGGGGAGATATTCCTACCATGGAAGAGGATGTAGTGCATACCAAGGTAATTTAGGTACATGTTATAATTGTGGTAAACATTGTCACATGTCTCATGATTGTGGGTATAATTAGGGGCGAGATAGAGATGAAAGGCATAATCATACACATGGTAATTTTGGTGATGAACAAAATCATCAAAATGTACTAATGATGAATGTGAATACAAATGCAACTCAAAGCAATGATATATGGTATGTTGAGAGTGGATGTCATGATTACATGACCAATAATCTTGATTGGTTCACTAATTTGCATGCCCCTTTGTTTGATGCTAAGCTTGAAATAAGTGACTATTCAAGGCATAGAATAGTGCAAGTTTAGATGTGTGTCTTGAGGATCAAAAAGGCAATATAGACTTAGAAGATGTCCTTCATGCATGTACCCTCTATAAGTAAAAACCGTATTTCAGTAGTTCAAATGGTGGAGCATGGCTATCAAGTATTGTTCAGAAATCTAGATGTTTTATTGAAATATCAAACAAAATTATAAATTCTTGGTAAAAGGTCAATGATAAGGAAGAATTTTTACGTCAAATGTAAGTCCTAATATTTCCTCTTATTATTCAATCGGAAATAATAAGTTTTTTCAAATTAAGTTATGGCATAAAGAAAATAGGACATGTCAATGTCCATAAGTTGAAGGACATGGCTCAAAGATAGATTGTCATTGCTCTACCTGATATTTCCAAGAAAAATATGGTACATTTGTGTCATGCTTGTCAATTTGGTAAGCAAGCAAGGCATCCCTTTTCTAGTAAAAAATTGCAAAGTAGGGATTTATTAGATTTGGTGCATACTTATGTTTCGGGACCTACAAAGGAGACATCACTTATAGAACTAAGTACTATGTTGCTTTTGTGGATGATTTTAGCCGAATGCATTTTTTCTATTTCCTTGAGAAAAATAATGATGTGTTCGATTGCTTTGTCAAATTCCAAGGAATGAAAAAAAAAACAAAAATAGGAAAGGTAATTAAAAGGTTAATATCTGATGGTGGCAGTGAGTATTTTTCTAGAATACGTAATGATTTTCTTGGAACTCAAGGTATTAAAAGAGAAGTCACTTGTAGATATACTCCTGAGCAACATGGACTAGCTCAAAGAAGGAATGGGATTATTGTAGAAATAGCTAGAGCAATGCTAAATGAAAATCATGTGCCACTGAAGTTTTGGTCTGAAGGCATAAGTAGAGTAGTATATTTGATCAATCATATGCCCACATCTACAACACCTAATGTAACTCCTTTTGAGGTTTGGTATAATAGAAAACCTACTATTGATCACTTTTGTGTGCTTGTACAACTATGGTTCCGTATGAATTGAGAACTAAATGAGAGTCAAATCAGAGAAATGTTTTTTCATGGGTTATGTAGATAATCAAAAAATATATAAGTGCTATAATCAAATAAGTAAGAAAATGATCGTTAGTAATGATGTCCATTTTGATGAGTTGTTAGCCTACAGAAGAAATGCCAGAAACTATTGAGGATGGTTTAAATGATAGTACAAGAGTAAGCTGAAATGGTGAGCATGGTCATAATCAAGAAAGACTATCACATATACCAATAGAGAAAAGAAAAGATAAAGTAAAGCTGATTGAGTTAAGTGATGAAGAAGCAATTGGTGAAAGTTCTAAATTTGATTTGATAAAATAGGAACATGAACTTAGGAGAAGTTCAAGCGAAAGAAAGCTCATAAACAGGTATATTGGGTCTTATTGTGTTTCACATTCAGCTTCTATGTCAAAAGTTATTGAAGAATAGGAACTTACATGTTTCAAGATGCAAACTTAAATCTGAATCGGTCAAATGTGATACAAGAAGAGATAGATACATTGTATGAGAAAAAGACACTACAGCTTGTCCCAGGAGATAATAAGATGAAGATAATTGGAAATAAGTGGGTATTTTGTGTTAAACAAAATAGTGATGGTTCTATTTCTAGGTAGAAGGAAAGATTAGTTGCAAAAGGCTTTGCACAAACATATCGATTTGATTATGAAGAGACATCTAGTCTAATTGCAAGTTTTTCAACTATATGAAGTGCTTAAAGTGTTGTGCAAGTAAATGTTGGAATATATTTCAAGTTGATGTTAAAATGCATTTTTTAATGGTCAATTACAAGGACAACCAACATGATTTAAATATGAAAAGCATCCAAATTTTTTTTGCAAGTTAAAAGCATTATATGGTTTGAGACAAGAATCTAAGGCTTGGAATCATTGATTGATAAGCTATGGAAGCTCAAGGATAGAAACCGAGTGTGGTAGATCCTTCTTTATATGTGAAGTTTATAAGAAATTAGTGTGTTTATATTTGCATTTATGTTGATGATCTTATCATTATAGGAAATGCTAATGACAAGACTCATGAAATTAAAAAGAAGCTTGGTATAAAATGTAGAATCTCATATCTCAAGATTTTATGTTATTCATTGGGAAATGAAGTTACTTATGAGAAGCATGGTATATGGTTGAGTCAAAAGAAGTACATATGTGACTTACATCAAAAGTTTTGTTTGTTAGAATGTAAAGCACTTGCAAATCCCTTGGAGCCTAACATAAATTGAGTACACATGAGGGTCTTCATCTTGAAAATGTATACATGTATAGATCATTGATTGGATCATTGTTGTATGCTATAGTACATGACCAGATATTGGTTATGCAATTGGAGTACTTTTCCCAGTTCATGCACAAGCCTACATATGTACATTGGAATCCAGCTAAGTGTGTGCTACACTATTTGAAAGGCACTTTGAATGATGGTTTATTCTACTCACATGATACTAATCATGATATTAAAGCGTTCAGTGATGCACATTGGGTAGGAAATAAAAATGATCAACACAACATGAGTGGCTACATATTAATGATTGGAAATCAACTTGTATGTTGGAGTTCAAAGAAACAACCAATAGTGGGGCTTTCATCTACAGAAGCAAAGTATCAATTGCTTGTAGAATTAACATGTGAAGTAATGTAGTTCACAAATTTATTTGAAGATTTATATCTTCTTTATATAACTCCACAAATTTTTGGTGACAATATGAGTAGTATACATTTTGCAGCTAATCCAATTTATGTTCAACACATTTTATATTTGAAGACCTTGTTGGAGACCTCAGAAGATAATTTACTTGTGGCATGTGTTGATATATTTAGGTAGTGATGTATGTGAACACTCGAGGACCATCGGGCAACTTTTTTCCCTCTTTAGGAGGGTTTTTTCCCCCGGCTCGTATATACACCTATTGCCCTAATGGGATACTTATCTTTGTACATTCTAGAGGTAATACATTCACTATTGTGTGTTGTGCTCCAAGCTTCTTCTTCTTCCTTGTAGTGATGTATTTCGTATGTTGGTTGTTGAGGATAAGTTGGATAGTATGAATTACCCATTGTGGGCTCATATGATGCATCATGTATTGGTCGCAAAAGGACTATGGAATATTGTGCAAGGTGTTGAAAGACACTCTATTACACCTACAAATACAATTACCGCAAATATAGGTACTCAAGTTGATGGAGATAGAATCGAAGATGGTGATATTCTACAAATTCCTATTCGTGCTACAGTTTTTGCTGCACCTACTGTAGATAAAATTTGTTGGGATGGCAAATATGCTTAGGCACATGCATTGATAGCCTTGTCTATCAAATGTGCCATTATCCCTCACATTTTCTCTTGCATAATAGTTAAGGATGCTTGGGATACACTTATCACATTGTACCAGGCTAAGAATGAGGCTCATGTTGCTTATCTCCGAAAACAGTTGGAGAGTGAGCACATGAATGAAGGTGATTCTATGGACAATTTTTCGACAAAGATCAAGGATTTGAAGGAACAATTGATTTTTTCTTATGTAGTCCTTCCTAACAGTTCACTTCTATAGACTATTCCGAATGGTCTTCCTGACTCATATCATAGTTTTTCTTCTACTCTTTGTTTGATGATGAAAGGAAATCCAAATGCCTTAACACTGGAGAGTTAGTTTTTGTTATGTTGCAGGAAAATCGGTCCAAGCAAAACAACTCTATTATGTGTGTTGTAGATCTAGCTTTTCTAGCTATTCAAAAGGGCAAAGGAAAATGGAGCTCTTATGATAGTAAGCAAAAATCTACTAATTCTGCAAAATCCAAGTACAAAGACAAAGATGAGAAGAAATCATAAAAATAGAAATTATTTTGCAAATATGGTAAAGCAAATGATCATGTCATTAAGAGCTGTCCAAAACTGAGTGCTAAAGAGGTAAAGAAGAAAGAGGCCAGAAGGATTGTTGCAGACGTGTCTACATTGTAAAACAAAGTCTGCTAATCTTGTGCAAGATGAAGAATGGCTGTTTACTACTATTTGTAGTTTTGACCCATCTTCTCATGAGCAGTGCATGTCTGCAGTAGACTCAAATGTTTGGTACTTTGATAGTGGGGAAAACCAAACATATTACCTCCTAGGACAGATTCTTCTATTCACTCAAGCCTGCCCCTATAGGGAATATTGTTACATGCACCAACAACTCCTCTTATCCTATTATGGGAGTTGGTACTCATTCTAATTACTACCCATAGATCTTCATCTTCTTCACATTTTGTGATCCTTTCCTTGCCTTTGTTCCTTGCATCACTATGTTGACTCGTTGTAGGACCATCTCCATTCCGAAATGAGTTTCTTCTTATGCTTGAATAATTTGGACCACTAAGAACCATGCTTTTTCGCACTTCATTTCCTCATTAGATCCTTCCTTCATGATCTTCATTAGCTTGCATATGTAAACATTCCTTCATACATTCAGATCTATGGTTGTGGACTCATAGCATTTGAGCCCCATTTGTTCACTTGCATACCCTATGAATACACATCTCTCTGATATGTCATCTAGCTTACTCCTTATTTCACTTGGTATTAAGCCATAGAAAATGCAACCAAACACTCTCAAGTGTGACAATCCTATTTTCTATTGTGGCATGCTTCATATGGTGTTGAAATGTGAATATGTCATGTAGGTGTTTTATCCCACAATGTACATGGTAATTTTTGTTGCATATGACTAATAGGATCTTAGCATTCCCATCTCCTTCATCATAGCCCTATCACATTCAAGAATATACCTATTCTTCCTTTGTACTACCCCATTTTTTTGAGGTCTCTACTTGCATGTTATTTGTCTCATGATACCTTTAGATCCCACGAAAGGAACTCCAATGTACCTCTCTCATTCCGTTTCCACAAGAGCCTTGGCCTTCTTGAACTAATAGAAGGTATTTGATGTATGTCTCATAAATAAAGAAAAATCATCCTTCTGCAATCATGGATGAAGATTACAAAGTATCTATTGTTGAGATATCCAGCTCAACATGTGATGATCTAGGATGACACGTACCAATTTTTTGTTTCTCTAACATGTATAGTGGTCACGCTGGTATATGTCAAGGATACTTCATTGAGGCTTATTGGATTTATCTACCGAGAGTGATGGCACATTTGTTCCTTGCCAGCTCACTCATTCACATACATTTGATTTTTCCTTATATACTAATCTTTATATATTGCACTTGTTGTATTCTTGTTTTTAAGGTCATTCTTGTACATTCCTTTTTATGTAATAGAAGAAGACGAAGAAGATCATTCTTCCTTGCCTCAATCAATGCGTGTTCTTCTCCTTGAGAGTGAGAGTGTGTGTGTGAGCTCTCTTCCTTATCTCCTTCCTCGTGACATGGTATAAGAGCGAGCGTGGATGTAGAGAGCTTGTGGAGAAGGCAACAATGAAGAGTACGCGGCAAGGTGTGGAGGAAACATGATTCACAAAAAACCTCCATTTGCTACGAAAATCGAAGTGAAGGTAGAAGACCTCAAAATATTTTCGGGAGTTATCCCTTTAGGATCACTTTCTTTTGTCAGATCGAAGTTTCGAAGCCATCTCGACCTCCATTTTGAGCCTGCAAGGTGGGGCCCGTAGAAAAACCAGGTTAGTTTCAAAAAATGTAACTTAGATTCTGTTTGATAACACTCATATATTCCAGATCTAGAATTTCAAGTGATTCCGTGTACTATTGATACACGAAAACTATGTTTTTTTGAGATCCAACTGTCACGTCATAGTGCGATAATGTTCAAGTAGAAGTGCTGCTTGTAGTGTTTTGCAGTGTTGTGAATTGCTGTAGAAATGGCAAACACAGATGGAATGAGCCAGCTTATGATCAATAAGCTGGATGAGAACAAGTTCCATGCTTGGAGATTCAAAATGACAAATTTCCTGATGGGAAAAGGCTACTGGAAGTAAATCGAAGGAGAGAACGAAAATGTTCCGCAGTTACCAGAAAGGAATCGGACTACAGATCAGTTAAGAGCATATGAAGAATGGAATCAAGGAGCTCGAAAAGTAATGTACTGGCTATCTGTTAGCATACAGGATAGCATGATTGGACATATATAGGATGCCAAGACTCCAAAAAAGGCTTGGAATAGTTTGGTCACATTGTATGAGACCAATACAAAGGCATAGAAATTGCAACTCAAGAACAAGCTGCATACATTGGAGAAAACGAGCATGTCAGTAAGTGACTACACCTTGAAAATCAAAAGCATAGGTGAGTCACTTGCATCTATTGGCATGAATGTAGATGATGATGATAAGGTGGAAGTGTGTCTTGATGGTTTAGGATCTACATATAGGCAGTTCAGAACTTCTATGCAGACCAGGGAAAATATTCTGAATTTTGTTGATCTGGTATCTATGCTGATAATTGAAGAAAAGAATCTTGGTGAGGATTCAAACTCCCAAGGAAAACCTAGTTCTGAGCAGATATTCTACTCTTGTAGAGGAAGAGGCGGAGGTAGAGGTTTTGGAAGTGGAACAGGAAATAGTAACCAAGACCAAAGTCAACAACAGAATCATGCATAAGGAAGGGGGCAGTTTTGAGGCAGTGGGAGCCAAAGATGCTGCAAAAATTTCCAAAGAAATGATTCAGGTAATGGCAATAAAGGATGCTAGAATTATGGTAAACCTAGACACTTTGAACATGATTGCAGGTTGAAGAATCAAAATAACAAAAGGCAGCAGAATAACTATGCATCCATAAGTGCAGATGATTATGAGAAGCTGTTCATGGTTCAACATCACATGATGAATACGATGTCTGCTAGTGTTTCAAAATCAAATGATAATTTCTGGTATGTTGATTCAGGTGCTTCAAATCACATGACCAGTCATGCAGAATGGTTTAGTACTTTGCAAAAATTGCCATTTCTTGGATATGTTGAAACAAGTGATGACATATCACATCCTATTGAGCATACAGGAAACATAGCGCTATCGATGGAGGATGGAAAGGTAAAACATCTTGCTGATGTGCTGCATGTTCCAAATATAACAAAGAATCTAGTTTTTGTTGGACAAATGGTTGACTAGGGATTACAAGTCAAGTTCAATGGGATGTATTATATGTAGAAGAGTACAAGTAGGATGGATGATTGGTTACCAAAGGAAACAAAGTGGGTAGGATGTTCACCTTAAATGTGAAGATTCCTGAAATGAATGCCGCTATGTTTGCAAAAGGTGTAGGAGTTATTGCAGATATAGAGATGTGGCATATTTGGATTGGACAGGCATAGTTGCAAAGGCTAAAATTGATGCAGTCAAAGGAGATTGTCCATGGACTATCAAAAAATTCAAAGTTGCAGAAAATGCAAAAGGTATGTGCAGCATGTCAATTCGGTAAACAGTCAAGAGCATCATTTCCACATGGCAAGCATGTTAGTGAGAATGTACTAGAAGTAGTACATAGAGATGTTTGGGGTCCTACAAAGACCATATCTATGGGCGGTTGCAGGTTTTATGTTACTTTCATTGATGACCATACATGCAAATTATGGGTATATTTAATGAAAGAGAAGAGCGAGGTGTTCACTCACTTCCAGGATTTTAAAGCTATGGTGGAAAAACAGACAGGGAAGTACATTCAGACATTAAGATCTGATGGAGGAGGTGAATACATCTCAAATGAGTTCAACAGTTTTCTAAGAAATCGTGGAATTCGGCATCACTTTTCATGTAGGTACACACCACAATTGAATGGCGCTCTTGAATGCAAAAATAGATATATTGTAGAAATAGCAAGAGCCTTGATGGATAAGAAGAATATGTCTCGTTGTTATTGGGCACAAGTTGTGCATACTACTGTATACATCATGAATAGAACTCCGACTACTGTTGTACATCAAGTTACACCTGAAGAGAAGTTTACAGGTAAAAAGCCAAACTTATCACATCTCAAATTTTTTGGTTGTATTGCATATGTACATGTCCCAAATGAATTGAGGATGAAGCTTGATCCAAAAGTAGAAATGTGTGTCTTCATTGGATACTCCCTTGAGCAAAAGGGATATAAATATTATAACCCACTCACATGACAAGTACAGGTGAGCAGAGATGTGGTATTTGATGAAATTTCAAGCTTCTATGTAGATGCCAAAGAAGGACTGAATCTTGAACCAAGTGACAAAGAAAATGATAAAAAATCAAGTGTGGAATCTCAAGTTTTCAGTGGACGGGATGCATCACCAAGCGATAGTTCCAACTCAAATCCATGGAGTGGAATATTGTGTGGAAATTTCATTCCAGAAAATTCATTAAATACATCCAATAAAGGTAAAGAAAAGCTTTGTACAGGTCATAAAACATGTGCAGGCTTTGAAGACGTTGATGGAAATTCAAGCAGTTCAGAAAAGAGTCTTGATGAGGAACTTGGATTACCCTCTGTGAAGACTCCAGGAGTAAGAAGGGCACATGCAGATGATACAAGGGGAAGTGATCCAAGACCAAGAAATCTGGGAGGATGTGGAATTCAGTGCAACGATTAACATATGAGAGTTATATGGCTCGTCATTGTGCCTACATGACAAAGGTAATACAAGATGTTGAACCTTCTTGCTTTGAACATGCAATTGGAATTGGAGATTGGGAAAAAGCTATGGATGAGGTGATGGCTGCACTTTATGGAAATGATACATGGAAGCTGGTTCCATTGCCGCAAGGAAAGAAACCCATAGGCTGCAAAATGGATTTACAAGGTAAATCATAATGCTGATGGTAGCATAAGCAGGTATAAAGCACGATTGGTAGCTAAAGGATATGCACAAACATATGGCATTGATTATGAGGAAACATTCAACCCTATAGCTAAAATTTATACTGTCACAATAATTGTTGCATTAGCTACAGCAAAAGGATGGACTTTGCATCAGATAGATGGGAAGAATGCTTTCCTACATGGTGAGTTATAGGAAGAAGTATATATGGACCAACCGCAAGGATATGAAGATTCAAAGCATCCAAAATATGTTTGCAGGTTGCAAAAGGCTTTGTATGGGCTGAAGCAAGCCCCTCGTGCATGACATGCAAGGATTGCTGATTACTTAACCAACATTGGGTTTTCTATGTGTGATACAGATCACTCACTATATGCAAGGAAGCCTGATGATGGCATCACTATTGTGGCTATTTATGTTGATGACCTGATTGTAGGCGGTGATAATGAAGGAAGCATCAAAGAGGTAAAGCAACTTCTTATGTAGGAATTTGACATAAAATATCTTTGTGTGTTGCACTACTTCTTGGGCATTGAGTTTATACATACAGAAGCAGGTATATGGATGTCACAAAGGCAGTATGCCTTGAATATGTTGCAAAAGTATGGTATGGCTGATTGTAAGCCAATTTCTATGCCATTATATGAGAATTTGAAGTTGGATACTACATCAGGTGAAGCATTGGAAAATGCTACTATGTATAGGAAAATTATGGGAAGTCTTATATATCTCACAATTACAAGGCCTGATCTAAGTTATACTATTGGACTTGAAAGTCAGTTTATACAGGTTCCCAGGAAGCCACATTTGGATGCTCTAAGGCACACTCTACTTTATGGGAGTGCTACTTTGGATTATGCATTGATTTATGAGGTTGGTGTAGATTTGCAGGTTTATGGATACACCAATGCAGATTGTGCTGGTAGCATTCCAGATAGAAGATCTACTAGTGGTTTTCTATTCTCACTTGCGAGTGCAGCTGTTACATGGAGCAGCAAGAAGCAACCAACTGTTGCTTTGTCGAGTACAGAGGATGAGTATAGAGGTGCTGCAATGGCAGCATGTGAGGCATCATGGCTAGAAATGCTACTTGCAGATTTAGGTGTGGAAGTGGGAAAGCCTATCGCTATTTATTGTGATAATCTTAACATCATATAGTTAGCATGGAATCCTTTTTTCCATTCAAGAACAAAGCATATCGAGGTACATTATCACTTCAATAGAGAGAAGGTACTAGCAGGTGATATTGATCTTGTTTCTCGTGACATCTATAACCTCCATTTGAACTCTCCTATGTTGGTTCCCAAGCATCTAGATGAACCAAATGAAGTGGATGAGAACTTACATATTTGATCTCCTAAAAGGCGTGTTTGGTTTCCTTACCTGATTGAAAAGCCTCACACAACTTCTTGAGACTTTGATTATGAAGAATTGGTAGCCTCAAGTACTAACCTCTTCTTTTACAACTCTTATAATTTCTAACTAGTGATATGTCCATATCCCTTATGCAAAACATTCAGTTGTGCTACATTGGTTTTTCCATAAGTAAAGTAGGTTGTATGTTTGACGTTGGACTTGAATCCAACGTTAATAACCTCCCCTTGGTTTTTCCTTTGGCCACCAACATATAACCTAATTAGATTTCTATGTTAGGACCTTTTTATTGAACTTAACCTACAATCCCACTTAACCATTTGTACCACAAAAACAAGGTAATTTGTAATTGTAGCGACATGAAGAACATCTTTCAAACCTTTAGCCTTATGAAAACCATCTAGCATGAAATCACCTATATGTGTAATAGCATGAGAAGTATCATCACCTTTCTCCACATGCTCTTTATTGGATCATACCTAAATATTTGAGAAGAAGTCCTTGTCACAGATCAAATAATTAAATGCATCCGCTATCAATATAAAATATATTTAATATTTTTGTCTTCTAATCACTCATGTGCATTGTGGCCAACATGCTTTATTTTTCATTTGAAGCAGGAGCTTAATTATTTGGTCCTTTGTATGATGAGTTTCCCTTGTCTCTTTGATAGTAGTCTCCTTTGTAGCGACCATACTTGCCATGAGCATCCATTTGTATTCTTGTTGTTCCAAGTTTAATTACACCTTCCTCCTCTTCCTCTATACTTGCCTGTTCCTCTTGTTGAGGAAGACATGTTCCTTTGTTCTTGATATGATTCTACATTTTCTCCTCTTCCTTGCCCTCCTCTACCCCTACCTTATTAGATGTGCTCAATACTCCACCCTCATGTGACCACAAGTGATCCATGGTGCTCTAAGCTATAAGGCCCCCATTATGAGGAGAAGCCATTATGAGAGCACGGACATTTGTGGAACCCTAACTTCCAAGTTAGATTAGGTCTATGTGTGGCCGTTGATGGTTATAGATGTGAGCCTAGCCATTAGGTTAGGTAGGGCATAAAGTTCTAGACCATTGGGTTGGCATTTAAGGAAAATAAAGGCCTTGTGGCGTCGCGCAGTTTCCCCATAGAACCTTAATGGGGGGAGTGCAGAGGGGGGATTGCCAAGACGGTAGGACTTCTGGTCATGGAGATCTTGTTGGATCGTATATTTTACTGACTATTTTGTATCTCCCGACTACATTTATCTATACCGAACTGCCTTGTAAAAGCTATATAAGCACGACCCATGTTGAGCTTTACATAGCATTGCGCACTAGTAAGCCCTTCATCTAGAGTCTGTCTAGATCGCCATCTAAGCTCCACATTGGGAGCACACGGGTGGACAACACCATCATTGTAACTGCATTATGCTCAACAATCTGAGAATTTGAGTTCTCTGTCTCTCAGTCTGCATCTATCTTTGTCTGAGTTTTTCTCTCAACTCTGTCTACAGGTCTATTCCGCTGTGCTGTTATTTTCTTACATGGTATCAGAGCACAGGAGGCTCTGAGTGGTGCAGAAGCAGAAAGGCAGAGGTTGCAGAGGTCTAAACAACAAAAGAGAGAAGATGTCAAGCGGTGCATCATCATCTACGACTCGGAGCCAAGGTGGTTCATCAACAGGAGTAGGTGGCGCACAAGCAGGAGCAGTAGTGATGCCGATCATCCCAACGTTGCGGATACAGCCACTTGCCCTCACAGAAGGTAAACTTGATGGTATGAACTACACCCTCTGGAAGTTCAAAATCACTTCTATTCTTGATTCGTATGAGCTTTTGGAGACTCTTCTTGGGACTGATCATGAGCCCCAAGAAAAACCTAATCCAAATAATCCTAGTCGAATGATTCCTCTTGATGTTGATCTTCTACGTGCTTGGAAACGTGGAACTACAAATGCACTTTGTGCTCTACTTACAAGTACTTTTGATAGTGTTGTGACTCTCATTTAGCATACTACGAAGGCATGTGAAGCATGGAACATATTGAGAAATCAATATGAAACTCGTAATCAGACACAGATTTAGAACTTGGAGAATGAGCTTGCAGTAGAACGGTTTGCTAATGGGGAGACTTCACAGGTGTTTATCACTCGCATAAAGAATCTAGGAGATCAAATGGCGGGAGCAGGTGTTCAAAAGTCAAGTGAGGGGCTAGCTCGTCGGTGTCTTCGAATCTGTCCACCTAAGTTTGATGGTTCGGTAACTGCTCTTAACACTCAAATCAGACCTCAACCACTAACTTTTGAAGAATTTAGTGCCTTACTCATGGAGGAGGAGCTGCGACTCAAGGCAAGATGTGGTGGTAGCAAAGGAGATGCTGCATTCATAGCAAATGCCAAAGGAGGCAAATCAGACTCTTCAAAAGATGGAGACAAAAAGAAGAACGACAAAAAGAAGATCAAGGGAGAGTGTTTCCACTGCAAGAAGAATGGACACAGAATCCAAGACTGTCGCATCAAGAAGGCAGAAGAGAAGAGTGGCTCTTCAAAAGGTGGCAAGGGCAAGGAGTCTGCCAACACAACCGAAACAGAGCTTGAGTTATTTGTTACGATAGAGGAGGTGTGCTCCTCGGCTAAAGATTCAGGAACAGATGACTCATGGGTGTTGGACAGTGGTGCATCTCGTCAGATGACGAGTAGAAAATACCTTTATGGTTCCTTACAGCCTCTAAAGGAACCCATCACAGTAAAGGTAGGGAACAATGCAAGATGTCCTCCAGAGGGCGAAGGTACGGTTTCTTTCATTAACTCTAATGGTGATATCAAAAAGCTTTCAAATGTGTTGTATGTTCCTCAAATAAAACGAAATCTACTTTTAGTAGCTTCTATAATTGAGCAAGGTCATCAAGTATCTTTCAGTAAGACAAGAGCTAAGATTATGGACAGTAACAACAACATTCTTGGGACTGGCATAAGGAGGAACAACCTGTATGAGTTGTGTGCTCTTACAGCCACTACAAATGTGGGCACAAGTAAGCTATGGCATGAGAGGTTCGGCCACATTGGATACCCTGTACTGAAGGAGATGCATCGCAGAGGTATGGTAGCACACCTACCATCGATTGCAGTAATGAAGGAACCATGTGAACCTTGCATGATGGGCAAGCAAAAGAGGAAGGCATTTCCACAAGAAAGCAAGAACAGGGTAAGCTATCCTCTAGAGTTGGTGCATGCTGACTTGTGCGGAAAAATGCCTACACAAGCCTTGGGCAGATCTTCCTACTTCCTGTTACTTGTCGACGACTTTAGTAGGAAGATGTGGGTGTACTTCCTTTGCGATAAGGCTCAAGCTTTTGGTAAGTTTAAAGAATGGCTTCAGCTTGTTGAAACTGAAACAAGGGAGAAGATGAAGAAATTCAGGACAGACGGTGGTGGTGAGTTCACATCAACAGAGTTTAAAGATTTCTGCAAGAGTAAGGGAATCAAGCATCAACTCACAGTGGCACATAGTCCTCAACAGAACGGTGTTGTAGAATGTCCAAATCAAACTATCATGGAGATGGCCAAGTGTATGTTGAAAGGAAAGGGTTTGCCTAATCAATTTTGGGAAGAGGCTGTCAACACTGCTGTCTACATCTTGAATCGAAGCTACACCAAGGCACTTGATGGAAAGACTCCACAAGAATCCTACACTGGTAAAAAGCCTTCTGTTTCCCATTTCAAAGTATCTGGAAGTGAATGTTATGTACATGTTCCAGATAGGGAGAGAAACAAGCTTCAACCAAAAAGCATCAAATGTATCTTCCTAGGGTACAGTGAAGATAAGAAGGCTTATAAGCTTTTTGACCCTGAGGCTAAGAAGATCATGGTGAGTCGTGATGTGGTGTTTAAGGAGGAGTAGCCACATGCAGTGGAGGAGGAAAAGAGAGCTTCCACTTTATCATCAAGCGAAGGGGCAATCCACTATGAACCTGGCCCAAGAGCTATCCATTCTACACAAGAGAAGGAAGCATCATCTTCAGATGATGAGTCTGAAAGTCACCAACCTGTCGACACCCAAGTGGAAAAGCCATTGCCACGTTGGGTGAGGCAGCTCTATGATTTTGCAAACCCCATCCCATAGTCACTAGAACAGGTTGCAGATGGACCGAGGCAATCACAGAGAATAGAGGAACAGAGACGGGCAAGCGCCCATATTGTAAACACAGCCTTGATGGCTGATCTCATTCAAGAAGAAGTGAAGGAACCAACCAATGTGGAAGAGGCACTCCATGATCCGAATTGGAGGGCTGCCATGCAAACAGAATACAACAATATCATGAAGAATGGAACTTGGGAGCTAGTGGATCAACCCCCTAAGCATAAAATCATTGGCACCAAGTGGGTTTGGAAGCTAAACTACAAGGCTGATGGTACTCTAGAAAAATATAAAGCAAGACTTGTTGCACAGGGCTACTCACAAGTTGAAGGCATTGACTTTTGTGAATCATTTGCCCCGACTGCAAGAATGACTAATATCCGCGTAATACTAGCTATGGCTGCACATAAGCATTGGCCAGTCTATCACATGGATGTCAAATCAGCGTTCCTAAATGGAGACCTCAAGGAGGAGGTGTATGTGTCACAGCCACCAGGGTTTGAGGCTCCCCATTCAGAGAACAAGGTATGTAAGCTGAAGAAGGCATTATATGGGCTAAAACAAGCCCCTAGAGCATGGTACCAGTGGATAGATAAGTATCTCTTGGATCTAGGTTTCAAAAGATGTGCTTCTGATGCTAACTTGTATGTTCTAAAGAGAGAAGGGAAGACAATTGTTCTTGTACTCTATGTAGATGACCTTGTGATTACAGGAAATGATGATGCTCTTCTTCAACAAACAAAAGATGCCCTCAGTTCAGAATTTGAAATGACAGACTTGGGCTTAATGCATTATTGCTTAGGTCTTGAAGTTTGGCAGGAACCAGGGAAGATTTTCATCTCTCAACAAAAGTATGCAAAGCAGATATTGAAGGCATTCGACATGGAGGATTGCAAGGAAATTTTTACACCTATGGAGGTCAACACAAAATTATCTATTGAAGATACTTCACCCCCAATGGATATTGGAAGATATAGGAAATTAGTTGGAAGTCTCATCTACTTGTGCAATAGCAGACCAGACATCTCTTATGTTGTTCGAGTAGTAAGCAGGTTCTCTAATAAGCCTTGCCAAACTCATTGGAAGGCAAGCATGCGGATGCTCAGGTATGTGAAAGGAACTACTAATTATGGTATTGATACCGAAAAATCAGTTTCTAGATATTGCTTTTCTTTAGGATTAGGGATTTTCTCTTGGATGAGTAAGAAGCAACCGACTGTAGCATTATCTTCTACTGAAGCTGAGTACAAAGCTGCATGTGTTGCAGCATGTGAAGCAGTATGGTTGAGGAGGATCCTATGGCACATAGGAATACAAGGACAGGAGGCTACAGAGTTGAAGTGTGACAACCAAAGTTGCATGGCCATCGCCAAAAATCCTGTTTTCCATGCGCATACCAAGCACATAGAAATATAGTATCACTATGTGCATGAGTTGATTGAGGATGGGGTCATAGAGATAAGTGATTGCCCTACTGAAGAAAATGGAGCAGACATCTTCACCAAGGCTCTTGGGAGAGAGCAACTTCTTTGACACTTTCCAAAGCTTGGGATTGGACCAAGGAGGTAGTTCACCATCACGTGGACATTGAGGGGGGGGGGGGGGGGGGGTGTTAGATGTGCTCAATACTCCACCCTCATGTGACCACAAGTGATCCATGGTGCTCTAAGTTGTAAGGCCCCCATTATGAGGAGAAGCCATTACGAGAGCCTCGACATTTGCGGAACCCTAACTTCCAAGTTAGATGAGGTGTATGTGTGACCGTTGATGGTTATAGATGATCTTTGTGAGCCTAGCCGTTAGGTTAGGTAGGGCATAAACTTCCACGCCATTGGGTTGGCATTTAAGGTGAAAATAAAGGCCCTATGGCGTCGCGCGGTTTCCCCATAGAACTTAATGGGGGGAGTGTAGAGGGGGGCTTGCCACCTTCTGCGGGGTCCGGGGGGACTTCTGGTCGTGGAGATCTTGTCGGATCGTATATTTTACCGACTATTTTCTATCTCCCCACTACGTTTATCTATACCAAACCGCCTTGTAAAAGCTATATAAGCATGACCCATGTTGAGCTTTACATAGCATTGCGCACTAGTAAGCCCTTCATCTAGAGTCTATCTAGATCGCCATCTAAGCTCCACATTGGGAGCGCACGGGTGGACAGCACCATCATTGTAACTGCATTATGCTCGACAATCTTAGAATTTGAGTTCTCTATCTCTCAGTCTGCATCTATCTTTGTATGCGTTTTTCTCTCAACTCTGTCTACAGGTCTATTTCGCTCTGCTCTTATTTTCTTACATACCTTGATCTCTTCCTTTTGCTCTTGCTTTGGCTACATAAAATTCTTGAGCCTCATCACCCTTTTCCTTTAAAACTCCAATGTTCTTCTCCTCAATGAGCATCGAGGCCACTAATTTCTCCAATTTGGGATGTTTACCTTTGAAATATATAGAATTGTTAAAATCCTTACATTTCTCATCATCCCTAAGTCTATTCAATGTATATGCAACTATCGCATCCTCATCTATAACCTATGGATACCAATGCATCAATCACCTCTTTGATCTTTAAAACGAATTCATTAATGTTCTTCAATTCCTAGCTTTGTTTGAAGTAGAATATAACCTCTTGATATGCTCCTACAACTTCATAGATGTGTCTAAATCTTGAATTTTCCATATCATTGCATTGATATACATGTCGAGATAGAATTAAGATACCCCTTTTTTAATCTCGTTTTATTCTCTAAAGACTCTCAATTGATGAGGGGTTGGATTATCCCCCAAACTAGGCTTATCATCTGTTCCACTAACAAGTCCCCTAAGACCTTTTCCCATGAGCAAACAAGACATCCTAAACCTCCATAATTGATATTTGTTCTTATTTAACTTTTCAATTTTGGTATTGTATTATGAAATGATGCTCTCTTATGCACTCTTCCAAATATCCTTGATACAAGAAGAATAATAAGCAATGCCAAGCATTTCGTCTAAAATCCAAGAGTATAAAAAAACATTTATTGTTTGTGGGAATTTGAACTCAAATCAATAGTGGATCTTTGTTCAACACCTTCAACAAACTTCCTTTGGTCATTGAATGTCTTTGTGTGTCCAAGTTGCTACCACTAGTGGGATAATGGCAAACCTTCCCTATTAGTTATGAAGTATGAATGGCTTCATAAGCACACTCATGGATTTCTCTGCTCACTTGAATCATTATTTCTCTAAGTTACTATGGAATGAAGCAATATTTTGATCACAAAAACACGACTATGAGAACTTATCCTAAAGAATAGGATTCATCACACCTAAGGGTGATAGGTGATTATATGAGAGTTGGAGAACCAAATATTGTAATAAGTATGATCACTCTCCTTATGATTTATTTTACTCTTGTGATTTAGTTCTTAAAAGAATTGAATTTATTTGCATGTGATCCACAACGGATGCCCCTTATAGGAATGAAAGTAAAATCTCTCTTATGCGATCATTGGCCCCTTCTAAATGGAGGAAATGTCTTCTTTCTATATATTATACTTTAACACTCAAGAGGTTGTTATTCATTAGTGTAACCATGTTGGCTTATTTGTAAATCTTGAAGAAATGATCCTATTTCCATCCATTTTTTCATTCACCATTATAAACCTATTCCATTTATATGAGTGTATCTCCATTATATTTCTAGGAGTCATTCCATTTTTCATCACATTAGTTGTATTTGGGATCCCTCTTACTTTTCTTTTAACTTGTATTCATTCTTCTTCAAGGAAAATGAACCTATGTTTGAATACTTTTGAAAGTCTCCTTCAAATCCATATATGGAGGGCCACTTGACACTTTTAATTCATTAGCTTAAGATCTTACTTAATGCTCTTGGAAATCTCACTTTAATCCATGTGTAAATTTTCCCATTTCATGGTCTCCTCACTTTTGAGTCTCACACTCTTTTCCATTTTCTTAGTACATGTTTTGATTTTTCTTTTGCATGTGTACACTCTACATGGTATCAAAGATCTAGGCTCTTTTGATGGTCCTTTTGATGTTGTTGGTGTTTGTAGTTTTGTGGTAATGCTTCCTCCTCATAGGGAGAGGTTTTTATCCATCAACATCATTCTCATCGAGCATGTTGGTTAAACCTTTTTCCTATTTTCCCCACCTTGCTACCCTTTTCAATCTTTCTTTCCCACCCCTCACCCTTGCCACTCATGGATAATCTTGATATCCATTGGTGGTTTGTGGTAGTTTTTGGAGGCTCTTTGTAGAATCTTGAGGCTTTTCTACATATTGGTGGCACTTTTCAAGGATTTTCTGATACATCGCAAGATTGTGAAGCGTTTATAAAAATTATTTTGAAATATTGTTATCCGTTTTTTTAGTGTTTTCATAGTTATTGGTTCTTTATTATATATGAATATATAACTTTTATAACTTTTCTAAAGCACTTGATGCCCCTTTGGATAGCACATTTGTGTAGGATCCAAGAACCACAAGACTCAAAACACATGTTCATTGATCTTCAAAAGAATTTTCCTTGCTCTAAATCAATGTGGTAGATTCTTTTATAGCTCTCAATTATTAGTTGTAGTATTGCAACTTAGATGTCATTGTAAGCAAACGCAACTAGCTAGTGTCTCTCTTTTGGTTGTGTTCCTTTGATCATCTTCCTCTATAGACAACAAAGGAGAACATTGCATTGCATATTAGAAAAATGCTTGGAGGTGAGTAAATCGAGCACTCCATTCCTCCACTCATCTCGAATGTATCTCGTAATTTGATTCTCAATATACACATTCCATCTATATTGAGAAATAATGTATTCTGAAAATTTTAGAGCTAATTTAAGGACCATGTTACGTCAAAGGATTTTTCCTACTCATATCAATGGCTTCATGCATATATCAATTGAGTCTATACCAAGTAAAACATTAGTGAGATCTAATGAAGGGCAATGTGAGAGTAGAGGTAGTTGTACTTTTTGTATGAAAAAAAAGTAAAATCCCACTTTCTATATGCAAGAGGCGCATCAAAATTCTCTATGTCTCCAAGTCTATCTCTAGCATTCCGTTAGTTGAACCAATCACATGGTATCTCTCACTATACGCTATTGCTTTTATTTGTTTCCTTGCTCCATTTCCCAATAGAGCAAGATAGAGATAGAATTAATTCTATGTTGCCATTGATTCCACATATAATTACACCACAAACGCTTAAGGATCTTCCTCATTCTACAACATGAGTCATAAAATGTTCAAACTTCTAGCATATAGAGGGATAAATAAAGTGGAAGACACACACACACACACACATAGAGTAAGATCCTTCCTCTTCTTCATGTATGTTATAAAGATAGAAAATTAAATAGATTACCTAGTTTGTTCTCCGATTCAAAAGGAGAGCAGATGGTAGCATTGATTTGCAATTTCCAGTTACATCATCAATGATGTGCTCTTGTAAGCTATTTTCTTTCTCTATTTATTATAACTAAGAATATTATTCTTAATTTGATTTCAAAGATTATTGGAACACATAGATTATTGCCCAATGTTTTCAAATGAATAGGATACAAGCCAATGGGTCCATATAACACTTCAAATTTATGTAGGGTTCTATCAATGGGAGTTTATGTGTTATAATTCATAAACATCAAGTCTCATTTATTTTGAATTTTTCTCTAGAATAATCTTTCAATAGAATTTCAAAGGGACCTCAAACATATTTTGTTATGTCCTACTATTCTTCATTGTACATCAACTTTATCCTTGGAAGATATTTGTAGTCCACATATACAAAGCCCATTAGGTTTTGGTGAGAGTATCATCATCTCATTCTATTCTTTGGTACTAAGCATCCCATATGGTAATCAATAATCAAAGCCGATCTTTGTATTGGACCAAGGATATATATTTGGTATCCACATACACTTGGTAAAATTTATCTCCATAAGTTCCACTTTGCTTGGCACTCTTTTCACTTAGTTCCATCAACTTTTATAACTACAAGCAATAAAAAAGAAACTTTTTTGTGTGTGGGTTGGCTAGTTCAAGCCACCCTTGACTCATATCCATTGCAATTGAGTAAAGGGGATACTCTAAGCCCAAGTTTCTCTTGTCTCATTTCTCGAATTCAAATCAAGTATGGTGTACTTTGTAGGTGTCGTGGGCTATATGCATTGTCTACCATTTCAAACACCTCTTCACCAAAGGCAATATGTTTCCCTTCATTTACCCCTCTATCTATGAAAAAAGTGAAAGATCAAATGGCATAAATTACAAACCTTGGAAGATTATAATCAAGGCTTATTTATTCAACAATTTATTTTATGAATTTGTAGAAGGAATTGACTCCGCCCATGATCAGAATAGCAACCATGATGCTTGACACATGCGGACTATGAAAGCTAAGCATGCTTTGTGGGGATACCTTTAGCTTTTGATTAACTCAGTAAAGGCCACATCAGAGCCTACAAAACTTCACATGAAGAATGGAAGATACTTCAAGGTACTTATAAAGATATAACTTCATCAAATATTTATGCACGAGAAGCAGAGTTTCGTAACCTTTCTTATCAAGAATCAAGAATCATAACCTTCCTTCTCCATAAATCAAGAATCAAGAATTCTTTAGAAGAAGAAGTCACAATGAGGTTCAACCCTTCATTAATTCATATCATGATCACACTCACTCTAGTAATATCAATAAACAATCTTCAAAAAAATACTTCCAATTAGAGATTTACATGCAACTAATGTGGAAAACAAGTTCATGTAGAGACATTTTGCTACAAAAACAAGAACAACTCTTCCAAGTCTACATCCAAGAATAATATTATGTCTTCATCTCATCAATAGCATTGATGAATTAAATAGTTATTTTTATCCACATACTTGTGAACCAGATCTTTGGATGAATTTACTATCAATAGAGGCTATAACAAATCATCACAAACAAGTGTAATTTGACAACAACGTTGTTAAGGTGATCCATCTCTCCACAAACGACATAATAGCCCAATGAAGTCAGGAAAAATGTATTTAGAAACTTTATTTCTTCCTCAACATAGAATCACTCTTTGAGTTATGACATTAAAGATATGGACACACCTTATATATTATGAAGATTTCCTCATCTTAATTTCCAACGTATTGGCCAAGATTACGCAAGTTAAAGATGTTTTACAAGAATGTACCCAAGGGAAAAAAATTAGGGCCCTTGTTCCAAAAGAGGCATCTACTCAAACCAAGAAGCCTGTGATTCTTGTCTATGTAGACCTTGTTAGTCTCATGAATGCCCCATCTTTAGGAGGTTCAATCTACTTGTATCTTCTTGTAAATAATGGCAGGAGATACATTTTCAAATTTATAAGCTTTCTGATTTCAAAGATTGCACAACTCAAGTAAAAAATAAATAATCTAAACCTTAGAACTCCATCAAATCCAATGGTGGTTGAGAATTTCTAGAGCATGAGTTTGACAAGTTCCTCAAGAAAAAGAGGCACTAAAGGAAAAATCACTTAACATCATAGTCCATCTCAGAATGGGGTTGTAGAATAGAAAAATGGAAGCATCATGGAAATGGCTTGAACAATGCACCACAACAAAAGTCCTCTTTTGAAATTTTAGGTTGAAATCATTCATAATTCTTCGCATATCCTTAAGTAAGGTTTCAACATTTGAAGCTTACCATGGACGGAAGCCCAATTTCAAGTATATTGGTTCCTTTTGCAATGATGCCTATGTACGTATACCCAAGAAATAAATGAATAGGATGTCTTCTAAGTGAAAGAAGCTCATCTTCATTGGCTAAAATTAACACCACAAAGCCTATCACCTATGTAATCTCAAGCGTCATATAGTAACCATTCCAAAGATATTACCTTTTAATGAAAATTCCAAGAACTCTAAAATCCAATACCCAAATATAGTCCTACAATCTTCACTTGGAGGGGGATACAGATCTCTCTAGACCAAGAATCAAAACAAGAACACCACAAAAACAAAAAAAAATGTCAAAGACTTCTAGAGAAACAACACAAATAGCGATGTCAATTGGTCAATTTTGCCCTCATGCAAAGGATCCAAGATATACTTGAGCATCTCACTTATCAAGAAGCTAAGGGCATTCAGATTCGGGAAAATCAATGAAGTCTAAACTTCAAGGTATCCAAGATAACAAGACTTGGACACTTATACCTAGATTAGTTAATCATTAAGTAATTGGAGTACAATGGATTTAAAGGTTGAGTAAAGATAGATAGAGCCTTAGAAAAATATAAAGTTTGACTAGGTACCAATGGATAGAAGCAAAGCATGGCATTAGTTATGGAGAAATATTTTCTCCCACACCAAGATACACTACAATATGCAAACTTCTCTCTCCAAGTGCTCATTAGAAATGGCAGGTCTACTAACGATATGTCAAGGATTCCTCTCTTAATGGAGAGCTACAATAATATTTATGTGGAAGAACCCAAAGGTTTGAGATGCAAATGACAAAAAGTTCAACTCTTTACGCTTCACAAAAAAATCCATAGTCTAAAGCAAGCACCTAATGCATAGTATGAAATGATGCACTCCTTCATGGAATGTATCTCGAATAAGTTTAGTAGATTTCAAAATTTACATCTACAAAAAGATTTTTTGCTTGCTTTTGTCATACGTTATGTCCATGATTTGATATTGATTGGTTCGAATAATGATGAAATTTAACTTCTCAGATAACCAACCTTCATCAAGGGTACTCCATGATAGATTTTGAGCTCCTTCACTTTGTCTTAGGCATGGAAGTTCTGAGATTACATGGAGGTATCTTTCTATCACAAAGGAAATAAAGTTCTCACCTCCTTTCTATCTATAACATGGATGATTGTTGCTCTATTTCCACACCTTTGAATTCAACATCAATCTTACCTTGGAGAGCACATTAACACTTGTGCATTCCTATCGACATATTAATGAATATTTGATTCTACTTAGTCAAAACTAGTCTGGACATGCCATATATAGTTGTTGTTCTAAGCTAGCCCTACCATCATCCTCATCAGACACAGTAGAAAGTTGTTGGATGGCTATTGATCTTGATTCTTGACATTCCACCTTTGCCTACATGTTCTTGCTTGGCTCAGGAGCCATCTCTAATAAATATAAGGAGCAGAGTACCATTATGCTTTCCACCACAAAGGCCATTCATCATCTTATTTTTCATAAAGTGAGTCCATATGGCTTTGATGTTCATCATCTGACATTGGTATTCGGAAACATAGTCCAACATGCATCTACATTGATAGTAAGTTAGCTTCGCCCATTTCCAAGAATATACTAAGAATATTTGTGGGTGATGATATCTTTCATAAGTTCAAAAGACATAGGAGCTCTAAATTAGTGGAAAGAATAAGCCTCGTATGGGCCTTGTAAGAATTCCTTATTTTTAGAGATTAGGCTTAGTCTTGTACTAGCTTTACTTGACAAAGTGCATTTAAGAGAGATATTTTTCGTAGATTATAGGAGGCTTTTGGCTTTCTTTAAGCTGAACTTGGACCATCTCTCTCTTCTTCACAAAGAGGGAACATGAACTTTCCACATCATCAAATACATTGATCTTTGTGAAGAAGAAAATAAATTCCCTAAAAATGTTGTTTTTTAATTCATTCCCTATTCAAAATGGCCCATCGAAAAGTTAAGTCCCACATCACCAAACTCTTACACATTGTAGAAATCTATTTTGAAATATCCACATACCAAAACACACATTTGTTGTGATTTCGCTATTGTAGAAGCCATTCAAACCATCAATGTGCTTCTTGGTATCACGGTGCTAGAGTTTTTGAGCATCATGGTGCTCGCATGTAGTACAAAAATGACACCAAAGTTCATGCTTCTCATTCATAAAGTGTACATGTCCATGTTCCAACAGAACTTTCTACATGAACTAGAGATAACAACGATAAAAATTCAAAAAATGAATGGCATGCAACATAGAGAAGAGCATTGATCTTTGCTTCAATGGTCCATTTTATCACCTTCATCCAATGTCTAATTTTTATCCTTAATTCCGTAGTATGGTGAAGCCCGACTTATAGGTTATTGCAAACAATTTTCTAATCACTCATCATCTATTGTAAATAGTTGGATGCAACCATGTCATGACACGCGTTTGAATATATCCACTTTAGAAAGTTTTGTCAAATATTTGGAAGAGGGAAATAATATGCTCCAAAAAGATGTGGAAGAAAAGGAGAGCATAATTATAAAACTGAAAAATCAATTTCCACCAATTGAAAGAGAGTGCATTATCATCCTTCATAATTAGAAATCTCAGTCATATTTTATTGCACATGAAGAACTTGTCATGCATTGATATGGACCATTGGATATTTTCAATACCCAAGGAATAAAAAAGTAACATTTGAAGGGTAGAGGTATGTAATTCAAAAACATGAAACGTGGCGGTCCAAAGCAATCAAATCATATGGAAGAGATGCTTAATTGGTTTCATCACACTACATTCTCAAGAAACTTTGTTATGTAACTACTTAGGATGCCACATTTAGCAAACATTGCAAGAAGGATACATTGAAACATTGCTAGTGAAAAATGGAAGTCATCATTGGGGCCTCTACATTCTACTCAATGGAATGCCAAAAGGTTACTAGAGGTTTGAATTGGCAGTGAATTGATCTCATTATATTCCATTGAATGGTATGTCATAGGTTTATAAAATCAATTTCTCAATGTGTTATTATTTTTATTCGAATTTCTTAATTATGAAAACATTTAATCCATATAAACATAAATGGGAACTTCGAAGTGAAAGTGTATAAAGGGAGGTTCAACCAAGAAATTTGTGAAATGTTGATCCTTATTCGCCACAATTCTCCAATCAACATTGCTTTATTTTTTATAAGTCTTAGCCTTTGTCCATTTAATTATTAAGAGGGATTTTAAATCAAAATTTATAAATAGAGAGAATTCACTTCATTTAGCACTTAGAAACTTGAGAGAAATGCACATACCAAGTAGAGTGCAAGGAGAGACCATGTGGTCTATCCTAGCCATCTACAAAGAACTCAATGCCCTCCATGGATGCAACCCCATAAGAGACATCAAGTTCTCTTGCACCACTACCAATGATCTCTCACGTGATGGCCCATGCTTGGGGAGCAATCTCTCATGAGAAAACGAATTGAGAAAGTTAAAAAGGGATTGGATTCAAGGATACTCAAACTCTGATTTTGTATGTGAGCACCCACATAGGACACCCATCAAGGCAAAGCCCAAATGGATGGTTGCAAGGCGGGTTCTATTTGATTTTCATTCTATTGTGCATTCATCATCTAAATAAGAAAGCTACACTAAACCACAATGGACTGAGAAACACATTCCAATAAGCCATGCAATAGCACATGATGGCAATACATTACCCAATGGACAAGGAAAAATACTAGTAGAGGAGGACATGGAGCATATATTCTACACAAATCGACAATAGAATGTGAGAGATGAAGCTACACCTTGAAGCATGTATCAGATAAAAACGAATTATCAGACAAACGAATTATCAGACAAACCTTAGATCAAAATAAGCATAACCTAACATTCCAATTAATGCACAAGCCCCAAAGATATTTAAGAGGTTTTATAGAGCATTTTTAGAGATAAGGCACTATCCAAAATTAGATGAACTTCTCATATGATGAAGAGAATTTGTGAGAGTGGTAAAGGAAAACTTTAGAGCTACTATATGGGTCTTATAATACAAGGAATATCACTTGAGGCACTCCGAGATGCAGCAGAGGCCCACCTCATCTCCATGATTGAGGATGCCATCTTGTGTGTTATCCATGCCACGAGAGTAATCATATAGCCCAACGAAATCCATTTGAAAATAAAAAAGGCATAACCTTTGAGCTTTTTAATTAGTCTCTTTTGAGAAACACATTGTATAATGTACTTCAAAGATGAATGAATCTTTTGTCTTACCTTGTATTGTCTCTCTCTCCCTCTCCCTCTTTTAAAAGAAATTCAAATGGATCACTTTGCAAGTAAAAGGCAAGATTAGTTGCCAAAGGATGCTCACAAACTCATGGTATAGACTATGAGGAAATATTCTCACCAGTTGCAAAGATGAGACCTAGGTGAGCTCACATATTTCCTAGGTATGCAAGTAATATACATAAATGAAGGAATGTACTTGACTCAGAGAAAGATACATTCAAGATCTACTTCACAAGTTCAAAATGGAAAACACTAAAGCTGCAGGTACACCTTTGGAGATGAATCAAAAACTTAGTGTTTATGAAGGTGAGAAAATTGAAGACATTAAAGCATAAGGCTTGGTAGGTAGCTTGATATATGCTACTCATACAAGGGCACACATCTCATATAGTGTGGGAGTGCTTAGTGAGTTCATGCACTTGCCAAGAAGACCACACATGGATGCAACTAAGAGAGTACTTAAGTATCTCAAAGGTACAAGTTAAGTACTCTCAAAGGTACAATCAATGAAAGTATATTCTATCCTTACTCTTCAGATTTAGATATCAAAATCTATTTAGATGCAGATTGGGGACGAGCTAAGGATGATAGAAGTACTACTTCTGGTTACTTAGCATTTGTAGGTTCAAAGCTAGTGTCATGGAGTTCTAAGAAGCAACCTATAGCTGCTTTATCCTCGATGGAAGCAGAGTACAGAGTCTTGACCATAGCAACGCAAGAGGCAATATGGTTAAAGGCATTGTATACAGATTTGGGACTTGTGAGTTCCAAACCTCACATATTTGGAGATAATGTAAGTTCCATGCATCTAGCGGCAAACCCTATTTTCCATGCAAGAACCAAACACATAGAGGTCCATTACCACTTCATCAAAGAGAAGCTCATGGCAAAAGAGATCAGCATTTCTTTTGTTCCAACTGAAAAGCAAGTAGCAGATATGATGACGAAGGCACTTGATGGAATAAAGCTTTGTAGATTCAAAGCTATGACAGGTATTCAACCTATGAGAGAATGAAGACTCAAGCATACTTAAGCATGAGGGGGACCTATTGGAACATCAAGTGTACACTATGCTTGAGGTGGATTGGTTCTACATCAAAGGCTATCGTGTCGAAAGAATATCCACTGGAGAGTTCTTTTTCTTATGCTCACTTATTGTATTTTTTAAAGAAGGTTTTCTATGGATCTTTTACCATTGTAAAAGCCTTGAGCTTTACACATGTAAAAGTAGAAAGGTAGAGAATAAATCCCACGAATTTGTGGTGGTTGAGTTGCATTCAATCAAGCAATCAATCAGCTTAGAGTAGATCAAACTAGATCTTAACTTTTCCTAGATTATAGGAAAGTGAAGTGATTCCCTCCAACAACCATTCCTGCCTTCATTTGAATTCAAAATCAACTTGTAGAAGTCTTGGAACCCTCCTAGAGTCTATATAAAGACTTGAAATCACTTGTACAATACATGGAAGCAATATACATACACTTTTTTTTTAATATAAAGGAAGTTCGGCATTAGCCTACTCTCCCGGACTTGAATTAAATAAAGAAAGAAAAGTACAAGAGAAGGGGACTAGTGCCCACGGGACCCCCCAAATCCCACAAAGCAGGGGAAGTTTTAACAGAGCTTAGATGGCGTTACAAAGAAGGTTAATCACCCTCTCGTCACCCTCATGCGGGGCCCACTTGGGTTTAGGCTTGTTATTGATCCAAAGGAGAACTTGATGATGCCTGAAGGGGGGGGGGGATTTCTTGCAGTTAACAATCCTTTTGCCAAGGAGGAATAATGATTTCTCAATTGACCACTCCTTGGGGGAGTCACCAAAGTTGAGAGCACATCTTTCCCGCCAGATTTTCCATAGGACCTCCCCTTTGATGGCGTTCCAGAGGGTCGCGGAGCAGCTGATCGCTTCTCCTAGCAGGGCTTGCTGCCAACTGAGATGTTTCTGAAGTCTAATTTTCATTCCAACCGTTTGCCAAAGTCTGTTGGAGTTGGGGCAGGTAAAGAAGATGTGTGGGACATCTTCGATAGACCGGAGCAACGTTTGCACCAAGGAGAAATCGCACAAAGTTTGCTAGCCTTAAGGTTGGTCCAAATTCCATGATGAAGAATTTGCCATAAGAGGACAGACTTTTTGATTTCTATGAGGGGGTGCCAGATAGCCATGAACTTCATGTCCCGCCGAAGCCGCGTCCATGACATGCACCACTTCTTGTTGAGGTTAACCTGATAGTCAATCGTTTCTTTGATGTTCGGGATTTTTGATAGGCTATTCCCATTGTGCCATTTGAGACACTTGTGACCATCATTGTCTCGCTCCAATTTTCTGCATCATCTTCTTCGCCAATAGTAATCTTGGAGAGGCTGTTGCTCTCTCTTCAAAGCTTCAAATCGAGTGTAACATGGCTCATTGGAAAGGTAGTAGTTTCTAGTTTATGCCTATACATTTTCATAGTATTTCATTGAGTAGAGTGGGAGAAATAATAGTTTTTCTATCTCATGGTCAATCTCTATGTATTCTTGAAAAATAGGAAGTACCACCGTTGAGTGTCTAATTCATTCCTATAGCATATTTTGCTTATTCCTTATAATTTTGTGCATTCTATACACTCAATCTTATTTTTATCATTCCCATAAAAGGATTTTTTCTAATTGTAATCGTACTGGTGGCTATGAGCATTTGAAGTTCATTGTCTCTTCCATAGATAATAAGATTTTTGAGCTAGTCGACCTGCGAACCTATCTGTTTTGTATGGACTTTTTCTCCTTGATGCTCAAACATACATAGTGCATTTATTTGCACTTATCACATGCCTATAAGTCCTATTTGAGTCTCCATAAGCTCAAGGGATAGTCTTGTGCCGGTTGGCTAGACCAAACTTCTTCCCTTGGAAACCCACTTTTCTAGCTCCTACAAGCTTCTCCAAGTTCTTTCATGACTTATGCTCACACCGACCGATTTCACTAAAAATTTTGCCTCACCCACGAAGGGACCCATGGTCAGAATCCACAAAGGGCATGAATGTGAGTCCAATGCCACAAACTTGCTGACCACTGTTTTTCGCAAAGTGCATACCTCTGCCCCGTATGGCCCAATGCGAATCATGGCACTTCACTTTGAAGAACTCTTGACACATTGGCACAAGAATGAAAGGTTGAAACTTTATTCCCTTCATAAACATTTTGGGCCTGAAGGTGCTCACTATCTCGATCGATGTGAGAACCTCACAGAGGAACACAATTTCGATGGCCTTTATGCTTCCATATTTGCACTTAGCTAAGGGGTGACTAAAACAAAAGATATTACATTATTTCCAAAGGGGTGACTCTAATGGTGGATAAGTAGGTTGAGCACACATTATGTTTCGAAAAATGGGAGCTTCACCATTTTCCTAGCACTCTACAGTGCTCGTCCACCCATGGTAGAGCATGTAGGGACTGCCCTATGTTGCTCCCCATTTTAAGTCTCACAGACGGAGCCCCCACCCAAAGGGACATGACCTACGACGTGTCAGAGTGTCTTAGAATGCTAGCCCAACCTCAAGAACAAGACTGGCTTGTGTGTATATGGAGGCCATTACCTCTTGCCTCACAGTGGTTGCTGCAATGTCATTGACATGGGTCTAGCCAATGAGGGATTGAGTGAGCTCCAGTAGGCCAATGCACAAGTCAAGCCCATAAACACATTCACATGCAATCATTGTGCCTTGCGTATGATCATAAAAGACTAGGGTGGCCTACCATGCCAACCCCCTGACCCATCTAGGTGGGCCTGAAGATTGATTCGCTACCAATTAGTGATAAGCCAAGAGGGGCCAGACGATGGATATTGTGATGTTCATAAAACATTTACCCATTTTGTGCCAAAACAAGTAGATGTCCAATCAGGGACCGATGGCAATGTATCTCATGTTAAAAAAATAGATTATCCTTTTTGTAGATGGGCCAATGACTAACACCATCAATGGCAGATGCACCAACTAACTGAGAGATGAAGATATGATACCAGATGTGATGGTCCACTCTAAGGGGAAGCCTTGTTTGTCTAACCCGCAAGGAGATGGAAAACCATGAAGTTAAAATGGAAATCCTCTTAAATTATGTAAGAGCAAGTGAGACTAAGTATAAGTTGTCGTGGAGGCAAGTTGTGTAGCACAAGTGGGACTTAACCCGAAAGATGGAAGGGAGGTCCCTCAAAGCTGGGCCAATCGAGTAGTAGGTTACCGTCAAGTCCAAGGTTGCCAGTTTTGGAGAGGCAGAGTGGCTCTCCATGGCCACACACATGCAAAGCCCCTTTGAGTGAGCGGGCAAGATGAGGGAGAGGTCGTGATGTGGCTTGAGGTCTGTAGAAGCACGCAAACAACACAAGGAAGAAGACAAAGTCCAGAGCACAACACTAAATATTCAATGTATTACCACTAGAATGTACAAAGATAACTGTTAGCGTCATAAGCATATATACAAGGTGGGGGGGACCTCCTGATGAGGGAAAAAAGTGCCCCAGTGTTCCTAGTGTGTTCATACATATCACTAACTAAACATATCAAGAAATCCCCCATAGAAGTGATGCGGTGAACAAGGAGTTGGCACTCATGTATAAGGAAGTGCCAAGCTATGTGGAATCAATCCACAAAAGGAAGTAAGCACAAAGCTTTGCAAAAAAGCATGAAACTTCTCCCTAGGTAGATCCTTTGTGAAAAGGTATGCAATGTTCTCCTGTGTGGGCACATATGGCAAACTGAGCCCTCCAACAAAGAACCTCTCCCTGACATAATTATAGTGCATCTCAATGTGCTTAGTGCGATCATGGAACACAGGGTTCCTCGCAACTACCAATGCGGTTTAACTGTCGATGATGATGGTGGTGGCACAAACTGACCAACACACAAATCAGCCATAAGGCGTCTAAGCCACACACTCAATAGTCACTGTGAAAGCTACCCTATACCCAGCCTCACGATTGGAACTGGCCATAATAGGCTGCTTCTTGCAAAACCAAGATATGCATGAGCTACCAAGCATGAAGAAAAAACCATTGGTGGACACATGATTGTCATAGCAACCAACCTAGTCAAAGTCAGAAAAAGCATGTAAATCTGGCGTTAGTGATCCCCCCTTAGGATAAAACAATCCAAGTAGTCAGGTATCACTCAAGTAACAAAAGATGTACTTAACCACTTGCCAATGTTTGATACATGGGCAATGCATAAACCTGCTAATTGTGATACAACAAATTGAATATCTAGCCTAGTAATGCATACGTAAATCAAGCATCCAACGGCTTGCTGACAGAGAACAAAATCAGATGCATCTCCAACATCATGAAGACTCAATCGTAAACGTGTTTCCATAGTGGAGTGGTAATGGGTTTATGGTCTTCAAGGCCAAAATGTTGCAATAATGTGTCAATATATTTTGTTAGACACAAAGCTATTCTGCCATCAACCTACATAAACTAAATGAACAAATAATAATGCAAATGCCCCAAATCTGACACCTCAAATGAGGCATGCAGATCATTCTTAAAATCAGCAATATGGTTCTCATGAGGAGCATGTCATCAACATACACAACAATGATCAGAAGCACATCATTTGTAAGCTTAACGTATAAGGTGTTGTTAGGCCGTCGGATTGGCACAATGTAATCTTATATTTTCATATACCGCATGCACCGAAAGGGCATAGCGAAGTGATGTAACCCTTTTGCGGAGACATGGTGGTGCCGAATTTATAGATACTTGGAGTATTGTTAAGTCAGTTCTTACTCACTTGCTGTAATTTACTATTAATACAGTAATACTGCCTTAACATCGATAAGTATGTTTGTCTGTGTGATTAATGACTTGCGCAATAACATATTGTGTGAGGACAACCGTAATTGAAGAGTTATAACTGTGTAATTGAAGAATTGCATTGACGTATAGCTACTGCTTAGTACATAGTTAAGTTGGGAAAATCAGATAAAGGGCCTCTGCACTGTCAGACACCTACAATCCCCAAGAACCCGAAAAGAGATTAAAAAGTGACTTGACGGAAGTCCTTTTTTAACACTGGCGCCGTCTGTGGGAAGATGGCAGTAGATCGAGAATAACCAGAAAAGGCAGAGCAGTACGTAAGGCAGGTGGTATAAAAGCGATATATGCCAGTTACTCGGTCCGACGAGTCCTATCCAAAGTATAGGAGAGACTAGCATCCCTGGGCAGTGCCAAATCTATTAGGGACACCCCCAGGTGGTAAAAGTACAGACCATTTAAGCCCAATGGTAGAAGGATCGGAGCCAGTTAACAATGATTCCGGTGCTAGTTCAGTGACCCATGATAAGATTCTGGTGGATTCCGGTGTGATTTCGATACTTTCTGAAGAAGGTACAGTAACTTTTGAGTCTACAGAGACGCAATGCGCAGTTAGTCCGACGCTAACTGGTCATAATTCGACTATTGTCGGTGACAAAGTTGTGTTACCGAGTGAGACTATTTCTGGTGAAAAGATAACTTGGTGCGGTGAAAGTTTGATAAGTTCTGGTGAGAGTGCGGTACCATTTAGTGGGAATTTGAAGTTTTTCGGTGATAGTGCAGTACTACCTGGTGGACCCTTATTACGTTCACCACTGTTCAGGGCAAGCCTCTCTAGTTATGATACCAAAGCTGAGGACAGATTATTTGATTTGGAGATAAGTAAGAGATTCAATGCCATTTTTGAGCTGGAAGGTGAGCAGTCTGATAATACAGATTTGGAAGGACAAGAGACACCTCCTCAACCTACAGCTAACAACAATACTACTCACAATAGTACCATGAGTGGTTCACAGTCTCAGCAGCAGACACCCCCACAGCCGTAACCGCAATTTCAGCAACAGCAACAGCAACAGCCGCAACCAATTATACTAGTTTGACCGGTGCCAATAGGAGTGACTTACACAAAAATCGTTGGATTTTTGGGTGATGACCCTGATGCACATGTGCGCACCTTTGAGATCAGTTATGCCGTATTAAACCACCCACCCGACCCAGCATATAAGGCCATTGTGTTTCAAGCCACGCTGGTCAATGAAGCAGCGAGATGGCTAAAAAACTATGATATCAATCATTTCGGTACTTATCATGAGGTAAAGAATGCATTCCTGCAGAGGTTTCGATTAAAGAAGAACCCTACAGAGATATTTGATTACTTGCAGAACAATCGGCAAAAGTCCCATCAGAGTGTCCAAGAGTATGCGACATTGTTTAGAACGCACCTACCGCAGCTGCCACCAGCGCATGCTCATCTGCCTGATGATATCATGACACAGTGGTTTATAAATGGCTTAAATCCGAAGCTCAAACAAATCATGATCATCCGCTGTGTGGGTGGAATGACACTAGATGCTGTTATTGCAATGGCCTTGCAACTAGAGCATAAAGTTGGAGGATTTACAGAGGACTTGGAATGGATGAAAGCCAGTAAGAACGCGGCTCATGATCCGTCCAAGCAGGTGTATTATACCAAGTGCAAAAATCCAGGGCACACCAGTTCCACCTGTGCCCTTAACGAGATGTATTGTGCCATCTGTAACACAACAGGACATTCAACGGAAACCTGCACGTATAATGCCAAGGTGCAGGGTAGAGAAGTAGTAAACGCCATCATACAAGAACCACGTCAGCCAGCAACCCATTATGTGCCGCCACAGATGCGAACCAATTAGTCGCAAGGATATAAGAATTACCGGGGTCAGCGAAACACCAATTTCAATGCAAACCGATGGCAGGCGGGTACATCAGCAGCAGGTACTTCTCTTCCACCCCCTCCATATCATTTTTGCGGCGAGGTTGGCCACATTCGTTGATTCTGCAAAGAACGGGCAGAGCACAACAAAAGGAAGAAGGAGCAACAAAATCCAATGACCAACATGGTTTATATTTCACCAGTCGAGTCACAAGCAATTGTAGTGCAGACAAGATCTGGTAAGCAGTTGCAATCAGCAACTGAAGTGTTCGAGCCTTGTATCCGTGAGCAGCAACGGATGTTTGCAAGGGATAGTCAATGGGCAGCTAAGGAGCCAACTGTGTTTCCTGACCCCTTTCCGGTAACACAGGTCCCTCTGCCACAGGCAAGCGCGAATGCACAGAGTTCTGCTTTTACAACATCAGAATCGTCATTGGAATCAGTGATAACCACAACCCCACCAGATCCGATATGGGATGTCCTATCTAAGGCGTCAATCATCCTCCCTTTGGGACAGTTGCTTGCGTTAGTGCCAAGAGTAAGGCACCAATTCCAACAGTAGGTTAGTCCTGGACCTTCCTGTACTCCGGTGACTGCAACCATACAACCGAAAATTGATTCTACGGTGGATCATGCAGTCCCATTGATCACCGTCTGGCATAAAAACCAGAAGATTACTCAAGTGTTAATCGATGGTGGGTCTGGTGTGAATATTGCGACAACCACGCTCTGCAAGAAATTGGGTTGGACCAAAATTGAACCCGTACAATTTTCTGTACGAATGGCAGACCAATCTCGAGTCCATCGAGTGGGATTAGTCCGTAGTATTCCTATTACCTTGTAGGGAACCACATTCAAAATGACTTTTGTAGTTCTCGAATTACCAGAATCCAACCTCGACTACAACTTACTATTCGGACAACCATGGTTGAAGCAAGCGAAAGTTGTACAGGATTGGTCAGCGCAAGAGTTAACTTTCAAAGACAATCACCGGAAATATGTAGTTAAATTGGATGCTATGCAACCCTGTGATCTTCATGCACGACCATATGTAGTGGAGCCGGTTTATATGTTGGATGGATTATCTGATGATGAGGAAGAGGTGTTCCTCAAGACCAATAAGGATCTGATCTCATTAGGTACAGTAGATCTCTAGTCGGCAGTAGACAATTGGCGTCCGACAGCTTGTACGGTCATACTAGTGACCGGAAATGCAGAAGCAGATGATAACGTAGCCATGGATGAAGCAACCTTACATCAACTCTTGCAGCCAGCTGATGATTTGGTGCAACCTCGACAATTTTATGTACCGAAAGATCAGTTAATAACGTACGATTTGGGTGATACGGTCAACCCGCGACCAGTTAAAATTAAGGCAGGGTTAGTAGAGACATTTCAAGATGATTTGGTACAACTCCTGCATGAATTCTCCGATGTTTTTGCTTGGGATTATAGAGATATGAAAGGCCTTGACCCACGGATTTATCAACATCGAGTAGTACTCAAACCGGATGAGAAACCCATTAAGCAACCAAGCTACAGAATGAATCCTAATTACGCAGTGCAGGTTAAGGCTGAACTTGATCATCTATCGAAGGTGGGCTTTAATATGCCAATTGAGCATGCTGAGTGGATTTCACCGATAGTGATCGTTCCGAAGAAAAATAAACAGTTGCGTATCTGTGTCGACTACCGGAAACTCAATGCCGCCATTGTACTGGATCTGTTCCCTCTCCCCTTTCTGGACACAATGCTCGATAGGGTAGCAAGACATGAGATGTATTCTTTTCTGGATGGGTACAGTGGATATAATCAGGTGAGGATGGCAAAACAGGATATACCAAAGACAACTTTTATAACGAACTAGGGTGTCTATGCTTGCACCGTAATGTGGTTTGGTTTAAGGAATGCCCCGAGTACCTTCCAAAGATGCATGCAAGAAGTCTTTTCACCCTACCGAACTACCTTTATGCAAGTATATTTGGACGATTTTTCCTTATTTGGCAAGACTTCGGCGCACCTGTATCATTTACGGTGCTGCTTTGAAAAATGCCAAGAGTACCTATTATGTTTGAATCCGACCAAATCTATTTTTGCGGTCTCATGTGGTAAACTACTCGGCCATATTACCTCTAAACAAGGAATACATATCGATCCGGATAAAGTAGCAGCCGTGTTAGAAGCACCAGCCCCAACGACACCGAAAGAAGTTATGCGCTTTCTTGGTCAAATCCGGTGGCATGGCAGGCACTTACGGTGGTTAGCTCACTTAACAACACCACTTAACAATCTTATGACCAGCGCTCCGCGACAGTATGATTGGACACAGGAGTGCCAAAATGCATTTGATCGTTTAAAGGTTTTATTGACGTAGGCCCCAATTTCGCAACCACCTGATTGGGAATGTTTGTTCCATGTCTTTGTGGACACATCGGATATAGCTATTGGTAGTGTAATTGACAAATGCTTCCGGCCTGTATATTATGCAAGTCGCCGATAAGCCCCTGCCGAAAGAAACTACTCAGTGACTGAAAGAGAGTGTCTTGGGTTGGTGTATTCTGTTAAGAAGTTCCGACATTATTTGTTGGGCCGAAAATTCACCTTCCATGTGGATCATGCAACACTCCTGTATTTGGTCCGGCAGCAACATTTAGGTGGAAGACTGGCGAGATGGGTATTACTGCTAGAGGAGTTTGAATATGACGTTATTCATCGACCCGACACAACACATGCTTTGGCAGATTTTATATCGCGACTGGATTCCGGTGAGCCTCCGGTAGGGGTTGATGACACTACACCGGCCATTTAGGTTACTAAGACCACTTTTGAAGACTCTACAATACCCCCTGTTGCTACTACATACTATGATATGTTACTAACTTTTCACACGGATGGCTGTCTCCCTGCTAATACTCCTGTTGCTTTATGCCGAAAATTTGCGGTCTACGACAGACGATTCCGGTTGGTTGTGGGTCAATTATATTACGTACATCAGACTGGTGTTTTGCTTCGATGCATCCCACCACATGAATCTGCATCAGTGATGGCCATGGCTCATTCATCGCCTACTGGAGGACATTTTGCTGCTGATCTTACCCACCGGAAAATTTTACATAGTGGGCTATGCTGGCCTACCATGTATCAAGATGTCGTTCAATATGTGCAGCAGTGTGATATTTGTCAACGATCTGGACAGCCTTTACAACGAAACTTATTCCCACTTCAACCTGTCTCGGGTTGGTGTCATTGGTCCCATAACACCCCAAGCTACTCTCACCAACAGCCGCTATATCTTGACTTGTAGCGATTATGCCACTCGGTGGGTGGAGGCTTGGGCCTTACGGACGGCCACAATAGTTTCGGTGGCTAAATGCCTAATGAAGGACGTTTTCCCTCATTATGGGTTGCCTTTGGAAATCGTCACGGACCAAGGTACACACTTTGCTAACCACTAATGCAAGTATTGACCGAGGCTTTTTAGATTGTCCACAAATTTAGCTCGCCTTATTATCCCCGTGCCAATGGTCTGGCGGAGAGTACCAATAAGCCTTTGTTGAATATAGTGCGCAAATTGATCCTGGAATGTCCGGAACGCTGGGACCAGCTCTTACCTGCAGTCTTGTGGGCTTACCAAACCACGTACAAGGTGGCAACCGGATCAACTCCGTTCAAGCTTGCTTATGGATTGGAAGCCATTGCACCGATGGAAGTAGTAGTGTCGAGCCTGGGAGTTGCTTTATCTCAGAAACTGCTGCCAGAAGAGTCCTTTCCATTTCGGTTGAATATGCTCAGAATATCATTGGATGAACAACGCTGGGAAAGCTTTATGATCCTGCAAGAAGTTCAGCTACGCCAAGACCGGACACATGATCGCTTTCTCCAAACCCCTATCTTTTCAGTGGACCAGCTTGTTTTATTCTATAATGCGAAAGCCAATAGATTTGTGGGTAAATTTAAATTACGGTGGTTTGGCCCTTTCCAGATTACTGAGCAAGTGGGACCTGCTACTTTTTGGTTGGCAACCTTAACCGGAGTTCCTCTTCCAAAAGTGATCAACGGTTCTAAACTTCGCCCCTATCATCTGATGATGTAATACCTGAGATATCTTCGGTTCGTTTTCTTTTTCCATATTACTCGTTTTCTTTTTCTCGGTCTTGTATTTCGGTTGACCATGGACCGTAATCTCCTCGTTTTGATATCTAAATATGATTAATCACCGCCCTGTGTTACAGTTTCTGCTCCTGCATGCATGCCGTAATTATGATGGATATCTTTCCAATACCGCGCGATGATAAGGGTTTTCGACCGCCTGATGTTGCCCGTGTGTCTACTTAATCTTGTTTCTTTTATTGTTAATCGATATTGTGTTTGTGTGCTTGTGCGTTATTTGTTTTTTGTGTTCTTTTGATTACTCATGCACGCCATGGAAGCTCTTGCAAATGTCGCCACCTTTCGTGTAGGACTCATTCCTGAGGTGAGTGAGTATTTGTGCACCCGTGGTCTTCTGGCCTTCGCTGAATTGCCTTGGCATTCAGTGGAGTGTCAACCCTGCTATGCGCAGATCATTTTTGTCATTACCTCTACACCTACTACAGAGCAGTGTTGGCCTATGGCTTGTTTACCATCACGAGTCGTTATTAAATTAGCTTCATTTGTTGATGCCTCCCGACTTCCTCGGGAAGGATTGGAGAATGGTCCACTTCTTCCTGTAGCCACCATGAAAGCATTGTTTCCCCGGCACTCATCTAATGAGTACGCCATTCTGTGTAGACCTGAACCGGAGCATACAGCTCTGCAATTTTTAATTACTATTTTGAACTTACAAAAACGCACCTATGGTATCTCTCACCCCTTCTATTCGATGATAGACATTGCGTCCCGTGAAATTGTCAATTTCACATCCTTTTACTTCCGGTGCATTCACCGTGAATGTGTCGTGGTTATCAAACAAGTTACTAAGGGTGACCTTCCACGTTCTCGTCTACCCCATATCCTCACCTTTCTCTTTTTAGCAATCCAAGCCGCATAACCCCCTCCAACCGCTCCCTTCTTGTTGCATGAAGAATCTACTCAAATGCTCAAGGATGAGGAAGATGATGATGCAGACATGTTGCAACTTTTTTGTCAAAAATGCAGATGTGTTAGCCCCTCTGAAAGTCAAGTGCAGGGATCAACTGGTGGCCATGAAGAAGAAGTCTTCCACAACACTGCTACATCTATCCATGTTGATTCCTCCGTCCCTTCTTCTCCAATTAAGCAACAGGAACAAGATGTCAACATGGAAGACTCCGAAGAAGTTTCTTCTCAGGCGGATTCTCATCAGCAGAATCACGATGTTGTGAAAGAGATTGTTGCACAAAATTATTAACGAAGTGATTGTCATGGTTGACGCTGTGATGGACACTGCAGCGACAAAGCAAAATACTACCGGAATAGTACTGGTGCACAACCCTCTTCTTCCCCTTCCTCCTCCAATAAACCCCGTTGAACCTGTTGTTCTTGAAGTACCCACTGCTCCATCATCTTCCCCCGATTACTCTCCACCACCCTCCCCTCACCTATTATCAGCCTCTTCATCCCAACCACTTCCTCCACTTCCTTCTCCGATTCCAATCTTTAATGAATTAGAACCAATAGGTCGTCGCTTGATTCAATTTTCTCAACAATTACCTCTTCAAATGAAGCTCGCAATCGACAATATCAGACAGGATCTTCAAGGCAAAGTTGATTTGTTAGAGGCAGATATTGCTCCGTTGCAGGAAGAAGCCAATGCGGTCAAGGCAGAGAACCATGCCCTGCACCTGCAGCTTCAACAACTTCAAACAAGGATTGCAGAGCAGGACACGTTGATTGCCCAATGAGATGCAGCAGTGGCTGAGTTAAAAGCCAAGGATGTTCTTTTAGCTGCTCGTGATGAAGAGATCAAGCAGTTAAATCAGTTGCTACAGGATAAGGAAGATGTTCGGGTTGCTCTGGGCAACTTATTGGACAAAACGCGTGAATCTCTTGCGTTCGTTACCCAAAAAGGACAAGAAATGGCAGACTTAGGCATTCAGAACACTGAGGAATTAAAGCTAGTATCTGTTGAACTACTACAGAAGAGTCAAGACTTGGACGCACAAACGGCCCGGACAATTCAGATAAAGAAGGAAATGGACGGTATTATGAAAGAAAGGGATGCTTATTATAAAACAATTCAATATCAAGCTCAGGAGCTACAACGTAGAGAAAAGCAGCTAGGCTTTCAAGCAGAGAGACTATCCATAATAGATGGTCAAATTGCTGATATGAGATTGAGCCGAGATGCAGCCATTGCTAATGATTTTTATTTGCAAGAAGCCTTTTTGCAGACGCAGACCGATGCTTTGATGAGTGAGGTTATTGCAGCGAGTTCAGTACGAACTGACGCAAAGTTGGTGGAGCCGAAAACCTTAAAGCTGATGTTGGATTCATTAAAACAGAAAATAACTAGGACTTTCAAATTAGCTAGAACCCTGTATATACAAGGGATCGTTGATGAGCCTTAAGTTTATTTTCTTTGCGGGTTCAAGTCCACCGTGCGTGCCAGTGTTAGGCCGCCGGATTGGCACAATGTAATCTTATATTTTCATATACCGCACGCACCGAAAGGGCATAGCGAAGTGATGTAACCCTTTTACCCATAATGAAGAGACATTACATAGTTCTCCGGAGAAGAGGAGACGGGATCGCTAGACTGTCTGTCTAGGCGATTTGCAATCTTGCGGAGACACGGTGGTGACAAATTTACAGATACTTGGAGTACTGTTAAGTCTGTTCTTACTGACTTGCCATAATTTACTATTAATACAGTAATACTGCCTTAACATCGATAAGTCTGTTTGGCTGTGTGATTAATGACTTGCGCGATAACATATTGTGTGAGGATAACCGTAATTGAAGAATTATAACTGTGTAACCAAAGAATTGCCTTGATGTATAGCTACTGCTTAGTACATAGTTAAGTTGGGAAAATCAGATAAAGGGCCTCTGCACTGTCAGACCCCTACCATCCCCAAGAACCCGAAAAGAGATTAAAAAGCGACTTGATAGAAGTCCTTTTTTAATAGTGCTCTTAGTTGGACTGTTCTCAAAACCATGTGCAATTCGATAGGCATGTATCGTTTCATACCAAGCACGTGGTGCTTGCTTCAAATCATATAATGCCTTTTCAATCTGTGTACTTGTTTTCATGACCTTTTCGCATAAAACCACAAGTCTAAAAAACATACACTTTTTCATGCAAGTCACCATCAAAAAATGTAGTTTTAATGTCCAACTGATGAACATTCCAACCGTGATGAGATGCAAGTGTAGAGATGCTATGAACATTAGTCATTCAGCATGTAGGTGCAAAGGTCTCATCAAAATCAATGCTTCTTTCCCACACATAATTCTCTACAACAAGCCTAGCCTTATGCCTATCAATTGTTCCATTAGGCTTATGCTTCAGCTTCTATACCCACTGAGTGCCAATGGCTTTCTTGTTAGGAGTCAAGTCACATAAAGACCAGGTACCATTTTTCATGATAGCATCATATTTTGATTCATGATAGCATCAAAATTTTGGGCTACATCAAACAAAACATGTTCATTCTTATCACAAAGACAAGAGGCAGCTAAAACACAACAATGTTATGCAAAAAAGGCACTATGAGATCCTAAATGACTATGATATGATAGAGGTGCATCTAATTTGCTGTTATGCAAAGTCTGCACCAACCATTTTGTCATAGTTTTCTCCCTCCTCAATATTAGCTCTCTCATCAACAAGTGCATCATGTAAATCTGCATAAAAAATGGAATGATCTACATCATCACATGAAACCTGTAAAGGCTGAGAAGTTGCCTCATTAGGACCAGAACTAGACTGTCCACCTATAAAAAGAGGATGGAAAGTGTCATACATGTCTTTGGTCACGCCTTACTAAAATGCCTTTAGTATGTGGATGATATAGATCATAGCCTTTGCTTTTAGAACTATACTCAACAAAAATACATTTCACTATTTTATCATCCAATTTTGTGCATTGTTGTTCATGCGCTAATGCATATGCCTAATAGCCAAAAACATGCAAGTGAGCAATAGATGGCTTGCGACCATGCCAAGCCTCATATGGAGTGATAGACTGCAATGCTTTAGTGAGACACCTGTTAAGTAAATATGTTGCGACAACCTCAAGCTAAAAAATATGTGGTAAATCATAACTCTTTACCATACACCTCCCCATCTTCATGAGTGACATGTTCTTCCATTTAGCAACTCGATTGTGTTGAGGTGTATATAGCATTTTACACTAATATTTTATTCCACATTCAGCCAGAAATGCATTAAAGTCAGAAGACATATATCCCCCTCCCTCGATCAGAATGGATGGTGCCCATTTTACATGCTGATAGATTTTTAGCCAAAACCAAAAAGTGTTTGAAGCACATAAACACTTTTGACTTTGCTTTCAATGGATATACCCATGCATGCCTGGAAAAATCATTGGTGAAAGTCACAAAGTAAAGATAGTTCCAAAAAGAGGGTGTGTGCATAGGATCATATACATCACTACCAACAAGCTCCAATTTCTAAGTAGCTTGAACTGAACTATCTTTTTGGAAGGAGGAATGCTGCATTTTGTCCAAAATATAGCCATACATGTTTACTAGGGGCCTCAAGTTTGGGCAAAGATGACACCATTTTAGATTGTTGCAGGCATAGAAAAATAGCAAAATTCAGATGACCAAAGCGTGCATGCCAAAACTTTGCATCTGACAAAGCCTCAGAATCATGTATTGCACATGTTGAATCATTCATAGATTTTTCATAGTCTATGAGCTTATGCAACCCATGATTCTGAGGCTTTGCATCTGACAAAGCCTCAGAATCATGTATTGCACATGTTGAATCATTCATAGATTTTTCATAGTCTATGAACCATTTGGAAGATCATGAACGATATATCTATCATCAACAAATTTCACAACCAAGCCAATCTTGGCTAAGGCTCAAGTGATAACAGATTCTTCTTGATCCCTCGCACAAATAAACCATTCGACAATGTATAAGAAATACCATGAGTAGTAGTTAGAATGATCTTACCAACTCCCATAGCAGGATAAGAGGATTTGTTGGCTTCGTAATAGTGGACCTCTGGAAAAACTCATAATCCATTGCAAAGAGCTTCGAAGAGGGCCATGGGGGGGGGCACGACCTTAGAGCAAGAGAACAAGGGCTCTTGCCTCGACCGGGCAAGAGGAAGGCAAGCTGAGAGGGAGGACTAGTACATGCAAAAACCCTAGATCGAGCTTACTCAGTAGAGTCTCCCCCTAGAACAAAGCTATTTTGATCTCCTAATCACCCTGAGTATGCTCACCAAATTTCGTGTGATTCTGCGACTATGACCTGAGAGGTGTTGACGATGCCCTAGAGGAAGTGGCGACCTGCTTTGATACCAATTGTTGTAGTTCAAGGTCTGCAGAAGCATGCAAAGAGCACAAGGAAGAAGAAGAAGCTTAGAGCACAATGCACAATACTGAATATATTACCACTAGAATGTACAAAGATAAGTAACTCATTAGGGTTATAAGCATATATATACAAGATGGGCAGAAAGAAACTTCCTAAAGAGGGAAAAAGGTGTCCTTGCGATCCTATTTTGTTCACAGAATCAATATCTAAATATATCAATAGGCCCACCTGGTGTTGGCCTGCCCATCTGTCAAAGTACAAGACCTACTAAGGATTGACACGGGTGTTTTTGTTGCCATGCATCTACCCATGATGCAAGGGACAACCGACATTCCCATGAAATGTGATGAAAAGAAGGTTCAACACTTACCTACTTGGTGCTTCGTCGCTTGGACGTTGGGGGCATTTCTAGCCGGCCTATCGTCTAGAAGCATGCACGGTTACCACTTCTATTATAGTTGCACACAATCTGATACAGCAAGGAAAGCCACCCAAGGACCATGGTGGGCTAGAAACCAAGGAGAAGGCAAAGGGGCATGAAGAAGGGGGGAAGGGGGCTTGATTTTCTTTATAAAGAGGAAGTTTGGCCTTGGCCTATTCTCTTGGACTTAAATTGAAATAAAGGAGAAAACTTACAGGTGAATGGGACTAGTGCCCATGGTACCCCCCAAATCCCACAATGCAGGGGACAAGTTTGGTAAGCTAGAGGGCATTACAAATGAGGTGGATAAATCTATCATCTGCTTCATGCAGGACCCATTTGGGTTTCAACTTCTTATCTTTGAGGAGATAAATAAAGTGATGCCTAAATGGTGGAGATCTCTTATCTTGGGAGATTCTTTTACCTAGAAGAAACAAGGATTTCTCAATCAACCATTGCTTTGGAGTTTGGCCAAAATTGACAACACATCGCTCCCTCCAAATCTTCCAAAGAGTCTCCCCCGTGATGGCATTCCACAGCCTTGAAGAGCAGCCTCACCCAACAAAGCTTGTTGCCAATTGATTTGGTTCGTGAGTCTCAATACCCATGGCACTTGATGCTAGATAACACGGGACTTGGGGAAATCGAAGAAAAGGTGAACCAAATCTTCGATGCATCGATGGCAATGCTTGCACCATGGTTGAACCCCACAAATTTTGTAAGCCCTTGCATTGGACCAGATACCCTTATGCAAGATTTGCCACATGAGAACAGACTTTTGGATCTTAATTAGGGGGTGCCAAATAGACATGAACTTTAGTTCCCATCAAAGTTTGGTCCTAAGAAGCACCACAACTTGTTAAGGGTGTGATATGAACATCTAGGTTCTCTTTGAAGTTGGGGATTCTTGATAGTTTCTTATCATTGCTCCATTTGAGGCCCTCCAGGCAAGAAAGATCTTGTCTGCAAAGAAGGCGGGTAGTTGAGCGGTCCCATGCTAAACACGTGCCCTGAAGAAGAGTCCTTTCCTTGAGGGTAACTCTATGTCTCGGGTCTAAGTCCTCGAACCTGCTCCACTAGCAAGTCTTTTGTTTCCAGAGTTGCTTCCACTCTTTGAACCCCTTGTTCCATAACCACTTAGCAATTTGGAGGTTCCAAGATTCCACTCCCTAACGTCATTGATCAGGAACCAGATAAAGTCATTTTGTGTTATCCTGACCGCCCACTTCCACTCATCACTGATTCTGATGAATTGTTTGGCCTTGTTCCAACTCTTCCATAAGGAATAGAGGAGGCTAGAGCCTTTAGGGGACACCAGGTGGGGGGAGAACAAAAGCGTGAGGAACCCTATGTCCTTCCAACTAGGAAGGCCAACTAAGGTAAGGTGTTTGTCAGCAATCGAACTCACAACCTCCCGGTTCGGAGTGCGATGGGCTAACCACTTGCCCCAAAAGCCATGGTTGAGGATTACTTTCTAATCCTCTCTCTTAGAGCGTGGTTCAACCATCTCCTACTAGGATTATGTGACATTCCTCCCCCTTTAGACTGAGCATTGCCCTCAATGCTCACTTGTGGACCCTTCTAACTCTTGGACCCACTTTCCATGCATGAGTGTTTCCACCAACCTCAAACTCCAGCCCATGGACCAAATTTGGACCTATCCCACCCTCCATGGGTGCCTAAATGCCCATGTACCTTCATCCAAGATTAGTTTCACACACACCACGGATAAGCGCTTCCAAGTGCCCACAGATGTACCCTGTCTGGATGTACCCTGGCAGGATGTACCCTGGCAAGATGTACCCTGACCAGCTATGGGACTGGCAAGATGTACCCTGGCAAGTGTACCCTGATAGATGTACTCTGAGATGCGCCGCGTTGCGCCGCCGTCTTGCCCAATTTCGCAACTAGGCTCTGATACCAATGTGAGGAATCGAACTCACAACCTCCCGGTTAGGAGTGCGATGGGCTAACCACTTGCCCCAAAAGCCATGGTTGAGGATTACTTTCTAATCCTCTCTCTTAAAGCGTGGTTCAACCATCTCCTACTAGGATTATGTGACAGTGTTTCATGTTTTGAAGATCAATTTATCCAAAGAGGACTCACTCTTGCTCCAAGCCTTGATAAAACACTTTGCTGCCAACTTGTCAGCCAACCCAGCGATATCCAAAATACCCAAGCCCCCCCAAGTCTTTCGAGCTAATGCAAGTTTTCCATTTGATTTTGGGAATTCCCTCCTATTGGGGTCCCCAATCCATAAAAAGTTTCTCCAGATTCTTTCCACTTTGGCCAACTCTTTCTCCTTAGGTCTCCAACATGAGATAAAGTAAATAGTCATAGAGAGCATAAATGTGTTAACAACCATTGCACGCCCTACCAAGTTAACTTGCAAAGCCCTTGTTGGCATTGCAAGTTACCTTTGTTCACTTCTTGTTCAAGCCGTGAGAGCTCTGGTACATTGTTTCTCTTCTTTTTTTCTAGATATCTCTTATAGAATTATAAGTCTTGATCAAAATTTGTCGAGTCCTTTCCAACGCGCTTCTCCAACACTTAGCCGGTTCATTACAGTAGGCAAAGACCTCCGCCCACACTGCGGAAATCTCTTGGTGGATGGAAGGGAGGGAAAACGACGTTTGACAAACATGAAATCAAGGAGCTTTCCGAAGCATGGGAATCGGTTTGAAAGAAAGAGTAATCGAGTAGTGGTCGGAGATGGTCAGGTCTATGTGTTGGGAGATCAAAGGAATACCCCACTAGAGGATGGTGTTTTGGTCAATGTAACATCTATCAAGTCTTGCTTTCCTCAGAGAATCCCCCAATTGGAGATTAGACCAGGAAGACCCCTTCATGTCTTTCACCTCGACCAAGTCGAGATGAAGCTTGATTTTATTCCATATCTCTTTCTCCCGACCATCAATAATTTTCCCCTTGTTATTCCATCGATCCTCATGAAACTCAACCATGTTGAAGTCCCCACAAATCAAAACATTGTGTGAGAGGGAGTCGAGGGAAGTCCACGTATCGATTCTATTCATCTCTCCATTAGGGTCATACATTGAGACCATAGTGAACAGAATAGGAAACCCAATAGAGCCAGCAATCGAGTGATGATGATTCCGATCTTCACAAGTCGAGGTCAATCTGTCGGACCAAAAGTGACTAATACCAATCGCGGCACCGCCATAGGGTGCAAAGTGGAGAACCAAAGGTGGTTCAGAGAAATGCATTTAAGCCATTTCTAGAGGTCCTCTGCATCGATTTTAATCTCTTGTAAGTAGATAAAGTCGGGGTTGAGGCACTTGTCTTTGAACAACTCACCAAGAATCGCCGCTCTTGAGGGGTCAGACAAACCCTTGACGTTTAGCGATGTGATTTTCATTAATGATGGTTGCCCTCTTTGAGGGGAGGGACTCGATCTTTTTTTTCTTGTGATCTTCTTTTTTCCTCCCAGCTTCTTGACTTATGATCCTACTCTTGAGGGGGCTCTTCCAAGACATGCCTGACGGTTTTTTCCCTTTAAACTTTGACTTTTGTTGCAGTAAGATTGGCATGCAAACCGAAAGAGTAGGACCAAGGAAGGAGCTGTCATTGTCTGGGTTGTCTTCATTGCTAGTAGTGAAACCGTCCTCTTTACTCGTGGTGTAACCTTCCTGGTTATCTTCTTTGTTGGTAGAATACCCAATGGTATTATCAGTAAGGTCTTCTTCATAATGGTTATCCCCTCGGAGGTCGGCCTCATTAATCTCTCTTTCTAAGTTACAATACATGTTGTTCGATGGAGCAATGGTCGTACTGTTCCTTGCTAGTGATCTTCGAGCGCTAACTTTCCTCCTATGTCTTACTTTGGTGAATCCTTCTGAATCTCTCTCTGCATCAATTCTTTTTGCTTTGCCGCCACAAACTCAAATAAAGAGACTACCGGTGGAGCGACATCGGATGGGCCGGAGTCCATCTCAAGGGGCACTGAGACTGAGGGGGAGCCACATTGCTCAGGACCAAAGAGGGAAAAAAGGTCGACATTGAGGTGAGAACAAACCAAAGCTAACTAAACAATAAAAAGAAGTCGACTTGCAAACAAAGGCAGAAGCGAAAAAAAAGAGAACTCTTCAAATTTCTGGAAAATCAGAACCACCTCCTTTTGCTAGCGAAACCAAAAGTAAGCATAAGCTCTCTTTAAATGCAAAAAGCCTTAAGATGCAAGGACCATGAGGGATAGAAACGCGAGCCGACTCGGAGTCTAGAGAAGAGACCTGAAGCGAGGAAGAAATTGAAATTGATTTGATTTTTTTTGTTTTCCAATGCTAAATCGAACTACCTCTTTTTCGAAGATTTTGAAATGGTTTAGATTCGAGTTGAAATAATTATTTTAATTCTTAGCGTTCTTAAACAAAAGGGCTTAACGGAGAACCCTTAACGGAGGGGGGCTTGATTTGAAGCAGAAGCATTCCACTCATTTACGTGGTTGAGGAGCGATTCATTTCCGTTGATCATGACTCATAAGCAGGATTTTTTTGGAAACTCGCGAAGGATTTGATTTGAAGCAGAAGCATTCGATCCATTTCCGTGGTTGAAAACGGAGCGATTCATTTCCAATGATCATGATTCATGAGCAGGTCCTTGAACCCAGAGATGGCTCTCAGAAAAGCACAGCCTCAGGAGTCAGGATTAATATACGCTCTTAGCCTCTTACACCAAACATCCTCAATGATTTCTCATTTGCTGGAACACGCAGAGCATCCGTTTCGTGTGAGGCAACCCTATCTTTGTAGTGGGCTCTTTGTAGTGGGCTCTTTTATGGGCCTGCTTATGAGTTTGTAATTTTTGTCTACCATCAATTTTATTCTTCCTGTTTATTTCACCAAAAAAAAAAAATCATTCCCTCTGCAGAGTTTTTTTTTTTTTTAATGGAGGTTCTGCAGAGTTAGATTCTCTGCATTTCAGATACGTAAGAATAAATGGATTGGCAGTCCCTCGTCGTCGAGGCCAATTGTCATCGCGATTCGCTCGAGTCTTTCCAGTTCCGCTCGCACGTACTGATGGCCCAATAGTAATCGCCGACACTGCCAGATGCGGTACAGCAACGCAGGACGCGCCACGCGATAAGCTTATTTGCCGACCTCTAAGAACTCCATCTTCGAGCATCGACAGTGGACACACCGTCTTATTTGTGAATCGCCGGGGGATAAGTTTGCTAGTGAACGTCCGAGCGTTCACCGGCAGCCTCGAGGGAGTTTCTTGAGTGCACCTCCAGAAAATAAAAAGCAAAAGCAGAGCTCTCCTCTCAGCTTTTCATTTCACCCTTGAAAAACAAACCTTCCCCTTGCGTTCGTGGGCGAGGTTTCTCCCCTCGTCCTTGTCCTCCTCGACGCCCTTGCCCTTGGTGGGCACTGGGGACTCAGCTCTTTCTCTTGCCTAGGTAGTCTTGTGCGATGTGGCTCCACGATGCAATAAAAAATGGCTACACCACGACGCCAAGCCTTCTTCATCAATGGATACTCACCATGAAGTAGTCAAATGTACTAATGCAGTTCGGAGAGGATTCAATTGATCGGCATCCAACGAAGCAGAGAATACTAGGGTTAGATCCGCTACCAAGTCTTTCACAGAAGTGCTGAAAGCTCAACATGCATATGGAAACCCTAAGTAACAAAGCTCCTAAAGGTAATATTGTTCCTTTCTCCTTTGTGTCTATGGATAGAGGTAAACAGAAGGTATACGAGGGGGTAGGAGCTCATGAACTGAATGTGGATACTGAAATGAATGATGAAGAAGATGCTACCTTAGTGATAGATAGTAATACCTTTACAAATTGGCAAACCCAACTAATAGACAGGGTGGTTATAGGCTTATGTCATGGTCCTAGACACACCCTTGACATTATAAGATATTCGGTTAAAGTGAACTGGGAGAGTAAAGGTCTTTTCATGAAACATATTCAATTTTTACTTAATAATTACTTTCTTTTTTACTTTAAATAGTGATTAGCGAAGGTCAATGGCTCATAAAATATACTTCCATTACCTTTTTTAATTGGTATATGGGATTTAACCCAAGGGGATCAAAGTGCACAAGCATCCCGATTTGGGTGGAACTACGTGATTTGCTTGTTGTCTTTTATCCTTGGATTGATAGTTTATGTGGTGTGATTGGTAAAGTGTTAGGTCAAAGGAATTGAGGAAACATCAACCCTCAATGGGACCCCTAAGTTGTGGTGGAGGTGGACACAACTAAGCCAATCAAAACCTCTCTGATAATTAAGGATTCTAATGGAAAACTACTTTATGAGCAGAAGGTAACTTATAGGAACTTCCCTAATGCTTGATTTAATTGCTATAAAAAGGAACACTTAATTAAGGATTGACCTCTACTTATGAATAACCCTAATAGTGGTGAGGAAGATAAAGTGGGCATTATAAGAGATTCTACTTGCAACAAAGCTCTCAAGCATCAAGGTAATGAGAAAACTCCGAGTAGACCACAAAACAAAAAAAGGAGGTAAATATCAAAATCAAATTGATGTTCTCCTAGAAGAAGTCACTAATCCCTTTGAATATGAAGTGAATGAAATAGAACAAGATGGGAAAGGAACAACAAGGAGAATATGGAACAAAATTATGACAATGACATTAGAGCGGAATTTGATGAATGAGAGGATAACAATCCTACTAAAAAACAAGATGAATGTTGGACTCAATTCCTCAATAAAATGAAAGCTAAAAATAACTATATGATAAACCCTAACCCTAATGCCTCTCATAAGAAAGAAGATCATTCTTAGGAGAGTGATCATGTATTTTATAAAGAACTCAACAAAATGATGAAAAAAGCTACAAGACATTTCTATAGATTGAAGACGTTAAGCCTACTCTCACTAGGGACCATAGTGGTAGTCAGATTATCCTTGACCTCCAGGATAGATTGCATGAAGATTATGACGTAGCTCAGGGTTATCTTGCTTCTTCAAGAGCGTTTTGGGCTGGTAATATTGATAAGCCTAACAAGAACATGTTTGACTTGACAAAAAAGAAGAAAGCTAAAGATTTTATTCTATGCTTAAAATGATTTGACATGGTCATGCTATTGATATTAAGGAGAATTTGCAAGGCTTACAAATTCTTTACAAATGTTTTCTCTAGGCCTTCCAAGTGCGGGGAGGACATCTAGAGAGCGAGGGAGTGGCCTCTATATTGGACTTGCCCCTCTCTATCCGTGAGGTTATATAAACCATTGGTAACTTGAAACCTTGCAAATCCCCTTGTCTTCAAAGGATACTAAATGAGTTCTTTTTATTTTTGGGGATTTCTTGATTCCCTACATTCTCTTGACTTGTCATGATGCCTTGAGGAGAGGTACTCTTTCTGCTTATTCATAAAAAAGGGTCCAAGGATGACTAAAAAAATTCGAGATCTATCACTTATCTAACTTCTATCAATAGAAATGGAAATCCTAAGGTCTTTGTAGTACTAAAAGAAAGTGTAAAATGAAGATGAGGTAATAAAAAAGAGGCATACATACTTAGAACACATGAGTATGGGAAGGGAGATTTTAGTGATAACATGCATGATACAAAGTTTCAACGATGATGGAAAGGATCATTTCAAATTCAAACACAATTTAAGAGTATATCATAGAAGGTGCACATGAGCAAGGCCAATGGATATAGGTTGAAGAAATACTAGCAAAGGATAGAAGACATCAATGATGAATAAGACTAGTCAACGGAGAAGGACATAAAAATGGTGCAACAAGACCATGGCCTACCTTGGAACATTGAAAAACTCTTTGAAAGCTATAGATATGATACCTTTAGGTGCATGGAGGGCTCAATATGAGGGAATATATTGTAACTACTCCTTAATAATGCATTGTGCATAGATTTGTATCCTTATATTATTTTCATTTTCTAAATTTTTATTTAAGCCATAAATATGTGTATTTGAAGCAATTAAAAATACAAGAGTAAAATTAATCTCAACCTAGTAAATATGGATCGGAAGAATGATTTTGAGACAATTCAAATATTTAATATTGACCTAATATCCATTTCGAAAGATTCCAAGCAACTTTTCAAAGACTTAAGATTCTTCATAGACTTTTCAATCTTATACAAAATGCTCTTCTAGAATGGGCATATATTACTGAAGTTTGGGCCCAAAATCAAGAATCTAATTTTCCAAATGGAGGTGCTATTCATGATATGTTTATGACTTTCTATCAAAATATTGAATCTATGCACATGTTAGATGAGATGCAAACATTAGAAGGACCAAAAGTCTTTTACAACTTTATAGACATTGTTTTTCCTACCAAACAGCGTTATATCTAAATGATTCTATAAAATATATTGAACAATATATATCCAATTACAAATATAAAGGGCCCCTTGGGTGTCCTCAAGGGTCAATAAGTTTGAGTACAAGTACATGTTATATATTGGTGCAAGTGCCAAGCCTACACACTTGGCAAGGTATGAGAAGATCCCATGTGGAATTGTTGAAGTCCCATGAGAACCATTGCTATGGAATTTTTACCTTTTACCATTTGTAAAAGTCTATTTGACTTAGAGGAATATTTATAGCTACCACTAAACTCGTGGAGTTTGTTAGATAGAAAATCTATGACTTCATTTAGAGAGAATATCTCCTAGATTAGGGGATCACTTTTTAGTAAGAGCCAAAATTGAATTCAAATTCAAATTTTGAATGGAACATCTATAGAAGATGAATGTAAAAGACTCGCGGTAGAGATCAATACAATCCCGAGTTTTCGTTGATCACATTGTAAGCGAGTGAGGCTCAAATCATAGCCTACACCTCTATCTATCATTGGGCATTTATTATCATGCCAATGATCATGTACAACATTGTTTCATAATACAACAGATCATTCATTATATCTATTGATCTCTCTGTCATAGTCACTCAGAATAGTCATTTTGTATTGCTTATATCTCAATCAATACTCGACCATTTTTAATCTTCTATAGCTTGTTGGAATAAGCTCTAAGTCCTCTACATGAGGACCAATTTTGACGACATTCTATTTAGTGGATTTGAAGAAAAGTGCATCAAACTAATCATTGGTCAAACCCTATAGAGGTCCTAAAAAATGGGGGGTAATGCTATACTTGTTAAATTGATGGCTCTGTGTATAGTACATCCTTTTAAGTGATTCCACTTGGAATCATTAGCTTATTAAGCTAATTTGATATCTCCAAAAGGAATATTTCTAATTCCTATTGTAGTGGAAGCACTAAGCTTAACAAGGAGTAGGTGTGTGAACAAAAATAGAAGGCATTCATTAATTCTTGAATTTGGAAGTAGTCTGTTTTGTATTAAACATTACTTGCATCATTTCCAAAGTACATAGGTACTTGTTTAGTGTCATTGGAAAGCTAAGAGGGCCCACAAATCTACTCTGAAGCTAAAGAGGGCTGGTACAAAGGAGGGATTAGCAGTACCAACTCATTTTGTGGAGTGTCCATCCATCTTTACCAATAGTGGTATGAAAGCAAAGCTAAGGTCAAATGGGAGATGGTTTTCTTTCTTTGATTGATAACTTGGACAAGAACAACTACCAAGCATGGTCTTTGAGGATGAAGACATACTTGCAAGGAAGGAGTCTCTATGGATACATCTTTGGAGATGAGGAGATGCCCATTTTTCAGAAGCAAAGGACAACCTAATAGAGAGGAGTATGAAAGACTCAATTCATGGTGTGCCAAAGATGCTTTAGAGAGGTCATACTTACTTAACTCAATCTCTGATTTTCTTCTTCCACACATTAGGAGCTGTAAGACATCCCAAAAGACTTGGGAAACATTTTCTTTATATTTTTCTTCCAACACAAGGGCTAGGAAGAACCAACTGTGGATTGAATTTACCACTCAAAGAAAGCAAACCAAGCAAGGTGTCTTAGAGTATGTGACCAAAGTCAAGGATGTGGCTGACCAATTGGCAAGCATAGGAGAAGAGATTGAAGAGGAGCAAATTGTTAGACAAGTGAGCAATGGGATTAAGGCAGATGACAAATGGGAGAGCTTCACAATTTCTATGGACTTCTACATGGATATGCAGATTCTAGATCTTACGACACTCATGGGGCAACTCTTTACCCATGAAGCCAAGCTCAACAAGAATGGAGATTCATCGAGAGGTCATAGATCTTTTGCCCTATACATAGATAAAGGCAAGTCTAAAGAGAAAGGGAAAAACAAAAAGATTGAGGATGAAGGTACAACCTCTCAAGCCAACTATGAAGGGAGAGGTAGAAACCCAAGAGGTAGGGGCAGAGGAGGTAAGCAAGGCAGGGGGAGACCTTATAACTCCTCACCATGTAATATTTGTGGTTTCTCAAATCATACTACAGATGAATGTTACAGGAACTTCAAGAATCAGAAAGGTAAAGGATTTCAAATAGGTGGATATACACAATCAAGAGGAAGATTCAACCATCATCAAAGCTAGAATAACAACTACAACAACAACTACAATAACAACTACCAAGGAGGCTACAAATCAAGGAAAGATTACAACAACTATACAGAGCACCAAGAGGATTCTCTTCTAACTATGAATATGACTTCAAAACCAGGTATAAATGATGATCATCTCTTCTACATTGACTCAAGATGCTCAAACCATGTGGTAGGCAATGTAGCTCTTCTCTCTGATCTTGAGGAGCCTAAGGGAAAACATCAGGTACAAACTGGTGATGACACCAAGGACTCAATGATCAAGGTAGGAAATGTTAAAACCTCCGATGGACATAGAAATCTATTGAATAGGGTTCTATATGTACCTACAATTACCAGGAACTTGATGAGTGTAGGGTAGATTGTGGAAAAAGGTTTGCACGTCAGGTTCAACAAATATGGAGCATTTGTGGAGGATCCCCAACATGGATTCAAAAGAATTTCCAAAGGACAAAAGACAGGTAGATTATTTACTTTTGACCTTGAAGATACAAGGAATATTGCACTTTATAGCTACAAAGATCAAACATTGTCAAAGCTTGAAATTTGGCACAAGAGATTAGGGCACATTGATGACAGAACTTTAAAGAAAATATGTAGAGATCAATGTGTGCTTAGGATACCAATGTATCAAAGCAACACATGATCTATAAATCTGGTGCTTGTCAATTTGGAGAATCTCTCAGCTTACCCTTCTCAAAGAAAGGCTACATGCATGAGGAATACTTAGAGCTTGCCCATATAGATGTATGGAGACCACGCAAGGATCCCTCAATTTCTGGATCAAGGTATTATGTATCTTACATTGATGATTTCAGTAGGTGGACTATCCTATATTTTATGAAGCACAAAGATGAAGTATTCAGTTGCTTTAAAAGGTATCTTACACTTGCTGAGAACCAAACAGAAAGAATCCTAAATAGCCTAAGGTCAGATAGAGGAGGTGAGTACTTCTCAAATGAGTTTGATGCATTCTTGCAGGATAGAGGAATCAAAACAGAAATTACAACAAGGTATATCCCTGAGCGAAATGGGGTGGTAGAGAGGAGAAATAGACTAATTGTTGAAACAGCTAGGTCAATGCTAAATGACAAAAAATTACTTAATTACTTGTGGGCAGAGAGTGTATGTACTGCCACTTATATTGTTAACAAGTTGCCATCAAAATATCTTGATGGGATGACCCCATATGAAGCATGTCATCGTAGAAGACATTCACTTGATCATTGCACGATCTTTGGATGTGCTGCTTATGTGCATATCCCTTCTCAAATCAGAGGTAAGCTAGACCCTAAGGAAAAAAGTGCATCTTCATAGGGTATGACTTGAATCCGAAAGGATACAATTTTTACAATCCTTCCAACAAAGGATTTATGGTCAGTAGAGATGCTGTCTTTGATCAGAATGATTCTTGGTTTGAAAGTGAATGCAGGAAAGTAAAGCTACCTTATGACTTGGAAGAGTAATTTCCAAGCCTCACAAAGGAGGAGCCAAACTAGATTCAAGACATCAAATCAGATGATGAGGACATCATCAACCTAGAGGAATTCAAGGCATGGAAGTCCAAAGGCAAAGTCAAGATGAAGAAATTGGAAGGTATACCTGAATCATCCAACCAGCAATCACAAGATCACAAAGGGAGAGTAAGAAGCCAATCAGATATGGGTATGACACATCTTTAGTTAGTAAACATTCTATTTATCTTGCAAAAGACTTGTCACTTGAAGAGCCATCATCATATGAAGAGGCAAAGACCAAGGTAGAATGGAAGGAAGCTATGGATGAAGAAACTGAAGCACTCAAGGAGAATGATACTTGGGAGCTAGTGCCAAAAAAGGAGTCTATGAAGGTAATTGGTTCTAGATGGATCTATAAGATCAAAAGAAATTATGATGGATCAATAAGCAAGTACAAGGCTAGGCTTGTGGCTAAGGGTTTTGCACAAACCCAAGGAGTTGATTATGAAGAAACCTTCTCATCTGTGGCCAAAATCCCAACCATCAGGGTATTGGTAAGTGTGTGTGCATCAAAGAACTCGAACATGTACAATTGGATGGAAAAAATGCATTTCTAAATGTCTAGATTTCAGAGCCCTCCTAGCTATGAGGACCCAGCAAGGTAACATATGTGTGTAGCTTGAACAAATCTCTTTATGGATTGAAGTAGGCACCTAGGGCATGGAACCATAGGTTGACTACATACCTTCAGGGTCAAGGATTCATCATGAGTAGAGCAGATACTTCTCTATTTTTCAAGAGAAGTACTTTAGAGGTGATATATCTATGTCTATATGTTGATGATATCATACTTACACGTAATGATGCTAACGACATCAAGTAGATTAAGAATCAAATGATGCAAGAGTTCAAATCAGTGATCTAGGATCACTAAAGTATTTTCTTGGACTTGAGTTTGTCTATACTAACTTTGGAATTTATATTACTCATAGAAAGTATATATAGGACATGTTAAAGAAGTTTTATTTGTAGGATGCCAAGGTAGCAAGTACTCCAATGGAGTTAAACAAAAAATTAAGTGAGCATGAAGGTGACGTGCTTGAAAATATTGCAGGATACCAAAGCATAGTGGGAAGCTTGAACTATGCTACACTAACAAGGATTGATATTGCTTATGGAGTAAGTGTCTTAAGCCAATCTATGCACAAACTTAGGGTACCTCACTTGGAAGCTGCAAAAAGGATTTTGAAGTACCTTAAAGGCACTCAAAATTAGGGTTTATACTTTCCTTATACCTCAGATTTAGATATCAAGATATACTCAAATGCAGATTGGTCAGGTTGTAAAGATGATAGAAGAAGTACCTCAGGATATCTATCTTTTGTAGGTGACAAGCCTATATCATGGTCTTCCAAGAAGCAACCCACTATTGCTTTATCTTCAACAAAGGTAGAATATAGAGGATTGGCCAATGCTACTCAAGAGGCCATATGGATCATATTGCTATATACTGATTTGGGTTTGCATACTATATCTCCAATGATTTTTGGAGATAATACAAGTTCCTTATACCTTGCAGCAAATCCTATTTATCATGCTAGGACCAAGCATATAGAGGTCCACTATCATTATGTGAGAGAGAAGCGATTGAGCAAGGAAATTCAGTTGGCATATGTATCAACCAATATGCAATGTGCAAACTTATTGACCAAAGCACTTGATGGTACTAAACTTTGTAGGTTTAAGTCTATGATTGGATTGTAGGACATTCAAGAGGATTGAGGAAGAAGAACAAGCCAAGATGTTTGGCTTGAGGGGGAGAAGTTGGTGCAAGTGACAATCCTACACACTTGGCGAGGCATGAGAAGATCCTATGTGGAATGTTTGAGGTCCCATGAGAACCATTGCTATGGATTTTTTACCTTTTACCATTTGTAAAAGTCTATTTGACTTAGAGGAATATTTGTAGCTACCACTAAACTCATGGAGTTTGTTAGATAGAAAATCTAAGACTTCATTTGGAGAGAATATCTCCTAGATTAAGGGATCACTTTTTAGTGAGAGCCAAAATTGAATTCAAATTCAAATTTTGAATGGAACATCTATAAAAGATGAATGTAAAAGACTTGCCATAGATATCACTACAATCCCGAGTTTTTGTTGATCACATTGTACGGGCATGAGGCTCACATCATAGTCCACACATCTATCTATCATTGGACATTGATTATAATGCCAATGATCATGTACAACATTGTTTCATAATACAATAGATCATGCATTATATCTATTGATCTTTCTATGTCATAGTCACTCAGAATTGTCATTTTGTATTGCTTATATATCAGTCAATACTCCACTATTTTTAATGTTCTATATCTTGTTGGAATCAATTCTAAGTCCTCTACACGCTGAAAATTTTTGAAGACGTTCTGTTCAGTGGATTTGAAAAAAAGCACGTCGAACTGATCACTGGTCAAAATCTATAGAGGTCCTAAAAAATCGGGGGTAATGCTATACTTGTTAAGCTGATTGCTTTGTGTATAGTACATCATTTTAAGTGATTCCATGTGGAATCATTAGCTTATTAAGCTAATCTGATATCTCCAAAAGGAATGTTTCTAATTCCTACTATACTTGAAGCATTGAGCTTAACAAGCCTTAAGTGTGTGAAAAAAAATAGGAGTTTTTCATTGATTCTTGAATTTGGAAGTAGTCTATTTTGTATCAAACACTACTTGCATCATTTCCAAAGTACATAGGCACTTGTTTAGTGTCATTGGAAAGCTAAGAGGGCCCACAAATCAACTCTTAAGCTAAAGAGGGATGGTACAAAGCAGGGATTAGCAGTACCAACTCATTTTCTAGAGTGTCCATCCATCTTTCCCAACATTATAAATGACACAGTCATCATAGAGCCAACCTTGGGAAGTGGATGCCCTTGTTACAAGAGAGGTACTAGTACCGCACCGTCTTCTTATGTGTATCCAATGTCTTTGGTATTCATACCTTGTAATACAAGCTTTATTTCACTTTGAGTCCGCCTCTGTTCCCCTCTCCCTCTCTCTCTCTCCATCTCTCTATGTCTCTCTCTCTTGCTATCTCTTCTCTCTCTCTCTCTATCTCTCTCTCCCTCTCTCTCTTTATCTTTCTCTCTTCCCCATCCATTCCATCTCCCTATAATTCACTATTTACATTCTCCTACTTATTCCAAAATCGTCATCATTCCCCCATCACCTTATATCCATAGGGAATTGATGGTATCATTCTCCTTATCCTTATTTATTTGAGTTTTTATTGCTCAATTATCAAAGTGAATATTTTGGATCAAATGTGTCTTATGAGCATTTGGTATAATAGTGAGTATACATGTGTATATGTGATCTCTGTGAATGCTAAGAGGACGGTGTGGATCAAACGTCTCCTAAGAGCTTTTTTATTTTAAGTTGGTACTTTGAGGGTAGTGAGGATCACTTCCACCCAAAGAGTGTCTTTGCATTGTATGTTTATGTGGGGAGTGAATGTTTAAGAAGCTAAGAACCCTCCTTTTTTATTATATCCATCTTTTTTTATGAATATGAGTCTCAAAGTAGTGTTATAGGTTAGTTCTTTAGTTCCCCTTGTAACGATAATATAAGGAAAAAAATCATTGTTAAAGGGATCCCTATGAGCATCCCTATAGCCATTGAAAATTCTTTCACATCAAAGTATCTCATTTATTGCAAAGGTAAAATCTTCATAACTACCTCCTCTTGACGAGCATTTCATCATTTTATGTAGACAGATGCAAAAAATAGCTGTTAAATTATTCTGTGTATTAATAGATCTACGACTATAATTTTCATTTCATTTTGCATTTATGAAAAAATGCCAATTCTATTGTAGTGTTTTTTCCATTAAGAGTTGGGTAATGTCTTTCAAAAGTGTTCATAGAGCCATCTTCATGTAGATCCCCCTTGTCTATGTATTCCATGGCTGTATCTACTCTTGGCAAAGATAATTTAGGCATAGAAGGTTTAGGGAGAAGGTGTTGATATATTTAGGTAGTGATGTGTATGAACACACTAGGATTGTCGTGGCACTTTTTTTCCCCTTTGTAGGAGGTATTTTTCCCTTGGCTTGTATATATGCCTATTGCCCTAATGGATCACTTGTCTTTGTACATTCTAGTGGTTATACATTTAGTATAGTGTGTTGTGCTCCAAGCTTGTTCTTCTTCACCCTTGTGCTATTCACGTGCTTTTGTAGACCTCGAACTCCAAGAATTGGTATCAGAGTAGGTTGCCACTTCATCTAGGGCATCGTCGACATTCCTCTAGCCATGGTGTCAAAATTGCATGAATTTTGGTGAGCATACTTAGGGTGATTAGGAGATCAAAATGGCTTTGCTTTCTCATGCCAAAATCGGGATCTGAGCTCATCTCAGCCTCTAAATGCATTATCGCAGTGCTTGTGTAGGCTCTTTCATCCTTTTGTGCCAAAGATATATATAGGTTTGGGGTGGCCACTATAAGCAGCTCAAAGTCTACTACATTTTTAACAAAACTCCTCATGGTAGTTCTATTCAACTTTTTCTGATACATTCATTTTTCTACATAAGAGTGCTTTAGTTAGTGGCCATGGCTGAAAGTAGTGATGTTTTTTGTATGTTGGATATTGAGGATAAGTTGGATGGTACAGATTACACATTGTGGGCTTATATGATCCGTCATGTATTGGTCACAAAAGGACTGTGAAATATTATGTAGGGTGTTGAAAAACATCCTATGAAACATGCAAATGTAGGTACTGAAGCTAATGCAAACAACATTGAAGCTAATGATATTCTTCATGTTCCTATTCCTGCTATAGTTTTTCATGCAGCTACTATAGAGAAAATTTGTTGGGATGGCAAAGATGCTCAGGCATATGCATTGATACCCTTGTCTATCAAATGTGCCATTATTCCTCACATTCACTCTTGTAGAACAACTAAGGATGCTTGGGATACACTTACCACATTGTACCCAACTAGGAATGAGGCTTGAATTGCTTACCTCCAAAAATAGTTGCGGAGTGAGCATATGAATGAAGGTGATTCTATAGCGAGTTTTCTAACAAAGATCAAAGGTTTGAAGGAACAATTAATTTTTGCTAATGAAGTCTTGCGTGATAGTTCACTTGTGCAGATTGTTCTAAACGGTCTTCCTAATTCATAACAGATTTTTGCTTCTAATCTTTGTTTTATAATGAAAGGAAATCAAAATGCCTTAATGTTCGAGGAGTTAGTCTCTCTTTTGTTGCAAGAAGATCAGTCTAGGCACAACAAGTCCATTATCCGTGGTGTAGGTCAAGCATTCCTTGCTAGTTAGAAGGGCAAAGGTAACTGGAGCTCTTCTACTAATAAGCAGAAATCCACTTATCCTGCACAATCGAAGAAGGAAGATAGAGAAGAGAAGAAAACAGAAAAGACGAAATTATTTTCCAAATTATTTTGCAAGTACTGTAAAGGAAATGATCATGTCATAAAGAATTTTTCAAAATTGGCTGTAAAAGATGCAAAGAAAAAAGAGGCTAGAATGGTTGTTGTAGATACGTCTACACCAAAAACAATGTCTGCCAATCTAGTGCAGAATGAAGAATGGGTGTTTACTATTGTTTGCAGTTTTGACCCATCCTCTCCTAAATAGTGTATGTGAGTAGTAGACTCAAATGTTTGGTACTTTGATAGTGGGGCAACCAAGCATATTACCTCGCAGTGCAGTTTCTTCACTTCACTCGAGCCTGCCCCTATAGTGAATACTATCACATGCACCAACAACTCCTCTTATCCTATCATGGGAGTTGGTAAGATCATTATGACTAATGCTAATGGTAGTTCTTTCAAATTTTTTGGATGCTTTATCAATCTAAGTAGCAAGTTGAGATCGATTAGAAGTAATGCAAGGATGTCAAAATTACTAAAATGAGAAGAGTGGGGATGCGAACATATGTACCTAAGACTACAAAGAAATTTTTAAAACCTGGGTTCATAGTTTGGACTAAATTAGAGCTAGGGTTTTATAACTTGTTAACTTGGGGTTTCCTATTTATTACATTTTTTCATTGATCTATGTTTATCTTTTAAAATTACTATTGTGCTAGCTTTTGTTTTTTGTATCATGGCATACAATAGTACACCATGATACCATAATGATAGTGAGTTTCAAGATGTCGTATCTTGCTTGAATCTTGCACCGATGCAACTTATATCTCACATGTATACCACATCTATCGTCTCAATTCTTTCCCAAAATTCTTTTAAGAACATCCATTAGATCCTCCCACTAACCACCTATACGATATGTAGTTCCTATAGGGTAGATGACACCTATGGATATACGATCTCCATAGTTTTACGAATGTTCTAGTTCTTGAGTGCATCATAGATTTACTAGATTTTCTAGAGCTCCAATAGTAATAGATAGCTCATCACATGGATCATGATATAGACATTTAGGTGGTGGTGGATTTTTTGGTGGTGCTAATGCATCTACACCATGACAATCATGTTGATCCTTATAGCCAACTACTTTGACTACACTCGGCATACCTTGGTGTGCACATGATCATAAAAAATCCAAGGTATATAAATGTGATTAGAATGGATTCCTCCACATGGATATATTTGGTGTAGCTATATACCACCACATGCGATCACTCATTTAGGGGCATCATAACAACGTCACACTCCTTCATGGAAGGAGAAAGATAAAGATAAGTTGAAATACAATATTCAAGTTACTTATCTATAGTAGCAACCAACACATGGGTTCCAAACATTTTCTTGTCTATGGATGAAAAATATATTTTCTAAAACTCTAAAACATTGATGTGGCTCAACAAGAAAAGCTGATTGCAATGAGCTTCAAGATCCCTCGTTTAAGTGGAAGATGCTATTGGAGGAGGTGCATGATCGTGATTGATAGCATAGAAAGGTGGACGCTTCATTTCTCCAAGGTGTAGGCACCTCTCATTTATGGAGTAGTGGACTCAAGATATTTTTCTATAAGATTGACTATTTTTATTTTATTTTAATTAAATGTTTAAGCATGGTTTACTTTATTCGTTACCTTTCATATTTATTAGATGAAATTTGGAGCCATTGGTTCTCATCCTACAAGTGTAGTGTAGCAGGACGGGTAGGTATTAGGTCTTACTAGGTGCTGATTCACTTGGAGACAATGGAGTTCCAATTGCATGGGAAACTTTGAGCGGGATTTATCGCATATATGTGGATGATATCACTCGATGGTATTCATGTTTTTTGTGCATGATTTATTTTCTATATACATAAAGTTCACTCACAAAATTTTATTCTCGATTTTAGATGCTCTCTTGCATTTTGCATCATTAGATTGTCAACTTCACGATAGATATTTCTATTGTTTGACGTAGTTTCTAGACTTTCTAACATATGTGATTTTGTACCAAGAGACATTCCTTTTTGCAAGGACTGTATGGATGCTATGTTTTTATACTTATCATTTATATATAAGAGTTTTTCTTGTATGTTTATATTTCTCAAGCTCAATTAAGATTGGGATTATGTTTGTTTGGTCAAGGCTTACGATTATGATGTTTATATATATGTTGATGATTATGATGTTGAAGGATAGGCTTATGCATAAGTTAACTATTATGATGTTTGTGGACATGTTTATATCAATGTTTATGTAAAGGTTTAAGAATACAATGATAAAAAGCAGGTTTGTGGAGGCTCAATTGTATAGAACTATGCAAAATTCGGCATAGAGCAGCCTACATAGGCATGAAAACCTAATTCTTTTTGGGTATGTAGGTTCGTACTGAATAGACCCTTGCTTAAACCTGTAGAGGTCTATAGAATCATCGAATAATCGATATTTTCTTTGATCTATCGATGGCTATTGCTACACATATATTGACTACTATAATGTCACTTGTTTTTTTACATTTTTATTAAAATGGATATTTTTATTGCTATAATGTCGACTTACTTATGGATTAGCACTATGATAGCTATATGGATGGGATAGACGATGTGCATTTAAACATGTTTTACAACCACAACTTCGAAGTTTCATAACAAATACCCACATATATTTAGACACATATCGATGTGCCCATAAGTATACCAATGTTTTCATAGTGATGGATACTTTAGAGTGTCTTGCGATGTTTGCGATCCAAGTACACATCAAAAATTATGATTTTGGTGTATTGATCAACATTTGAGACATTCAAGGTGGAGGAAACAAATGATTAAATCCTAAGTAGGTTTTTTTCTTAATAGTCTATAGATGTGTATCATGATCCTTAAATGGATAATTCATCAAGCTACTAAAAGAAGTTTTATAGTAAGTTTAATCGTGGGGATTTAGTCTTCCAATTTAGCTTTAATTATTTATAAAGTACAATCGAGGGGGGGGGGGCGGCATAACACCCATGAGGCCCTTCAATTCCCACAAAGCAAGGGCTAGATACCTAGCAACCACTAGGATACAGAGGGCTATCCTACGGAAAGACAAGATGACTCGTTTCTATTGGGTATCCCAAAGGCATAATGGTGCAAGAAGGGATTGAACCCACATTCCCAAGCATGAGACGAAAAAGGTCCAACCAAGTGAGCTAACGTAAATGGATAATGTGTAAAATACGTCTTCCAATAAAACAATGAAATAATTATTAAAGTTTCGGTTATCCAATTTGTTTTTGAGTTTAGGATAACTTATCTTTTTTGGGGTTGGAAGTACTTGCTCAATTATTTGATTTAGTGCCCTCTTTACGGGTATTATCTATTGTATGTTTTTTTTTTTCAAATGCAGGCGTTCTTTAACAGCATGGAACTATTTATACAGATCGCAGCATAGAAACAAGAAATGTTGAACACTATGAAACATTAAAAGAAGAAAGGTATGATTTTCCATTATCTTTGAATTCCTGATGTTGGTAATGCTTGAAGATCTTGCAAGGACTTTCCTAGGATGAGGGACAATTCTGCTAGCCCCAATGATATGAGAGGCCTTTGAATTCCTGATGTTTGCTCTATGTCGTAGAAGATCACTCCAAAATGTATGATCAAAGTTTGGGTGAATAACCATTAGAAATGGTTGCAACATGTCACTCTCTCATATGGGTACGTAGAAAATCATGAGCATGTCATACTTATCTTTTCTTCCAATCTTAGTGATTCACAAAGGTTTTGGATTTGTTCTCTCTCTATGAAAACCTTGGAACAATATGCAGCCTAATTCTGCTATTGGCAATGATTGGAAGTGGAAAGCTCTGATTCGATAGAATGATTCTACCGAGCTCCCCGTAAATGCGATTGTGGAGGTCAAGGATGATGCGATACAAGAGAGCTAGATACAAGATGAGGTCAAGGATGATGGGATTGTGGAATTCAAGCTCTATTCTAAAAGCTTTAGCTAATGGAAGCACATTTTGAACCAATGGAGGAGAGAGTGTATTACCTTGACAAGTAGAGTTTTGGCTTTGATGATGTGTCTATTAAGATGAAGAGTAAAGACATTCTGAGATTCTCAACACGAGGTGGCGTGCCATGATCAAGCTTGGATCAGATGGGATTTTAAGCTCAAAAGAACAAGAAATTGTCCTCTTCTAGGAAATAATCCATCATGGGAGATGGATCAATGCTAGGGGCAAAACAATATGTGGGGCTTCTTTGTGGAGAAGATACGATAAGGGAAGAGAGGACATCAGAAACCTTTTCTTCTCTTTCTCAAATAGTTCCATCATGTGTAAATAATATAGTATAGCCATACAACATGATCCGATGATAAATCAAAGCAAGATGTTGGGAAAGGCAGTTGGATACCCAAGTGATCTCTACAATGTGATTTAAAAGGAAATATTTGATATCAAATTTCTGTAGATTCTCAAATAATGGTCTATAATAATGCCCTAATTTCTATAGGTAGAAAGCTAACAAAAAAATGATCTTCTCTTTATCTCCCGTTACTCCTCTTATACATTTCTCTTGTTTAATTTAAAGCTTTTTTGTTCAAGAGTGGATATAATATTTGTCGAATATGGAGAATGGTACCTTTTCCATATTTTAGAAAACGAATATTTGATAATTTGAGTATCCTATTTTATATTCTACATCTGTTAAAAGGAATATGAGTATCCTATTTATGTTTTATACCACTCCAGGATTTTGGCCAAGCACTCTACCAAGCTTATTGCCTAGCAAAGATTATTGCCAAGCCTTCTACCAAGCTTATTGCGTAGCAAAGATTATTGGCAAGCATTCTACCAAACTTACTTCCTAATTGAGAGACTCAAGCATTAAAATTTATCAATAGATGTAGATAATTGATCCAAAGAGGGATTCTTGAGGGACTTTCATTTTCTTAATGTGACAAAAGTGCTTTTAATAAAAAATGGAAAAATCTAAAAGACAATGAGAGAGAGAGAGAGAGAGTTTTAGACCAATCTAATAAACTTTTTCATCTCCTTCGTCCAAGATCAATTTCTTTTGTAGCTTGTTGCCATCTACAACTAAAAAACCTTCTAGCATCTAAATAGAGGGGAACTCTTACAACTACAGACTGTTCTACACAAGCAGACTATAGATTTCTCTAAGGACCATTCTCTAGGGATTTCAACAAAGTTGATACTAGAAATTTCCTTATAAGGGCTTGCTTATGGGCTTGCAGAGAACCATGGAATACCTGATAGTTTCAATTTAGAAGGAATTGCTTCATGGGCCCTAAAGATCTAATAAAAGGGCCATTGTTACACTCTACCATAGGGCAAGAGAAGAAAAGGTGACTTATGTATATTCCATTTAAGCATGTTTTGCATCACAAATCAGGGCTTCCACAATCGTTATTGGTTCTCATATTGCTCTGAATGCTCTTATTCTCTTTTTTCTAGTGTCAAAGATTGTTGAACTTGAGTTCCCATCTTATCCGAGATTAGTCATTGATGTACTGCTTGTTGCGAAATCCACGAATATCTATATTTCTCTTGATTCTTGGATTATATTCAAGATTGTTGCCATTGTTCTAGGTGATCACCTTTGAATTAGGGAAATCCATTTTACAAAAGGAACACCTGTCTTTGTATCAACTCAAAGGCTAGCATCTTCTGCCATGAACCTCATCCAATATCTTCTATGTGGTTCCAAATATGCTTCCATTTACGTAAACCCTTGGATCACAAATTCTTAGCTTCTTGGATATTCTCTTTCTCAGTTTTGCTAATTTCAACAATAGGAAACCATATAAAATCACGCTATGATGTCAATAACCCCTTCTAGTCACTAATACTACTACGTTTGACGTTATTCTATGATTTCCGCAAAGTTCATATCAAATATGCTTTTTTAGCCATCATGATAATATGGGAGAACAAGGGCATGCGAAAATTGAGAAAATTATAGTTAAGGGTCCAAAAAAGGTGGCGTTTTTACTATTTATGAAGATCAGTCCAAAGGAGGATTACTTTTCATTACTGTAGGCTTTGATTATCCATTTAGGTGTGGTATTATTAGCAAAGGCCTTCACGTACAAATTTTTGCTTATTGCCAGTAGAAGCATATAATCTTAGAGATCCACCTTTTGTTATAGTCTATTGTCTAGATAATTTTTCTTTAGGTTGGTCCTATTTTCAATAGTGCCTTTCTTTTCGTTTCCACCAAGATAGAAAATAGATGATACAAGAGAAAAAGAATGTGTTTATCACTATCATATTTTAGCCACATTAAACTACATACCCTTCCAAGGTTGGGTCCTACCTTTAAGCTTAACGCAATCCAATCCTATCATTCACTCATAGAGACCCCAAATCCCATACGGATCACAAGTACATATATAATTTTTCCTATTTTCTTTAAGAGGTTTGTTTTGCATCTAGAGGAAATATTGAAGACTTCAATGTAGTGAAAAGAAGGCATATGTATCCACTCTAGTTGTTTTCATAAAAAACATGTGTGAAGATCTTGAGAATTATTTGATATTAGCCCTAGGAAAGAGAGACAACTCTAATTCGGCCTAGTTGCACTTGATTATTAACCAGGCAATTGAGGACATCATGAGCTATTCCAAAAAGCATCGGGGTCAACAATAGTCTAGGCTTCTTGATGGAACACTTCCAAACAACTAGTGAAAAGATTTGGTCATTGATATTTATATTGGTTGGTGCACTGCTAATAAGAGTGGAGATAATATTCAACATCTTTAATTGGAGTCCTAAGTTGTTGAGGGGCCGAAGGATGCAATTTCGTGGTGTTTTTCAAAGTCAATCTTTAGAAAGAGGAGGTTTTGGCCTATTCTTTTGTATAGTGAAGGCCTTCCCAAATGTTAACAATGAATTCAATAATATATCTACTTTTGATGAAAACGTATTTATCCGCATGAATCCAATCAAGGACATGTCTTGCTATACATTTCACGAGGGCTTTGAGAAGAACTTTGTACCCCATGTAGACGATGGTGATGGGACAAAAATTATGAATTTTTTTGTTGTTGAATATCTTGTGGATCCTCTTTATGATGAATTTATTCAAAAACCTTGGAATGACCCCAAACCTAAGAGCCTCCTTCCACTCTATACAAATAGGAACCTACCATAACATTCTTAAACGCCTGGATGAATTTATTTCTAAGACCATCAAGACTTAGGCAGTTTATTTATTCTATACATCTAAGTTTTTCTTGATTATAAGAGAGCCCTTCTGTAGGCCACTTTTACATTTTTCAGATTCAATGTCAAGAGAACGAGTCTTCTATAAATTTTCTTCCTTATTTTGTGATAATTTTCTAAATGTATGTGTGTCATTGCAAGATCACTTGAGACTACACTGATACAACTATTAGTCGGAGAGGAGTGAACCCGCATACTATGAAGCCATGTCACATTCATTTCTTGATGGAATTAAGGGGGCAGAAGCATTAAGGAGTTGCAAGTAACCAAGGAGTCTTTCTATTCTTATTAGAGCTAAAAGATAGAAATAATTGGAAACTAATCTTACACAGTAATACCCATAGTTTGATAGAGGGTGGGAGGATGTGCAAGAAAATAACCAAGAATAATGACATAGAAGAATAAGATTGGTAGGTACAGTAGTGAGATGCAGAACACACTAATAGAAATATACATAGAAAGAGAGATAGAGAACTCAAATTCTCAAATTGCCAATAGTAATGTATATACAACCATGATATTATCCACCCCTTCTCTCCCACTATGGAGATCTAATGGCATTCTAGATAGACTCTAGCGAAAGGGATTTATAGTGTGCATAGCCGTGGTTTCACCACAATAACTAGGGCACCTAGTACTATAATTTAGGCATGATCACAATGGTTGCATGATGCTATGATCTAGTTGTAACCATAAGGATCATATGTAAGTCGAAACATACTGAATCCCCTAACTATCGGACTAGGCAAACCATCAGACTAAACCATCGAGCTAATCGACTATCCGACCACGAGAATGGTCATGTACCGGACTGCTTGGTCACTGTAATTCTGGAGTGGTTGACTACCAAACTATCATATCTCCAAAATTCAAGTATGATTGAAGTATATGCTCTACCTAGCCCATTGACTAGACTCAGATGAATCATCTAGTACCTTTGCTCATCTCATGGAGACCTCATCACAAATGTCTCGACTCTCATAGTGGCTTCTCCTCATAATGGGGTTGTACCACTTAGAGTACCATGGATCATTTGTGGTCAAGTGCAGGTGAAGTATTGAGTATATCTAACACCCCCCCCCCCCCTCAATGTCCACCTCTGTTGAACTATCTTCTTGGTCCTATGCCAAGCCTCACAGGATGTTGATACAGTTGCTCTCTCCCCACAACCTTGGTGAGAATGTATGCTCCATTTTCTTCTATTTGACAATAGCTCATCTCCACGACATCATCCTTGATTAACTCTTGCACATAGTGTTATTGGACTTCTATGTGCTTAGTATGTGCATGACAAACAAGATTCTTGTCACATTTCAACCTTGTAGCCTCCTATCCTTGAATTCCTATATGGCATAGGATCCTTCTCAACCATACTACTTCACATGCAGCAACACATGCTGCTTTGTACTCAGCTTCAATAGAAGATAGCACTTTGTCACTTGCTTCTTACTAATGCAAGAAAGAATTTGCAAACCTAAAGAAAAGATATATCCAAAAACTGATATTCTAGAATCAATATCTCCTACCCAATCTGAGTAAGAGTATCCACTTTGTGATGTTCCTTCACCGTAAAGAATACCACACTCAATGGTTCCTTTGATGTGCTTGAGTAACTACATGTTCCCTTCAATGAGTTAGGCATGACTCATTAGAGAATCTACTTATTATACAACCAACATAAGAGATATTTTGTCTACTATTACACAGCTAGATGAGACTTCCAACTAATCTCTTATATCTTCCAATATCCACTAGAGGTAAAGTATCTCCAGGAGATAATTTTGTGTTGACCTCCATTGGTGTAGAGATTCCCTTGCAATCCTCCACGTCCAATGCCTTCAACACCTACCTCCCATACTTTTGTTGCAAAATAAATATCTTCCATGGTTCCTACTGGGCTTCAAGACCTAAGCAATAATACATTAAGCCCAAATCCGTCATTTCAGATACTAAACTCAGAGCATTTTTCATTTGTTTAAGAAGTGCATCATAATTTTCCATGATCACAAGGTCATCTACATATAGTAGAAGCATGATTGTCTTCTCTCCTATCTTTAGAACATAAAAATTAGCAAACAGAGCACATCATTTGAATCTTGTATCCAAAAGATACCTATCTTTCTATTGGTGCCATGTTCTTGGGGCATGTTTCATGTCATACAATGCCTCTTTTAGCTTACATACTTTGTTCTCTAAATGGGTAGCCTCAAACCCTAGTGATTGAGACACATATACCTCCTCCTTGAGGTCTCCTCTAGGAATGCTAATTTGACATCCATGTGGTATAATACCGATTGTTTATGTGCAACCATAGCTAGTATTAGTCAAATAGTAGTCATCCTTGCTATTGGGGCAAATGGTTAACCAAAGTCAATGCATTCAACTTGTGAATGCCACTTTACAATAACTCTAGCTTTGTAATTCTCCAAAGTACCATCAAACTTGTACTTTACCTTCCAGATCCACTTGGTCTCGATGACCTTATGCTATGGAGGTCGCTCCACTAGCTCCCAAGTTCCATTCTTCATGATATTATTTTATTATGTTTGTGTAGGATCTCGTGAAACTCCAATTCAGATCATAGTGATTCTTTCACACTGGCTAGCTCCTTTGCTTTTGCACTGAAAATCTCATCCCTCAATACTGAATTTATAGTATGGGCCTCTACTTGTCTTTGTTCTTCTATTCTCTATGGCTACCTTGGACAATCTCCAACCTCTTCTAATGATTATGGGATGGAATTTGTAGAATCATAGAGCTACCTCACCTAATGTGGATATGGCTATTCCACTTAAGTGACACCAAGTTGGTGACTTTTTGTCTCATCATCTGAGGATGATGCTTCCTTCTCTTATGTAGAAGGGCTAGCTCTTGGGCCAAATTCATAGTGGATTACTTCTTTGTCTGATGATAGAGTGGAAGATCTTGTTTCCTCTTCCACCACATGTGGCCGCTCCTCCTGGAACACAACATTGTGACTCCCTATGATCTTCTTTGCCTCAAGATCATAAAACTTGTTACCTTTCTTCTCTTCATTGTACCCTGAAAAGATACATTTGGTGCTTTTTGGTTGAATTTTGTTCCTCTCCTCATCTAGAATGTGTACATAACAATCACTTCCAAATACTTTGAGATGATAAACAGAAGGCTGTCTATTAGAGAAGGCCTCTTGTGGAGTCTTTCCATCAAGTGCCTTAGTGTAGCTTTGATTCAGGATGTAAATACAAGCGTTGACAACCTTTGCCCAAAATGATTAGGCAATCCTTTTCTCTTCAACGTGCACCTTGCCATCTCCATGATGGTTTTATTTCGACATTCAATAACACAGTTCTATTGAGGGCTATGCGCCAATGTGAATTCATGCTTGATTCCTTTGTCCTTGCAGAAATCATCAAACTTTTTTGATGTGAACTCACTAGCAACATCCATCCTAAAAAGTTATTCATCTTCTTCCTAGTTTTAATTTCAACAAGTTGAATCCATTCTTTAAACTTACCAAAACCTTGAAACTTATCACGAAGAAAGTACATCCACATCTTTGTGCTATAGTTGTCGATGCGTAACATGAAGTAGGAAGATTCTCCCAATGCTTGTGAAGGCATTATTCTACACAAGACAGCATGCACCAACTCTATAGGAATGCTTGCTCTATTCTTGCTTACATTTAAAAATGCCTTCCTTTGCTACTTGCCCATCATGCAAGCTTCATATGGTTCTTTCATCACTACAATCAAAGGAAGGTGAGAAACCCTACCTTTCCGGTGCATCGCTTTTAGTACTTGGTACTTGATGTGGCCAAATCTCTCATGCCAAAGCTTACTTGTGCCCACATTTGTCACGATTGTAAGAGGAGAGAACTCGTACAATTTGTTCCTCCTTTTTCAAGTCCCAATAGCATTATTCCTTTGATTTGTGGAACATACAACATGTTTGAAAGCTTTCTAATGTCCCCATCATGATTAATGAAAGACATCATACCTTTGACCATTGCAAGACATCTTGCATTGTTTCCTACCTTTACCATGATGGGTTCCTCTAGAGGTTTAAGGGAGCTATAAAGGTCTTTTCTACTTGTCATGTGATGAGACACACCATTGTCCAATACCTATGAGTCATCTCTAGCTGAATTATTAGTTGAGGAACACATTTCCTCTACTCTAACAAACAACTCGAGCTCAATTTTGGAAGTGTTGGCAAACTCCTTGCCATTACCACTTTTGAAGGGACACTCTTTTCCTTTACCTTATTAATGCAAAAGTCTTGGATTCTATGTCTTTCCTTCTTGCAGTGGAAACACTCTCCCTTGAACTTCTTCTTTTTATTCTTCTTTTTGGCCCCATCTTTCAAAGAATCGGGTTCGCCACGTTTGGTATTTACCAAGAATGCAGCTTCTCCTTTGCACCTATCATTCCTTGTCTAGAGCTATAGCTCCTCCTCCATGAGTAAGGAATTGATTTCTTCAAAGCTTAGTGATTGTGGTCTAATTTGGGTATTGAGGGTGGTTACTAGACCATCAAACTTTGGTCGAAAAATTCAAAGACAATGCAGAGCTAGCTCCTCATTTGAATTTGGTACAACAAATCCTTCCATTTGATCCCATAGATTCTTTATGTGAGTGGCAAACACTACACCAGTGTCCCCATCAACAAAGCTCTTTGCTTCTAGTTGATTCTCCAAGTTTTGAATCCATTTCTAATTCTAAGTTTCCTATTCATTTCTCAATATGTTCCATGCATCATTTCTCAGAACACTATCAAAAGTACTAGTAATTAGAGTACAAAGTGCATCTGCATTCCTAGGCTTCCAAGCATGTAAAAGATTATCATCATGAGGAATCACTCATCCAAGATCATTTGAATCAAGTGTTCGTTCCGGCTCATAGTGAATCCCAAGCAGAGTCTTGAGCAGCTCATAAGAGTAAAGGATACAAATGAAGGTGTAATTAGTACCATTGAGTTTACCTTCTATGAGGGATGGTGCTTGCATCTATAATGATTGCACAACTGGCATCATTAGTCCTTTGGCTTGTGTTCCAAATACTCTTGCTGATGAACCACATTGATTCCCAATAGTAGATGAGGACACACCGCTTGACATTTTCTCTCTTAAGTCATTCAAAGACTTCTATGCCTTTTGCATTTTTGCTTCTTCAACACTCAAAACCTCCTAAGCTCTGATACCATGTATGGTGGTGCTAAAGTTGTTAGGGAAACGGTTTCGGAAAAATAACCAAGAATAATGAGGGAGTGGAAATCGGTAGTTAGAGTAGTAAGAAGCGGAACACACTAACAAAAATATACATAGAAAGAGAGATAGAGAACTGAGATTCTCAAATTGCCAATAGTAATGTATATACAACGACGATCTATCCACATGTGCACTCCCATTGTGGAGCTTCAATGGCATTCTTGAGACTCTAGATGAAGGACTTTGTACTGGGCATAGCCGTGATTCCACCATAGTAACGAGGGTGCCTAATCCTATGAGTTACACATGGTCAGTGGGTTTGCCTTATGCTAGGATCTAGGCATAATCATTGAGATCATTTGTAATTCAAAACATACCAAATTACCTTACGAGGGAATTGAGTAAACGATCACACTGAATCATCACACTAGTCGACTAGCAGACCACTAAAACGGTCATGTACCAAACTGCCTAGTCATCGTAATTCTAGAGTGGTTGACTATCGAATTGTCATACCTCCAAAATTTTGGTGTGATTGAAGTATGTGTCCTGCCTAGCCTATTGGCTAGTCTCACATAGATCATCTGTTACCTTTGCTTATCTCATGCAAACCTCATCACAAATGTCTGAACTCTCATAATGGCTTCTCCTTATAATGGGGTCATACAACTTAGAGTACCATGGATCATTTGTGGTCACGTTGAGTATATCTAATAGGATACATGTCATCAATGACATTCTACAAGTCAAATATTTTGAACGTTAGCTTATGACTTGAGGTTAGATGTGGACAAATGAATGGAATATCTAAATTCAATCAATTCATGGTTAAGCTCAAGGTGATCACAACTATCCTTACGTTTAATATTAGTAAATGAACCTTTGTGATCCCAATCATCATTGATCAGTTCCACCATGTGAAGTCACTATCTACAATCACATCCTACAAACAACACACAAGAAAAGTCCAGGTTTCAATTGAATGTTGCTATGAGTTGTGTCCATATATTAAAATCACGAGGAAGAGATGCAAGCCACCAAACTTTGCTAGCATCTATCCATGTTGAGGGCATGAAAACGATCTGATAAGAGATGAAGAAAACAAGTTCTTTAAACAAAAAATTATGCCATAACCCCTCCTAAGATGGGGCATGAAGATCTATCAATAGGGAGAGGATATTCTCTTCAACCTACTCCAAAGGTGCTTGCTATCAATTCTAACCTCCACAAGACAAATCAAATATAGGTGTATGCTTTTTTCGTTCTACCATTTGCCTATACTATTTTCTTTAGATGGATCTATGAGCTCTCCATCATTCAATGAGAGGATGATCATTTTTAATGGATGATTTCTTCCTAATGGTCGTCTTATCTCTACTTTTCTTTATCTTCCCTTCATCTTTTTTGTTTGTAATTGTGCCATTGTGCAAATTAATTTTTACTTTGATAGGTGTTTTCCTTAAAAGCTCCAAAGATATCTTGTTTTTTAGACCATTAACATTCTTCGCATAGGTTTTTGAGATAGATGGGGCAATAGAGCTTTCACAATCTAGTTCTTCCTCTTTGCTTGTATTGTATTCGTCCAATGATTTTTCATGATTAGATACTCCACCTAGAATATTACTAAATTTTTACAGATAGTCTAAAGAATTAGCTTCCTTTTCAAGTAGCAAAGGTTCCTTCAAGTGGGATGAACCCTCTCCTTTGATATTCTTTGGGCTTCGATTCCTCTTCCTTGTGACTTTCATAAATCCATCAAGTAAATGTTTTATGTTCTAAGTCTTCATGTATAAATCAGAAGCATCTAGAATTAATTTTGTTTCCAAATCCATTAACCTACTTTAGTAGAGGGGTGTAAACGACAAGAAAGATTGCCTCTGAGCACACCTAAATTTTCTTTTCCTTTCCGCATAGGACAACCTTTCATTTTATGGCCTTAGAAAATGGTATGAAACTAGGCCCTTATTAAAAACTTCCTACTCTAAAGCCTGTACATCACCAATGGCAATATTGATTGAAGATGGCAGCTCTTGGTGGTGATCATCCTTAACGCAGAATTCTAGGTGCTAGGTTGCATTAAATAAATAAGTTATACCTTGGTAAATAAGTCCCTAATATCATTTTCTGTAGCTAGATTTTTCCTTATCAAAGTGATAATTTCATTGACAAAGCAAGAGAGGTAGAAGGCAACTATGGGAGGCTCTCATTTTGAAGTCATTATGTTGTTATGGATATATATATATATATATATATATATATATATATATATATATATATATATATATATATATATATATATATATATATATATATATATATATATATATATATATTGCTTATCCATAATAACACATGCATATCCACATATATACACATGCATAAATACGCAAGCACGTAAACAAGGAAACTTACGCGGATATACTCATGGAATACTTGTACACATGCTTACAGCAAGCGCTAACACATATTGTGTGCTCTTATGCACTAACATACACATGTGCACCAAGTGCACTCTTTCAATCCCAAACACTAGCACATATGCACATACATCTGATACATGAGCACATATATTAGTACGTACAACAGACACATGTTCTCAAGCACGCAATGTACATACACACTATACACTCATGTCACATGCAATGCACATTGAATATCATGCACATCTAATTCCACACGAAATACTTTTTAACATATACACTTCTAGCCCTCCATACATAAACACCTTATGTTCATGCTCACATTCACAATATTCACATGCACAAAGGAACATCCATGCACACACCTATATTTTAATATTCACATACATACAATACACAAATCATATGTATATACAGTCACAAATATAAACATGCACATAAGCACGTATGTGCATACATTATCTCGCACATTTGAGTTCACATTCGCGCACATACATAGATTGATATTCCTAATATTTGAATGCTTACAAATTTATTTTCAATTGTTCTCACATATATACATAAACATATTTCAATCGTTCACATATATAATCACTTTTGGGACAATCACAATTACTAACATATTTGAAATTCCATGCATATGAAGAAAAAATGTCTCATCCGATCGTTCATGAGCAAGTTTAATTAAAACTTTTTAGATATCATACATAATGGAAAAGATGATAAACGATGGAAATCAATGTTAATGTTTATCGAGGGGAAGTGTTAGGTGCCAAGTTTACAATTCCATGCTTTGATCGAAATGTTGATGACATCCACCCCCTCTCACCTATGCATCCTTCGGATGTACCAACATGAATACATAACAATCGTAAACAAGTATCAAACACTCATAGGTGATTGTTAAGCATTATGAAATAAAATAATAATGCATGCTCGTGCAATGTAGACATGAAATTAAGAGAATGTAAGAGATTCAATTATCATATCTCTTCGAGCATGACACATTCAACACAACCACATTAGGAAGTCATATAACTTATTTTCAAGAATAATTCATTTGCTTGCTCAACCCATTGAGATCTATCAAGCTAGCTTAACTACTCAAATATATCAATCGCCATTGATTATCAAGGAATACACGTCAATCCATCTCCACATTCAATCCCTCTCTGCATATAGGTAGTCAATAGACATGTTTTATTTTCTTCTTTATTTTATTTATTTTTTAACTCAATCTTATGTAGCATCTGCATCTCTTTTCATTCAAATATTTTCTTTCCTTATCCTTTTCTTTTGTGTGCATCCATGATACAATCTAGAGAGAAGATCTAGCAAAACACTAAAATTGGAAGCACTATCATTGTAGCTACATTACTCTTGGAAATTTGAGAATTTGAGTTCTCTATCTCTCATTCTACATCTATCTTTGTTTGTGCTTTTCTTTCAACTCTTTGTACTGGTCTATTTCGATGTTATTTTCATAGGGATCAAACTTCTGATTGAATAAACAATGTATCAAGGTTTTGAGAAATAGTTTGAATATTAGAAACCTTTATTTCAACTTTGTATGCATGCTTTATAAATCTAATTCTATTATTTGTGAGAGTTACACCAAACTATTGAGTTGGAGAGTTGAGACTATTGGAAGGTGGCATGCAAGTTCATAAACCTCCTCCTAGATGCAATGTAGCAAATCAAAAGCCATTGAAAGGCATGCTTTAGTTTCATTATAGTTCCATGCACTCTTTGGTTTCATTATAGTTTCATTATAGTTCACTTTAATCCTTTTGTTTCCTTTTTCAGACTTCTAGGAGACTCTCAAAATGTGCTTCACTACTAAAAGAAGCCTCCTATATGTTTTGGAGAATGCTCTTTTTCCCTATGGACCTTGATGCTTGAATGTCATCACATCTATACTCATAGATACACCTATTCACTCAAGTTACTGTTTCTCTAAGTTCTTACAGAATGAACCATAAAGTTTTTGCTTACTCAAACATGACTATGAGATCTTAACGATTGCTTCTACTTTGAGAACAAATGCCTCCAAGGTAGGCGTACCATTAAAATCGGTAGGCATACACATAGAGATCACTCTTTACTTGAAAAATATGAAAATTAAAGACCAAATTTTTTGTGAGAACTATAATTTCTTTCTAAAAAAGTCAGAATTTACAATAAATGGATAACATGTGAAGAGGAAAAACTACTCTACACTCAAAGTTATATACTTCCTTAACAATCAAAATAAAGTGCAAGGTATGGATAGTTAAATTAAGAACAAAATGCACATCCAAGTAGGGGGCTTGCTTAGCAAGTCAGTGTTGTGAAGGCACTCAGTTGGGCAAATCAATTCCAACTATTGGTGTTTCAAATGACAACAGTTGTTGGGTGCTTCAAGCAAACTAAGGTGAGTTGCAGTAACGTTTGGCTAGTAAAATTCCACCACTTGGGAGCAAGATATTAGTAATATAATCTTTATTCAAATCAACTTCATGTCATAATCGGATAGCTAGATTCGGTTGCACTTGAGAGAAAGGAATTTCATTCCACTTAGAAGTATCAATGGAAGACCAATTCTCAATAAAAAATCATCATATCTCCAAAAGTTGTCAAAGAAAATAACTAATCATAGTTGATGAAAGATCATCTTCATCATCGTCCTTATCATTGAGAACAATATCACCATTTACCACCTTTGTCGTTTGAAGAACATATATTCTCATGAATTACATATCCCTTTACAAGACATAACATTGCCATATTGAAGAATTCTTAATATCCATCTTGAAACAATGACAAAATTTGGCTCTTAAGGAAGAAATAAACTTTTCAAGTTATTTTGGAGAAAATTCGTTCATGCAAAATTATATATCAAATTTTCTCACTAAGCCTATGATGTAGCATTTGTCTTTAGCATATCATACGTTTAAACAAAAGAATTACTCATCCGTATCTATTGGAGCTGGAACTCTTATTGTGTTAATCTCAATGATACACGATAAATACGAACTTGAACTCTTTTTTCTGTTAATCTCAATAATACACGCTGTATTTTAAACCATCTAAATATGCAATAAAATAGTTTCCAATATGCTCAGGATTCAACAGACTTGCTAAGCTCTCGATAACATAGCTAAACATTCGGAAACCAATTTCAACGGACAGAATCATCAAATCATCACACTGTTTCGGATTCGAACTCCATATATTTCTGACAGATAAGAGTACTTGATCGAACTTAAGATGTTGAGTCGGAGAGATAAGTGTGCTTTGTCATTCATAATTAGTGTCTGAGAAGAGTGCTTTGTCATTCATAAGTACTAGCGCAGACGTTATAATCTCCTTAGTCTCAGCTCCGCCCAATTCGGAAAACAAACAGTATATGAACGGAAAACAAAAAACATGGGATACTGATCAAGCGCAAACTCAAAATAATCAGAGAATATGATTCATAGTCTTTAAAATCAGAGTGAATTTACAGATGAACAGAAATTCATAAAGAATAGTTATCAGTTTTTCAGTTCTGTACTTCTATGACTTCTACTCTGATTATCCAGATTCTCCCGCGTTCGTTAACTCCTCTTCTTCACGTATAATTCCGCCTCCATGAATTAATTTCTCCACGTGATTCCTTTCATAGATTATGCACCATAAAAGTCTCCGTTCATTGTTTTTTATCGCCAGAAAAGCATCCACCGTAAAAAAGCATCCGTTGCTATTCAAAATAGCTTTCGCGTTGCTTTTTGTTTGATAAAGTTTCGCAAAAAGATGATATTCACGGAGCTTATGGAATTGATTGCTTGCACCAACTTTTCCTTCATTATGTATAAATACAGTAATTTGAATTTAGTTTCCTACAACAGTTTTGCCCCGTTCCTCTTCTCACAAAATAAAGTTACGGTCAAGCTTTATGATATTACTTGAGTTGAATTCTTCATTTGATGTTTCAAAATTGTTCTTGAATTTCAAATGTACCAAGAAATGGTTTTGGCTTTAAGGTACTATAGAGATGGAAATCTCTGCAACATTCACCCCTACTAAACTTGCATATCTTCCCCGATGGGCCAATCCAAAAATCACTACAGGTAGAAAGTTAATATGATGATTTAAATTTTTAAATCATTTATCAAGGGCATGAGAGATAAACAATATGTCTACACAAGGCATACTTTGAAATGCATAGTAGAAATATATGATGCAAAAGATAAGGTATTTGACATTTGTTGATGAGGCATGTGCACTCATTTTCATACATTTCATGTGCATATACATAAGCTCTTTTCATCACTCATAGTGCATAGGTAATGATCATGACATGGCTTGGTGCAAGGTCATATAGTGAGACCATATCATGCATATTTCATATGCATCCTTCAAACATCCATGGTGCAAATGAGGGTGAATTGGTTGTCGTTGATGAAGGCAAAAGAAAACTAGATTTTCAATTTTTTTTCATGCTGTTTACAAATGCAAATAGATGTCCAAATATGGGAACTAAAGAAATGTGCATATACATCCTTTTATGCATATTCTAAGTGCAAAAGTACTAAAAATGGTGTGAATTGGACAAGATTCTCATGCTTAACATTCTCATCACTCAAATCACTCCTTATAGATCTCCTTCATCATCATCAAAGATAGTTTTTGAACAAGCTTATTGAGCTAATCCCTGTCTCATAAAAATATCACAAATTTAGTGGAAAAAACATGCTTTACATTTATTCCTCATTACAACTCTCTCATAGAATCATATCATATCTTTGGATTTCATATTTCTTTAATGTGCTCATCATATTAAAAAGAAAGCTTTTCACTCAATGCTTCTTCACTAGAATCTATGTCTTCTATAGTGTGTTTTATGAAGCTCCTTTTCCCCATCATTCACCTATATAATGAATGTTCAATTGATGCAAAAGTAAAGAGAAATGTGAATTTTTCAATAGTTTAAGAATGAAAGTATAATATGCAACGCTTTGAAAACAATCTACTTGTGTTTTGATGTGCTTTTCAATGCATGTTTGCAATTTTGAAAGTGAGTGTGTGCAAAAACAAAAAAAGATTGAAAGTGATTTTTGAATGCTTTCTCAAGTGAAAATATGCAATGAAATCTGAAACAATTGAATGAATTTTTATGGTGTTTTATGTACAAAAATGTAAGAAATTTAAAACAATTTGAATGATTCTTTTGTTATGGTTTTTGATACTCAAAATATGTATGCGAGAATTGGAAAGAAATTGAAATATGAGTACCTCAATTTGGTTTGGAGAAGAGGTTCCAAAGTCTCTAGAACATGAGTGCCATGTGGCACCCATGTGTGAAGCCATATGGTGAATCTCTGAGTATGGAGAGAGAGAGAGAGAGAGAGAGAATTAAAGTGATGAATGGTACATGGCTAGGGGGTTATTGTTCACTGAATGTCTCCATGAATGAGTATCATGAAAGTAGCTAGGAAGCCATTGTTCATCTTCTTTGAACTGTCTCTCGAGAAAGTCCCCAAAAATAGAGGACTTCATTAGCAAGACATGTAGGCAGAGATGAGCTTTGTGAGGAGCACTATAACATATGAGGGGCATACCAATGTTGTCCATACCCACGGTCATGCCCCGACATCGGTATGATTAGTAGAAATGCTTGGAAAGATTATGTTAGGCATACCGAGAGTCACTAGACTATCTGTATGACCGTTTGAAATTCACCATCGGTATACATAGCCATCGTCGGTATAGGTATCATTATAGGTGACAGTATAAGCGTCGGTATGAGCATCAATAATTTCTTGGAAGTTACAAATGTATATATTGATGTCTATATGATTGCCATTTTTAAAAAATATTGGGACCTGAGAGCAAAAACTCAACATTTTGTGCGTGTTTTGAATTGAGTAGTGCTTCTCTCGAACTTGCGTGTGTGACCTTAATTGTGACCTACATTGTCTTGTGCACACACACACACACAAATCTCTCCCTCTCTCTCTACACACACACACTCGCTCTCTAGATCTCACATCCTGATCAGTGATGTGCATACTCTTTCACGCTTTCTCTTTCTCTATGTTTTTTGTTGCCTAGTTTCTCTTGTCTTTGGTTTTTCAAGACTTTTTTGGTTTCAATCCTTTGGAATTTGACAAGAGACAATGTTCATTAGGCTTTGAAGAGAGTGATCCAAAAGATTACATCGATGTAAGTGATTGTTTTGTTCTCTTTTAATAGAGAGTGAGAAAGAGAGAGATAGAGATAGAGATGAAAGAGAGAGAGAGAGGAAGAGAAAGAGAGAGATCTACAAAGAAATAAAGAGAGAGAGAGAGATAAAGAGAGAGACAAATCAAAGAGAGAGAGAGAGCTTAAAGAGAGAGAGAAAGAGAGAGAGAGAGAGTGAGAGAAAGAGAGGGAGATAAAGAGAGAGAAAGCCAATGAGATAGAGATACATACACACACATACTCATGTATATGCATGCATACATACAACACATGTATACACACATGCATACATATGCCCACATATACACATGCATACACATACATATGCATACATACATTCACACACATACATACACACACATACGTACACATATACATACACAAACATATGCATACATACATTCACACACATATGTACAAACACATACATACAATACATACACAAACATATGCATACATGCATTCACACACATATGTATACACACATACATACACACACATGCATACACATATACATACACAAACATATGCATACATACATATATACATACACAAACATATGCATACATACATTCACACACATATTTACACACACATACAATATTACATACACACATGCATATTACATACGCACATACATATTACATACACAATGCATATTCATGCATATAATGCATGCATACACACGTATACATACACACTCACATACACATACACACACACACACTCATGTATATACATACACACTCACACCTATACAAACACACACACTCACATACATATTACAAACACACATGCATGTACATACACACACACATATGCATAGACACATGCATATGCATACATACATACATATACACATATATATACATACATGTACACACACCTACATTCTTATACACACATAATACATATGCAAGTGCTTTAAATATATAAATTAAATATATAAAAATAGGATTTTAGGTTTTTTATTAAATTAAATATATATAATTGAATATACAAACATTGAGTTTTAGGTTTAATATTAACATATATAATCGTATATATATATATAAAAATTAGGAAAAATTGGGCTCTTACACATGCATACACACATATACACATAGGATTAGGGTTGTAGGCTTTTTACACATGCATACACACATATAGACATATACACACATACTACAGATACACATATAAATGTATATAGACATGCATACACACATATTCATGTTTTAGGTTTAGGTCTTTAGGATTAGGGTTTTTAGGTTGTTTCCACATGCATACTTACATATACACATATCCACATATAATACATATACACATACAAATATATATAGACATGCATACACACATATAAATGTTTTAGGTCTATGTCGTTAGGATTAGGGTAGTAGGGTTTTTACACATGCATACACATATATACACAAATACACAAAGGAATAGAGTTTGAGGCTCTTTACACATACATACACACATATACACACATAATAAATATACACATACACATGTATATACACATGCATACACACATATACATGTTTTAGGTTTAAGTCTTTAGGATTTGGGTTATTAGGTTGTTTACACATGCATAAATAAATATACACAAATACACAGATAATACATATACACATACACAATTATTTACACATGCATACACATGTATACATGTTTTAGGTGTAGGTCATTAGGATTAGGGTTTTAGGATTTTTACACATGCATACACATATATACACATATGCACATACACATGTATATACACATATGCTTTTTGGGTTTTTATTAAATTATATATATATAAATAAATTAAAAAAAAGAAGATTTTTTGGTTTAATATTAGCATATATAATCATATATTTATAAAAGTCAGGAAAAAAGTACAATATATAATAAAATATATATAAAAGATAGGATTAGGCTTTTTACACATGCATACATACATATCCACATATACACACATAATACATATACACATACACATGTATATACACATACATACACATATACACATATTTTAGGTCTAGGCCTTTAGGATTAGCTTTTAGGTTTTTTTACATAAATACAATAAAAATAAAGATCCATAATTGAATATATAAAAAATAGGTAGTTAGGAGTTTTAGATTTTTAGCATGTATATTATCAACTAAATAAAAAATTGGATTTTAGGTTTTTCTAATTAAACTAAATTTATAGAAGAAAGAAAATTAAGAAAACAACACTGATGCTTTAAATATATAAATTAAATATATAATTAGATATATAAAAATAGGGTTTTAGTTTTTTTATTAAATTAAATATATAAAGAATAGAGTTTTAGGTTTAATATTATCATATATATACACATGCATACACACATATACATATTTTAGGTCAAGGTCTTTAGGATTAGGCTTTTTAGGTTTAATAATAGTAGATGGCTAGACATAGTGGTTTTACAAGCAACGACAGTGGGTAAAGATATCTCTAAAGAAGAGGAGGAACTCGCAAAGGAGTGTGATTGGGAGCATTCTAAATATGGTGCACTATGGTCTCATGGTCGACACTTTTGGATCGCACTCATTGTTGGAACATACATCAGTTGGACATTAAAATAGCATTTCTAAATGGTGACTTGTATGAAGAAGTGTATGCTTTTCAACTTCGTGGCTTTGTGCAGAAAAGGCATGAAAACTAGGTGTGGAGGTTAAAGAAGGCATTATATGGTTTAAAGCAAGCACCACATGCTTGATATGAAAAGATACATGCCTATCTCATTGCACATGGTTTTGAGAACACATTGCCTAGGTGTCAAGCATTGGCACAAAGTTAAGTGCATCTTTTGCTACTTGAGTGGCACCCGACTACTTGGATTGTTTTATCCCAACGAGGGAACACCGCCGCTAGATTTGCATGCTTTTTTAGATAGTGATTGGGTTGTTTTCTATGACACTCATGTGTCCACTAGTGGTTTTTTCTTCATGCTTGGTAGTTCATGCATATCTTGGCTGAGCAAGAAGCAGCCTACTATGGACACTTCGATTTGTGAGGTTGCGTATAGGGTAGCTTTCACAGCGATTGTTGAGTGTGTGTGACTTAGATGCCTTATGGTTGATTTGGGTGTTGGTAAGTCTTCTATCGCCACCATCTTCACTTACAATCATCATGCCTTGGTAGTTGCGAGGAACCCTGTGTTCCATGCTTGCACTAAGCACATTGAGGTGCATTATCATTATGTCAAGGAGAGGTTCTCTGCTAGGGAGATCAGCTTGGCATATGTGCCCACGTAGGAGAACATTGCAGACCTTTTTACAAAGGCTCTAGCAAGGGAGAAGTTTGAAGCTTGTCGCAAAGCTCTTGGCTTACTTCCTTTTCTGGATTGCTTCCACATAGCTTGGCACTTCCTTATACATGAGTGCTAGCTCCTTGTCCACCGCCTCACTCCCAGGGGGGCTTTGTTGATACATTTAGGTAGTGATGTGTGTGAATTCTTTAGGACCGCTCGGGTACTTTTTTCCCTCTTTAGGAGGTTTTTTTCCCCCAGCTTGTATATATGCCTATTGCCCTAATGGACTACATATCTTTCGTACACTCTAGTTGTAATACATTCACTATTGTGTGTTGTGCTTCAAGCTTCTTCTTCTTCCTTCTAATGTTCACGTGCTTCCGCAGACATCTATCTCCAACAAATACATCATTGCTTTTAGCCATGGCCACAGAATAAAATAACCTAATGCAAAAAATTGATTGTATCTCAAAACGTTGAACAAAACTACCCTATCGAATTTTGCTAAACCTGTTGCTGACTTTGAGATGCTTATACTAGCAAACCATAACCTATGTAAATCTTTGGCACAAAAATATCAAATATCCTTCACAAGAACTGTGATAGTGCATTTAGAGGCCGAACCGAGCTTAGATCATGATTTCAGCACCAGATAGTGAAGTTGTTTTAATCTCCTAATCACCTGAGTATGCTCACAAAATTTTGTGAAATTCTGAGACTATGACTGGCGAGGTGTCAAGGACACCCTAGATGAAGGGGTGACCTGCTCTGATACCAGTTGTTGAAGTTCAAGGTTTGCAAAATCACAAAAAAATCACAAGGAAGAAGAAGAAGCTCGGAGCACAAGACACAATTCTGAATGTATTACCAGTAGAATGTATAAAGATATGTAACCCATTAGGGCAATAGGTATATATACAGATTGGGGGAAAAAACCTCTTAAAGAGGGAAAAAAGTGCCTTGGTGGTCCTAGTGTGTCCACACACATCACCATCTTAATATATCAATAGAGCCATTTGATGAACAATAAGCCCCCAGAAACATATCATTCATCACTTTAATTCTCTCTCTCTCTCTCTCTCTATCTCTCTCTCTCTCTATCCATACTAGGAGAGTCATTGTATGGCTTCACACATGGGTGCCACATGGCACTCATGTGTGAGCACTCCTAAAATCTCTAAGAGATGGTCCACACATCCCTCTTCCTAGGTGACTCCCATGTAAAATTTCCTTCCCCTTTATTCCATTTTTGTCCTTAAAAATGGTATTGGAGGGTCCTATGAGAAAGAGAGAATTAATGGAATAGTACTTCCGCTACATGCCCATGTATACATTCTCAAATCTTGACGTTGTTTCCCTGTACCCTTCCCCTTAAGAAGACTCTTGGGAAGGCAGTCTAAAATTGGGAAATCGTCTCTGAAGGGTGCTTACCCGCTCCCATGTAGAACTATCTTCTCAACTATCTTTTAACTTTACTAGACATTCTTTATATAGATGAGGCCTTGTCTGTTTTTCTCAAGTGCATAATACAATCTTAGGATCATGTGCAACAGATTGAACAAAGATAGCATCTACTAGCTCACTATCTTTAATGAGGTTGTCAAATTCACCTAGCCTTTTCTTAAGCATGCTAACATGAAATAATGGATGGATCTAATTATTATCTAAATAGTGGAGCAGGTAAGCCATCTTTCCTATTATTTTAAGTATTGGAATGGTCCAAAATACCTACTAGATAGTTTTGGACGAGGTCTCATCCTCATCATACTTAGATGGAAGTCTAAGATAGACTTGCTATCCTACCCTCAAAGTTGATGTTTCTCCTTTAAGGTGAGCATAGGCTCTAGCCCTGTCCTAAGCTCTCATAATGCTATCCTTAGCAAGCTTGAGCATATCATTCATCTCTTTGAAGAAGTCCTTTGGAGCTTGAACTTTCTCATTCTACAACCTTATTGCATAAGGATCTCTTGGATGAAGGCTATACATAAGCATAAATGGGCTATGCCCAACGAAAGAGTACTTGGCACTATTATATGCAAACTCTTCTATAGGTAAGTACTCTTCCCAATTACCACACCATTTACTCACATATGCACAAAGAATATCCTCTAGGATTTGGTTAATCCTCTTTGTTTGCCTGTTTGACAATGGATGCTTGGTTGTATGCATGGTAAGTTTCATATCCAACCTGTTGAAGGCCAATCTCCAAAGGTGGCTAGAGAATTTCCTATTCTGATATGAAACTATGTCTAAAGGAAGAGCATATAACCAATATAGGTTTTCTATAAACAACCTAGCCAACTCAGGTGTCTTCATCAAACTAGGTGTCAAAATAAACCCCGCAATGTTGGTTAGCCTATCCACAATTACCTAGACCCAATCATGCCCTGACGTCTGCGGAAGCACCTGAACAACACAAGGAAGAAGAAGAAACTTGGGACACAACACTGAATACTGAATTTATTATTAGAGAATGTAAAAAGATAAGTAGTCCATTAGGGCAATAGGCCTATATACAAGTCGAGGGAAAAAAACCTCCCAGGAAAAAAGTGCCTCGGTGGTCCTAGTGTGTTCACACACATCACTACCTAAATATATCAACAAATCCCCCCTGGGAGTGATGCGGTGAACAAGGAGCTGGCACTCATGTATAAGGAAGTGCCAAGCTATGTGGAAATAACTCCACAAAAGCAAATAAGCCGAAAGCTTTGCAGAAGCTTGAAACTTCTCCCTAGGTAGAGCCTTCATGAAAAGGTCTGCAATGTTCTCTTGCATGGGCACATATGCCAAGCTGATCTCCCTAGTAGAGAACCTCTCCCTGGCATAATGATAATGCACCTCAATGTGCTTAGTGTGATCCTGGAACAGAGGGTTCCTCGCAACGGCCAATGCGCTCTGACTGTCAGTGAAGATGGTGGTGGCAGAAGACTGACCAACACCCAAATCAGCCATAAGGCGTCTGAGCCACACACACACTCAACAGTCGCTATGAAAGGTGCATGCAAATTTGGTGGTAGTGATCCCCCCTTGGGATAAAAAAACCCAAGTAGCCGATTACCACTCAAATAGTAAAAGATGTGCTTAACCGCCTCCCAATGCTTGACTCTTGGGAAATGCAGAACCTTGCTCATCTGTGAGATAGCAGAATGGAATATTTGGCCAAGTAATGCATAAGTAAATCAAGCATGCAAAAACCTGCTGATAGAGAACAGCATCAAATGCATCTCTAGCATCGTTAAGACTTAGTCGTATACTTGTTTCCATAGGAGTGGCAATAGGTTTACACTCTTCAAGGCCAAAATGCTGCAATAGTGTGTCAATATATTCTTTTTGACACAAATCCATTCTACCATCAACATGCATAAACTGAATGCACAAATAATGATGCAAATGCCCCAAATCAGACATCTCAAATGAGGCATGCAAATCAGCCTTAAAATCAGCAATATGCTTCTCAATAGGACTAGTGAGGAGCACGTCATCAACATAGACAACAATGATCAGAAGCACATCATTAGCATGCTTAACATATAAGGTGCTTTCAGTTGGAGTGTTCTCAAAACCATGTGCAATCAGATAGGGATGTATCTTCTCATACCAAGCACGTGGTGCTTGATTTAAACCATATAATGCCTTCTTTAACCTGCACACCTAGTGTTCATGCCCTTTCTGCACAAAGCCATGGGGCTGAAAAACGTACACTTATTCATGCAAGTCACCATTCAAAAATTTTGTTTTAATGTCAGCTGATGTACATTCCAACCATGATGGGTTTCAAGTGCACAGATGCTCCAAACAGTAGTCATACGAAATGTAGGTGCAAAGGACTCATCAAAATCAATGCCTCTTTCCTATGCATAGCCCTTTGCAACAAGCCTAGCCTTATACCTATCAACTGTTCCATCAAGCTTACGCTTAAGCTTGTAAACCCACTTAGTGCCAATGGCCTTCTTTCTAAGAGGTAATTCACACAACGACCAAGTACCATTCTTCATTATAGCATCATATTCAGATTGCATAACAACCATCAATTTTTCTGAATTTTGTGCTTCATCAAACGAAACAGGTGCATTCTCATCACAGAGACTAGATGCAGCCATAGCATAGCAATTTCATGCAAAAGAGGCACTATGAGAGCATGAATGAGTATGATATGAGAGAGATGCATCTAATTTGCAGTCATGCAAAGTCGCACTAGCCATTTCGGCATAGTTTTTGCCTGCTCAATACCAGCTCACTCATCAACAAGTGCATCATGTAAATCTGCATCAGAAATGGAATGATCTGCATCATCATCTGAAACCTGCAAAGGCTAAGAAGTTGCCTCATTAGGACTAGCACTAGACTCTCCACTTGTAAAAAGAGGCAGCAAAGTATCATACATGTGTTAGGAGGTAACAGATGTCTCCTTAGTACATGAAAGCAATGGCTAAATAGCATCTTCCACAAAAACAACATCATGACTTACCAGAATGCCTTTAGTATGTGGATGATAGAGATGATAGCCTTTACTTTCAGAACTGTACCCAACAAAAATACATTTTAATGCTTTATCATCCAATTTTATGTGACGTTGTTCAGGCACTAATGCATATGCTAGATGACCAAAAACATGCAGATGAGCAACAGATGGTCTGTGATCATGCCAAGCCTCATATGGAGTGACAGACTGCAGTGCTTTAGTGGGACACCTGTTAAGTACGTATGTTGCACACATGATAGCCTCAAGCCAGAAACTATGTGGTAAAGCCTGACTCTTGACCATATACCTCACCATCTCCATGATTGACATGTTCTTTAGTTCAGAAACTCCATTCCACTGAGGTGTATATGGCACTCTACACTGGTGATTTATCCCACATTCAGCCAGAAATGCATTAAAGTCAGAAGACATATTTCCCCCCTCGATCAAAACGGAGGGTGCCCATTTTACATGCTGATAGATTTTCAATTTAAGAAAAAATTGTTTGAAGCACATGAACACTTCGGATTTTTCTTTCAATGGATATACCCATGCATGCCTAGAAAAGTGATCAATGAAAGTCATGAAGTAAAGATAATTTACAAAAGAAGGTGTCTGCATAGGACCACAAACATCACTATGTATAAGCTGCAATTTTGAAGTAGCCCAAACTGAACCATCTTTTGGAAAGGAGGAATGCTGCATTTTGCCCAAAATACAGCCTTCACAAACATGTTTTCCGAGTGCTTCAAGTTTGGGCAAAGAGGACACCATTTCAGTTTTTTGCAGGCGTAGCAAACTAGCAAAATTCAGATGACCAAAGTGTGCATGCTAAAGCTTTGCATCTGACATAGCCTGAGAATCATGTACTGCACATGCCAAATCATTTACACATCTTTCATAGTCTATGAGCTTATAAAGCCCACGACATAAAATGCTAGAAGCAATAATCAGATCGCCATTTGACAGATCATGACCTGTACATCTATCATCAACAAATTTCACAACCAAGCTAATCTTGGCTAATGCAAAAACTGATAATGGATTTGTCTTGATCAGTGGCACAAACAAAGCATCTAACAAAGTGAAAGAACTACCATCGGTAGTAGTTAAAATGATCTTATGAACTCCCATAACAGGATAGGAGGAGTTGTTGGTGCATGTAACTATATTCCCTGTAGAGGGAGGCTCGAGTGACGAGAAGAAATTGTGTTGTGAGGTAATATGTTTGATCGCCCCACTGTCAAAGTACTGGCAAACATCTGACTACTGTAGACATGCACTGCTCATGAGAAGATGGGTCAAAACTGCAATTATAGTAGTAAACGCCCATTCTTCTTCCTGCACAAGGTTAGCAGACTCTGCTTTTGGTGTAGAGGCTTCTGCAACAACCATTCTAGCCTCTTTCTTCTTTGCCTCTTTAACAACCACTTTTGGATAGTTCTTTATGATATGATCATTTCCTTCACAGTACTTGCAAAACAATTTCTACTTTTTTGATTTATTTTCATCTTTGTCTTCCTTCTTTGAATGTGCAGAACTAGCAGATTTCTGCTTACTAGTTGAAGAGCTCCATTTTCCTTTGCCCTTTTGACTAGCTAGAAAAGTTTGATCTACAACATGCATAATGGACCTGTTCTACCTCGGCTAATCTTCCTGTAACAAAATAGAGACTAACTCCTCAAATGACAAGGCATTTGGATTGCCTTTCATCATCAACTAAAGAGTAGAAGCAAAACTCTGATATGAATCAGGAAGACCATTCATAACGGTCTACACAAGTGAGCTATCTGGTATAACCCCATCAACAGAAATCGTCTGTTCTTTCAATTCTTTGATCTTTGTTAGAAAATTGTCCATCGAATCACCTTCATTCATGTGCTGACTCTCCAAGTGTTTTCGGAGGTAAGCAACACAAGCCTCATTCCTAGCTTGGTACAATGTGCTAAGTGTATCCCAAGCATCCTTAGCTATTCTGCAAGAGTGTATGTGAGGAATAATGGCACGATTGATAGACAAAGCTATCAATGCATGTGCCATTAGGGGAAAAAATGAACCCTAGATTAAGGAGTGATTGGTGATGGACCAATCAGAAGAGGGTGGTGGCCACAGTCTATGCCCTATAAAATACTAGGCTGAAGGGGGGAGAGGGACATATTTCTCCTTTATTTAATGAGCTGCCTCTAGAGAGAGAAGGAATCTCGTAACTTAATTGGGCCCAAAAATTCAAAATTTCTAAAAAGTTAAAAAACTCATCATAACACCTGAAAATGGAACTCCCATTACTTTCTAGGATCAAAAGTACTCTTTTTGACCCCAAATTCAAAATCCCTGCATGTTTTGAGCTGAAAAAAAGGATTTTTTCAAAAATACTCAAAGAAGAGTTATTTCCCTCCTAAACCTCACATTTTCATACCCAGGTCCCAAAAATTCATCTTTTCCCACTACTTTCACTTTGTAGCATACCATTGAAGCTCCTATTTCTACACTCCAACCTACCTGCATCTCCTATCTCGAATTACTGTTATAGCTTGAAGACCTTTAGCTTCAATGGCAACAGCTAAAGCTTCTAGGCGACCAAAAGATGAAATCCTCACATTAAGATCCTCACAATATCAAAGCCATAGATGGAAAATGGCTATCACATGAGTACTCCAAAGGTGCATGGGTGTACATGCAACCCTCTAGAGTTGGGCCTCATCAAGTTAGAGATCGTGGAAACTTAGATCTTCATTGGAAGGGAAAGTTACTTGGCTTCAAGAAGCACAAATACAATGGGATGGTTGCTATTGTACAACATGTTTTTACAATGGCAACTATGAAACTTGAAAACTCTAGTAGAATGAGATATCCTATGAATTGTAAGTATTACTCTACAATATTTTATGTTTTCTTGTGTCGGATATATTTCTGAACTATTTAGATATGTTTCTGTTTGTTTCACATATATTTCCTTCTACTTTGGTGGAAGAGCAACCACTTCATAGTCTTACAGGTACTTTCCAGGCATTGCATGCAAATGTTGGTGCACTAGTCTTTCCAGAAATATCTCCTGCTCAACTTTACCATGATAGAGTTTTCTTTTACACACATAGATATGTTGTAACATCTACAATGAATGGTTTTGGAAGGTTAGAGAGAATTGAAGTACATTCTCTTCTTAGCTTGGAGTGGCCAAAACCTGATATATGGTCCGTATCATCTTTGAAGCAAAAGATTGTAATGGATATACATAACTCTTTGAAATTCACAAAAGTGTCTAGGTCTGTAGGTTTGCACTGGTCATTTCCCATTCATTGTTTTGTATATTTATTCCAAGGATTCTCATTCCAAGAGACTTCCACCATGTTCATGTGTAAAGATATCACATATGAGCAAGTTGAAAGTCTTCTTGGTGAAAATTGGGCTTTGATAGAAGGAATTGCAAAAGGTGATAAATATCTTTGTAAAATAGGTGGAACACATATAGGATTTTGATATTTGAAACAACGTACTTCATTATACATCAGATTCTACTATGATCGTTGGATATGAAAACTTGGCAAATGGATACCATTTCAAAGTTCAGAGGGATCTTTACATTCATTTGAAATAAAGCTTAGATGCCCAATAATGAAACAAACACTATTTTAGTGAATAATCATTGGACCTTGGCTAATCTGAAAGCACACTTGATGATTATGGGGTTTGAAGGACTAACTCAATCCAAATTCAAAATTCAAGGACAGAAGGTGAGAAATGTTTCATGCTTTTGTTAAAGTAATCTTTTCATTATGGTTTTTTTACTTTAATGACTTCAATTTCTTGAAAATTGATTACAGGTGCATAGAAGAATGGAATACAAAATGAAAGTCCCTCTAGATTGGAGCAAAGATGGAACAGAACTCTCATTGTCATAGTTCTTTTGCAACCTAATAATGTCACTTCTTGGGTCCTAGTCATTGTATCACATGGTTTTTGCACTTTCAAGCACCTTGTAAAAAGTAGGACAATTGATTCATGTTAGATATTGTATATACCTTCTTCTCTGCAATGGTAATTTCAAAACTTTTGGAATGTCAAAAAGTTTTTTCACTACTTTGAAATGTGGTTGGTCATGTTTTTTTCTGTGCATTATTTTGTCATCAGAAACACATTTTTGAAATTGCACTTCTTTATTCTATACTTTTAAAAGTGGGCCCAATCAATTTAAAAGCTTGAAACTAGTATAAAAATGGGTTCTATGTGCTCATTTCTCACATTTGCACTCTCAAAGAGCTAGAAAGCATAGACAAGCCAGTAGAATTCTCGCACGCAAGGAATGGCTACTAGCACTTCCAGTCCCATGAAATCTCCTCGAGATCTATTCATGGAGTTTTTGGATACTACAAACTACAATGGTCATACGGATTTGTATGACCTAGTCTATAGAGTCCCTAATCTTGAAGGGACAATAGCCATGAACTCCGACGTGATCGATGAGATCACAAATTTTATGGAATTCTATGTATTAAGATATGCCATAAATATTCTAGCATATGAGTGTAAATGGGTCCCTTCTGACCTTCTTTTCTACATTCATAAAGGAGATGAGGCATTTGCGAAGCGCTTAAAGCGTTTCATGGCTGTTGCTGAGGGTTAAGGGCACCTGTTAGATGACACAGTGCCCTTAATTAAACAAAAAGGAAAATGGGAAGAAAATATCTTTCCTACGTAGCAACAACCATCTTTTTTGTCAATGAGGAGCCCGAACCTTCACCCATAGACCTACCCCATCTTGTTACGGGGGGTTTTGTAAATGATAAGAAGGAACCCGAGACAGAAGCTCTCAACTTATTAGAAGAGAGTCAAAAAATTTCCAGAGAATTTCCTCAAGGAGTAGTGGACAAATTAAAGGAAGCCAGTACACAGAATAGTCCACCCTCCAACTTAGACCCCATGGGACCCACTCTACCAGAGGTAGAGATGGAAATGTTTTCAGTTGTACTTGTCGACGGAGAGGAATTTTTGTTCCTTCATGATATTGAGAAGGCATTTGGTCTACGCCTCGACGAATGCCTTAGAATTTTCTACTCAACCTCAGATGTTCCCATGGACAACACTTCTAACATTATCGAAAAGGCAACAATTCCACTTGGTGATTCAGTTGCGGACACCATTTCATTTGTGTGTGAAGAGATTTTGAGCCATGCCAACCAAGATGCCACTGAAGAAGATCTGGCCGCAGCAAGGGAAAGAATTTTGGCGAAGAAGATTCCAACATCCCCTGTTGTGGAGCAAAGTGGCATGGCCCATTCATCGATTCCACTAGATGCAATGGGAAGAGGAGAGGATGAAGATAGGCTTCAAGATGTAAGTCTCTAATGACATTTATGGTTGTCTCGTATTCATACAAGATGTATCTATTTAATTTTATGATTGTCTATGTGCAGGAAACAAGTGAAGTGGATAAATTTGCAGCAAGGAGTGGTGGTGACCGTGTTTCCCAGGGCCATGGCTCTTCCTTGGCACATTACATTGGAAAATTTCCAAAGGAAGATTTTGTCATAATCCACAAGGACTTTTCCCCTCAAGGGAAATTCATGACTTGGTCTCTGAAGGCCTTGAGCAAAGTTTTGTGTCTATCTACAATAATGCAAGGGACCAATTGTATATTTCTAGTTAGGAAGTCCCTTGCCCTTACTACCCTAAGAGTTAACTTTAGAGGAAAAATATTAGGTCAAATAGGAATAGCTTTAGGTCTTGGATTGACAGAGCCTTAGTTAATATCCCAATCAGTTTTGACTTACCAATTGCCACTCTCTTTTCAGAGAAGAAAGAATGTAGTGGAGAGGCTAAAGGCCAAGAGCCGATTGTAAAAACTTATAATACCAATTATTGTTTTTCTAATTTCCATGTGTCGTCTTTATGTTTTTGACAATGCCTTAATTTTTGCATACTGTAATCAGTCTTTTTCCAATCAATCTTGTTATTTTTGTTGCCAACAATGCATGGGATGGCTTAGGAATGCAAAAGAAAGGCTACCATAGAAACGCAGGGATGGGCCCTACAAACCATCCCCCTGCAAAAGTTTTGCAGGGCCCTGTTGGAGATAGATGTCTGCGGAAGCACGCGAAGAGCACAAGGAAGAAAGCTTGGAGCACAACACACAAGATTGAATATATTACTAGAGAATGTACAAAGATAAGTAGCCCATTAGGGCAATAGGTGTATATACAAGCCGGGGGAAAAAAACCTCCTAAAGAGGGAAAAAAGTGCCCCGATGGTCCTAGTGTGTTCACACACATCACCACCTAAATATATCAACAAATCCCCCCTGGGAGTGATGCGGTGAACAAGGAGCTGGCACTCATGTATAAGGAAGTGCCAAGCTATGTGGAAATCACTCCACAGAAGGAAGTAAGCCCAAAGCTTTGCAGAAAGCTTCAAACTTCTCCCTACGCAGAGCCTTCGTGAAAAGGTCTGCAATGTTCTCCTGCATGGGCACATATGCCAAGCTGATCTCCCAACCTGAGAACCTCTCCCTAACATAGTGATAATGCACCTCAATGTGCTTAGTGCGAGCATGGAACACAGGGTTCCTCGCAATTGCCAATGCGCTCCGACTGTCAGTGAAGATGGTGGTGGCAGAAGACTGGCCAACACCCAAATCAGCCATAAGGCGTCTGAGCCACACACACTCAACAGTCACTGTGAAAGCTTCCCTATACTCAGCCTCAAAACTAGAAGTGGCCATAGTAGGCTGCTTCTTGCTCAACCAAGATATACATGAGCTACCAAGCATGAAGCAAAAACCACTGGTGGACACAGGAGTGTCATAGCAACTAGCCCAATCTGAGTCAGAAAAAGGCATGCAAATATGGTGGTAGTGATCCCCCCTTGGGATAAAACAACCCAAGTAGCCGAGTACCACTCAAGTAGCAAAAGATGCGCTTAACCCTCTTCCAATGCGTGATTCCTATGCAATGCATAAACCTGCTCATCTGTGAGACAGCAAACTGAATATCTGGCCGAGTAATGCATAAGTAAATCAAGCATCCAACAGCCTGCTGATAGAGAACAGCATGAAATGCATCTCCAGCATCATGAAGACTCAATTGTAAACCTGTCTCCATAGGAGTGGCAATAGGCTTATAGTCTTCAAGGCCAAAACGCTGCAATAATGTGTCAATATATTTTGTTTGACACAAAGCCATTCCACCATCAACTTGCATAAATTGAATGCCCAAATAGTGATGCAAATGCCCCAAATCAGACATCTCAAATGAGGCATGCAAATCAGCCTCGAAATCAGCAATATGCTTCTGAATAGGACCAGTGAGCAGCATGTCATCAACATAGACAACAATGATCAGAAGCACATCATTAGCACGCTTAACATATAAGGTGCTTTCAGTTGGACTGTTCTCAAAACCATGTGCAACCAGATAGGCATGTATTTTCTCATACCAAGCACGTGGTGCTTGCTTTAAACCATATAATGCCTTCTTTAACCTACACACCTGGTTTTCATGCCCTTTCTGCACAAAGCCACGGGGCTGAAAAACATACACTCCTTCATGCAAGTCACCATTCAGAAATGCTATTTTAATGTCCAACTGATGTACATTCCAACCATGATGGGCTGCAAGTGCACAAATGCTCCGAACAGTAGTCATACGGCATGTAGGTGCAAAGGTCTCATCAAAATCAATGCCTCTTTCCTGTGCATAACCCTTTGCAACAAGCCTAGCCTTATACTTGTCCACTGTACCATCAGGTTTACGCTTCAGCTTGTATACCCACTTAGTGCCAATGGCCTTCTTGCCACGAGGCAAGTGAAATAAAGACCAAGTACCATTCTTCATTATAGCATCATATTCAGATTGCATAGTAGCCATCCAATTTTCTGAATTTTGTGCTTCATCAAACGAAACAGGCTCATTCTCATCACAGAGACTAGATGCAGCCATAGCATAGCAATCTGATGCAAAAGAGGCACTATGAGAGCCTGAACGAGTACGATATGATAGAGGTGCATCTACTTTGCTGTCACGTAAAGTCTGCACCATCCATTTTGGCATAGTTCTTGCCTGCTCAATATCAGCTCTATCATCAATAACTGCATCATGTACATCTACATCAGAAATAGAATTATCTGCATCATCACATGAAACTTGCAAAGGCTGAGAAGTTGCCTCATTAGGACCAACACTAGACTGTCCACCTGTAAAAAGAGGCATCAAAGTATCATACATGTCTTTGGAGCTGACAGATGTCTCCTTGGTACATGAAAGCAATGGCTAAATAGCATCTTCCACAAAAACAACATCACGGCTAACTAGAATGCGTTTAGTTTGTGGATGATACAGACGATAGCCTTTACTTTTAGAACTATACCCAACAAAAATACATTTTACTGCCTTATCATCCAATTTTCTGCGATGTTGTTCAGGCACTAATGCATATGTCAAACAACCAAAAACACACAAATGAGCAACAGATGGCTTGCGGTCATGCCAAGCCTCATATGGAGTGATAGACTACAGCGCTTTAGTGGGACACCTATTAAGTACATATGCTACACACATGAGAGCCTCAAGCAAGAAACTATGTGGTAAAGCTTGACTCTTGACCATACACCTCGCCATCTCCATGAGTGACCTGTTCTTCCATTCAGCAACTGCATTCTGTTGAGGTGTATACGGCACTGTACACTGGTGTTTTATCCCACGTTCAGCCAGAAATGCATTAAAATCAGAAAACATATATTCCCCCCCTCGATCAGAACGGAGGGTGCCCATTTTACATGCTGACAGATTTTCAGCCAAAACCAAACACTGTTTAAAGCACATGAACACTTCGGACTTTGCTGAGTGGATATACCCATGCATGCCTAGAAAAATCATCAATGAAAGTCACGAAGTAAAGGTGATTTCCAAAAGAGGGTGTCTGCATAGGACCACAGACATCACTATGTACAAGCTGCAATTTTTGTGTAGCCTGAACTGAACCATCTTTTGGAAAGGAGGAATGTTGCCTTTTGCCCAAAATACAGCCTTCACAAACATTTTTTATAGGTGCCTCAAGCTTGGGCAAAGAAGACACCATATCAGATTTGTGCAGGTGTAGCAAACTAGTAAAATTCAGATGACCAAAGCGTGCATGCAAAAGCTTTGCATCTGACATAGCCTAAGAATCATGAACTGCACATGCCGAATCATTCACAGATCTTTCATAGTCTATGAGCTTATACAACCCACGATGTAAAATGCAAGAAGCAATAATAACATCGCCATTTGACAGATCATGAACTGTACATCTGTCATCAACAAATTTCACAACCAAGCCAATCTTGGCTAATGCAAAAAATGATAACAGATTCTTCTTAATCCCTGGCACAAATAAAGCATCTGACAAAGTGAAAGAACTACCATCAGCAGTAGTCAAAATGATCTTACCAACTCCCATAATAGGATAAGAGGAGTTGTTGGCGCATGTGATAGTATTCCCTATAGGGGCAAGCTCGAGTGAAGAGAAGAAACTACATTGCGAGGTAATATGTTTGGTCGCCCCACTGTCAAAGTACCAAATATCTGAGTCCACTGCAGACATGCACTGCTCATGAGAAGATGGGTCAAAACTGCAAACAGTAGTAAACGCCCATTCTTCTTCCTGCACAAGATTAGCAAACTCTATTTTTGGTGTAGAGGCTTCTGCAACAACCATTCCAGCCTCCTTTGTCTTTGCCTCTTTTGCAGCCAGTTTTGGACAGTTCTTTATGATATGATCATTCCCTTTATAGTATTTGCAAAACAATTTCTGCTTTTCTGATTTCTTCTCATCTTTATCCTGGTTCTTTGAATGTGCAACATTTGCAGATTTCTATTTACTAGTAGAAGAGCTCCATTTTCCTTTGCCCTTCTGACTAGCCAGGAAAGCTTGATCTGCAACACGCATAATGGACCTGTTTCTGCCTTGACTGATCTTCCTGCAACAGAACAGAGACTAACTCCTCAAATGATAAGGCATTCGGATTGATTTTCATCATCAACCGAAGAGTAGAAGCAAAACTCTGATATGAATCAGGAAGACCATTCAGAACGGTCTGCACAAGTGAGCTATCTGGTAAAACCTCATCAACAGAAATCAACTGTTCATTCAAATCTTTGATCTTTGTTAGGAAACTGTCCATAGAATCACCTTCATTTATGTGCTCACTGTCCAACCGTTTTCGGAGGTAAGCAACACGAGCCTCATTCCTAGCTTGGTACAATGTGGTAAGTGTATCCCAAGCATCCCTAGCTGTTCTACAAGAGCGAATATGAGGAATAATGGCATGTTTGACAGACAAAGCTATCAATGCATGTGCGTGGGCATCTCTGCCATACCAACGAATCTGCTCTGCTGTAGGTGTAACAGAAATAGCAGCACGAACAAGAATCTGCACAATATCTTCGACACCATCCTCATCAGCTCCAATACCTATATTCGTAGTACCTGTTGTTACAGGTGTAACAGGACGTCTTTCAACACCCTGCAGAATGTTCCACAATCCTTTTGCAACCAATACATGTCGCATCATATAAGCCCATAATGGGTAGTTGGTACTATCCAACTTATCCTCAATAGCCAACATACGGAATACATCACTGCTTTTAGCCATGGCTGGTGACTAAAATACCTTGATGCAAAAAATTGACTATATCTCAAAAAGTTGAACGGAACTGCCTAGACGAGTTCTGCTGAACCTGTAGCAGACTTCGAGACGCTTTTATTGGTGAACAGAAACTGGTATATACCTTTGGCACAAAAAGACGAAATAGCCTACACAAGCGCTGTGATAGTGCATTCGAAGTCCGAAACGAGCTTAGATCGCGATTTTGGCACCACATAGAGAATCTGTTTTGATCTCGAAAACACGCTGAGTATGCTCACCAAAATTCGTACGATTCTGAGACTGCAAACGGAGGAGTGTTGATGGCGCCCTAGATGAAGGGACGACCTGCTCTAATACCAATTGTTGGAGATAGATGTCTGTGGAAGCACGTGAACAGCACAAGGAAGAAGAAGCTTGGAGCACAACACACAAGACTGAATATATTACTAGAGAATGTACAAAGATAAGTAGCCCATTAGGGCAATAGGCGTATGTACAAGCCGGGGGAAAAAAACCTCCTAAAGAGGGAAAAAAGTGCCCCGACGGTCCTAGTGTGTTCACACACATCACTACCTAAATATATCAACAAGCCCATCCCCACGTTTCTGTGGCAAGCCTTTTTTTTGCATTCCTAGGCATTCCTATGCACTAGGTTCCCTATATTGCAAGTCTATGTCTCTCAATTAGCACCTTCACTTGGGGAATTGTGGAAGACTAATCTTATGTGCAATAATTAGAGAAAGTTAAGACTCCTCTAGGTGCATATAAGCATGCAGCAGTAAATAAGTACATGTATGTTCATAAACATTTTTTAGCTATTGGTCAGAGGGTTAGCATGCAGTGCACTCTATCTATTGCCAATTATATGCCCCAATGTTCATGCCATGTGTTTTCATGGCTTGGAAATGCCAAAAAAAGGCCTACCACAGAAACATGGGGATAGGCCGTGCAAAACTTTTGCAGGGCCCATCCCCATGTTTTTTGGCAGGCCTTTTTTTGGCATTTCTAAGCCATGAAATGCATTAAATAGCATTACCACTTACAAGAAGTATAGAAAAAAGAATGATACAACTATGAAAAACACTTCAAAAAGGTACTGGAAAAAGACACCTAGAAACATAGGAGAAATAAACTTCAAAACATGTACACTAAGAGATAAACACTTGGGAGAGCAAATATAAGAGGACAAGGATTATATTCATTATTTGGGATTTACAAAATATTCATCATATGGGATATACAAAAGGTTCTCCAAACAAGGGAGTACAATTTTTTTTAAAGGGTTATTCCCTCTAATTCTCCTAGCTAGCTACAAATATTTAGGTTGTATTGTCACTCTCTTTGCATGGATGGCACACAGGTTAAGAGTCCTCCAACATTGATATAAGATATGCCTCTGCAGCTTCTTGGAGGGCTTCAATGGCTATCCCTTGGATACAAAGTCCAATGCAATAGCATTGGATCTCTTCCTTCACAACTCTTGCAAATGACCTTCGTGGAATAAGAAGCTCCAGAGACTTTTGATAGTGTCGTATCTCTTCAAAGACTCTTGTTTGCTTTCTGCATCTTTGTGGTGCTCTTGCATTTGGGGGGATGTTGGGTTGTGGTCGTTGTGGTCTACGACATGCTTGACAGTTCTTCTTTCTTCTTCTAGGACACCTAGATGGTCTTGCCTCATCATTTACTTCCTCTGCCTAAGCTTGCTCTCTTTCTTCATGGGTTGGTCTTTGTCCTTGTCCTGGGGGGAGTGTCTTGCATCCTTGTGTTACTCGATGGTTCATGGGGATATCATCATTGTTCCATGGTGGCTAGTTTATACTTTCTTCATCTGAGGAACTTGATAAATTTGATGTCTCAATCACAACTTGCCTATGTCATCATTGTTTGGGCCTTGCCTTAAGTGGTGTCCTGACTGGGGGCTCATCATCAGATGTGGGAGGGGAATAGTTTATTTCTTGTGATACATCTCTCTTGTGAAGCTTCATCCCCCCGCGATGGAATGTTACCAGACTGTGTCCCTACACCCAAGTTTTGTCTAGAAGAGTGGCTTGTGGTTCGACGCTTCTTGTGGGGTGTCATCCATGTTGGGCGCTGAGTACCTTGCACATGGCTAGGGTAGATGACATGATCCTTTCTAGCAGTCTGCTTTGTGCGTGCCATTCTCTTAAGTTGTAAAGTGGTAAAATGAGGAAGGACACCTCTATTTATAGGCTTTCACTTAAGAGTTGTCCTATTCACCTTTCAATGGATAAAAATTAGTTTTAAGACATTAAAAGTATATTCACAAAAACACTAAAATTTTGTTTGAAGTGAAAGGAGTTATAAAAACCTTGAAAAGAATAATGCATTTTAAGAGTTTGGAAACTATTTCCAAGCAGAATCCTCGTGGAATCTTTGTACATGCCATTGGGCATGATGTACGGGTCCTGACGATGACATCCACTTCTCTCTTGCAATATCATGTTGTAGCTTTCGTGTAATCTTTGCTATTAGTGACTCACATGCTTGTTCCATTACATATTTTCTAGCAAATATTGCACGAAAAAACCAACTGAGCGTTTTTTCTAAATAGTTTGATTGGAGTAGACCACCCCCATGAAAAGTGTTTTTAAAGAAAAACCTCTAGCCTTGTAATGTGACTTCTCCATTCCTTGTGTACTAAAAATGTCAAGTGAACCATATCCATTCATAAAATATGCTCCATGTGCAAAAAGAATATGCTATGATCTAGTCAATAAGATATACACATAGTGTTTAAGACCAAATAAAAAAATGTAAGCAAAATTTACTATGTAATGTGTAATGTTGCTTTCTCCCCAAGATAAGATGAATGACTGTGTAAACTCCTTCAAAGTCACTTGGAATAATTCTCGTTGTGAAGCATTAGTGGAAACCAAACACATAAAATGTAACAATTAATCGAACGATGAACAAGTCTTCTTTTGCTTGTTAATGAGATCAACCTGACTATCATTGTCTATTGTAATTGAACAGAGGTCCTTCCAAAGCTCCCATTTCCCATCATCTTGACTATTCACATCTCTTTTAAAGAAACATCTTGCCTTCTTCCCAGTCATTAAAACTTGTTGTAAAATCTTTTGAGACTCACCATACTTCTTAACAACTAAAGATACATGTCCACCATGACAACCTATAGAATTCAAAAGATCTTCTATTTTTTGGATTGCTATTGTATACCTCTCTAGTGGTTTCATTGCAAATGCATATTCAACATGGAGCTTCAAAAGCCTATCAAAGATCCTCATGAATGCATGCAAAGTACAAAAGTGAACATTGACTAATGGAAATGGAATAATGGGGTTCCAATCATTGCTTATTTTATCATGAGTCGATTCTTGTAACATTGGACACCTCAAAAGTGATATCTCCCATTCCATGTGATTCGATGAGTCTGTTTTATCAATTTCTTCAAAGTCATCAACTCTCATCAATGCCCTTGCAGGTTTAGAATGTCTCTTAGATCCTTTGTAACGTTGTGTACAATATGGGCAAGGATAGAGAGAAGATGCTCCTTGTTTACAACCTAACATGCATTTTATACTCTTAAGGTTTCCACCCAAATGCCATTCTACCTCAAAATCACCTATATCATCTACAAAAAGCTTTTGCCCATGTATTTGAGAAGATATTACTTCCATAATCCATGGAGTCCTACTAAAAATCCATGAAAGAACATTGTTTGTTTCTTTGGGAACTTCTATAGCACCTAACCACCAGATATCTCTCTCTGATTGCACACTGTAAGTCAAATGGTCCCTCCCTCCTAAAGTTTCATCACTCATTGCATGGTCCATAACTTCATTCATTAGTGTCACACTCAACCTTTCTAGTCGCCAACGCTTTATGATTTGACACTCATCAAGCTTTAATATGAACTTTAACTTAACATTACAGTCTGCACAAAAGAGAAAACATTATCTTAATATGACACTTGAATGCAATAAAACTTCAACACCAAATAAAATATAGTAGGGGTACCTTTGATTGTTGAACTATAAAAGTAAACCATTGCTTGTTGAAGCTTTTGAAGATCCAAAAAATATATTGTTGAATTTAGTGTAAGTAGATCCTTGTGTAGATAGGATTTTTTATTGCTTCTTGGGAATATTTGGATGATAAACAGAGGTAGGCATAGTGTCTTCTATGAATAAATATTGTCCAATAGTATGGCTCACATCCTAATTTGAAGTTTGTTTATTGATTGACACTTTATATGGGCATGGAAATATACTTTGAGAAATACCTTGTGATTGTAAGGATTTTTTGAGAAGGGTGTACATTGCAGTATACCCATTTCTACTGATGCCCGCTTTGTCACATATTGCCTGCAGATCTTGCACTATCATAAGGTTTTTTAACTTCTTTGAAAACTCAACTTCAACAACAACTCTAATACACTTTCCTATGGATGAGTCTAAAGAAAAAGTGATTTCTTTGGTGTTTATACAGCTATTCATCAGCTTGAATTGGTCGTGTGTTGTTGATGAAGCAGTTATGTCTTGAATAAATGACCTACACCATGTTTGAATTTGAATTCAAATTTTTACTCACTCTCTATAAAAGAGGTCATGGAAAAGTCGCGGCTAGAACTCATCATTCCCGAGCTTCTCATTACTCATTCTGAGTGTGTGTGAGGCCTACACTCTAGCCCACACCTATCTACACCACTAGGCAATGATTTTCATGCCAATGGATTTGTATACAAGTGTTCATTAATACATACATTCCCATTGTTCATTTCTGAGTTCTCTGTTATACTACTTGAAAGTCTCTCAACTTGTGGAGTGCATATCTCAATCATTTCTCCATCAAATTCAGTGATTCAAAGCTTGTTGGATTCAGCTTAAGTTGTCTACATACTGGCAAAGTTTGAAGAGATTCTATTCAGCCATGTCAGAGAAATTCGCGTAGAGATGATCACCGGTCAAAGTCTGCTACAGTCCTAAAAAAATCGGGGGTATAGCTTTACTTGCTAAATTGATTTCTCTTAGCATATCTTCAAACCAATCAATCAGAAGATCACAGAGAGAGAGCAAAAAACCTATCAGATATGGGTATGATACATCTCTTGTTACTAAACATTCTGTTTATCTTGCCAAAGATTTATCAATTAAAGAACCAGGATCATATGAAGAAGCCATAACCAAGACAGAAATGGAAAGAAGCTATGGATGAGGAGATTGAAGCACTCAAGGAGAGTGATACATGGGAGTTAGTACCAAAGAAGGACTCCATGAAGGTAATAGGATCCAGATGGATCTATAAACTTAAAAGAAATTTTGATGGCACAATTAATAGGTACAAAACCAGATTGGTAGCCAAGGGTTTTGCACAAACCCAAGGCATTGACTATGAAGAGACATTCTCTCCTGTGGCCAAGATGCCAACTATCAGAGTGTTGGTAAGTGTGGCTGCATCAAAAAATTGGAATATGTACCAATTGGATGTCAAGAATGCTTTCTTGAATGGATGGATTTCAGAGGAGGTATATATGTCACAACCTCTTGGCTATGAGGACCCTAAGAAGGTAACATATTTCTACAAATTAAAAAGGGCTTTATATGGATTGAAGTAAGCACCTAGGGCATGGAACTACAGGTTAACTACATACCTTCAAGACCAAGGTTTTGTCATGAGCAAGGCAGATACTTCTTTATTCAGTAAGAAAAGTAATTCAGAGGTAATATACCTTTGTGTTTATGTTGATGATATCATACTTACAGGTAATGATGTCAATGGAATCAGAAAAATCAAGAGCCAAATGATGAAGGAGTTCAAGATCAATGATCTTGGTCTATTGAGGAATTTTCTTGGGCTTGAGTTAGTTTATACTAACTCTGGAATATACATTACTCAGAAAAAATACATACAGGACATGTTGAAGAAGTTTCAATTACAGGATGCCAAAGTAGCAAGTACTCCAATGGAGGTAAACCTAAAACTAAGTGCCCATGAAGGTGATGAAGTTAATGACATTACAGGTTATCGAAGTATGGTGGTTAGCTTGAACTATGCTACCTTAACAAGGGTAGATATTGCATATGGAGTTAGTGTGCTAAGTCAGTTTATGCACAAGCCAAGGATACCTCACTTAGAGGTTGCCAAGAGAATCTTGAAGTACCTCAAGGGTACACAACATCATGGTTTATATTTTCCTTACACTTCAGACATTGATATCAAGATCTATTCAGATGCGGATTGGGTAGGATGCAAGGATGATAGGAGGAGCACTTTTGAATACATTTCTTTTGCAGGTGACAAACCAATTTCATGGTCTTCAAAGAAGAAACCTATTGTTGCTTTGTCCTTTACAGAGGTAGAGTATAAAGGACTGGATAATGCCACACAAGAAGCTATTTGGATTAAGCTTTTGTATACATAATTGTGTTTATATACTAGGTCACCAATCATCTTTGGAGATAATACAAGTTCACTTCACCTTGCAGCTAATCCTATCTATCATGCTAGGACCAAACATATAGAGGTCCATTACTATTATGTGAGAAAGAAGTTGTTAAGCAAGGAAATTCAACTAACCTATGTATCAACCAATATGCAATGTGCAAATTTGTTGACTAAAGCTTTGGATGGAACCAAACTTTGCAAGTTCAAAGCAATGATTGGATTGCAGGATATACATGAAGATTGAAGATGAAGACCAAGCCAAAATGTTTGGCTTGAGGGGGAGCTATTGGTGTAATTCACAAGCCTACACATTTGGCTTGATGGATGCATTGAAGTCCATACACCTATGGTAGGCATAGGAACTATTCCTAGTGATTTATTACCACTTTATTTCTTTGTAAAAGTCAAACTGACTTAGAATTTTTTGTACACACCTATCAAAAGGATTCATGAAAAACGTTAGCTCTTTGATTGAAGGAATATCTCCTAGGATATAGGAGCTTGATCATAGGAAGCCAAAAGTTTGAATTTGAATTCAAATTTTTACTCACTCTCTATAAAAGAGGTCATGGAAAAATCACGGCTAGAACTCATCATTTTTGAGCTTCTCATTACTGATTCTGAGTGAGTGTGAGTCCTACACTCTAGCCCACACCTATCTACACCATTAGGCAATGATTTTCATGCCAATGGATTTGTATACAAGTGTTCATTAATGCATACATTCACATTGTTCATTTCTGAGTTCTCTATTATACTACTTGAAAGTCTGTCAACTTATGGAGTGCATATCTCAATCATTTCTCCATCAACTTCAGTGATTCAAAGCTTGTTGGATGCAGCTTGAAGCTATCTACATACTGCCAAAGTTTGAAGAGATTCTACTTAGCCATTTTAGAGAAATCGGCATCGAGATGATCACTGGTCAAAGTTTACTACAGTCCTAAAAAATCGGGGGTATAGCTTTACTTGCTAAATTGATTTCTCTTAGCATAGTTTATCTTTTTACATCATTCCACTTGGAATAGTTAGATAACTAAGCTAATTAGATACCCCTAAAAGGATTTTTTTCAATTCCTACTGTGCTGGCCATACTGAGCAAAAGATCCAACAGGTGTCAAGACATAAATAGAAGGTTTTCTTGAGATTTTGAGTTTCAAAGTTATCTATTTTGATTCAATCATTACACACATCACTTCCAAAGTACATAGGCCATTTTATGGTGTCATTGGAAAGCTAAGAAGGTCTAGTCATCAAATCTAAAGCATCAGAGGGCTGGTACAAAGCAGGTTTTGGCAGTACCTACTCAATCTCTTGGAGTGTCCATCCATCTTTCCCAAGAAAAAAATGTGTTGTCTTGTATGTGTATGGGTTAAAGTGTATTTTTCCACTGTGTATGGCTAAAAATGATGAAATTTGAAAAAAGTCATTTTTTGGGGGAAGCATAGTCATGGATTTGATGATGTGGCACTTACTTTTGGAGGGAGTTTGAAAATTATACTTTTTCTAAAAGAAACTTCAAAAAATGGGCCCAAAAAAGTGACTTTTGACATATATATTAAAAAATAGGCCCTTTTGAAATAGTATACACTAAAAATGAGACTTAAAAAAAAAACTCATTTTTTTTATTCAAATACATGTACGAGTTCGATGATGTGGAAAGTAGATTCTGTTTCCCTCTCTCTAGAAGAAGAAAGAGAGAGGCCTACTAAAGCCTAAAAAAAAGCCTACTCTAGCCTACTAAAAAGTGCCCTATTAAATGCACTTTGTCCCCTTAAACAAGAACAGACTGGGGGCTTGGTAGGACTTGGACTGAAGGCGATGCGGAGGACTCCTTGCGACGGACTGAAGGCCTGAGCATCCATCGTGGAAATCGAGGAGGCGCTTCGCGCGAGAGAGTCATATGCCAGACAAGCGACCGACTGACTGACGATTGACGGGGGGCACAACTGACGACCAGCTGAGGTGGCGACCGACTCAGACTTTGACGATCGACAGGGGGGCGCGATTGATGACCGACTGAGATTGACGAGTGACAGAGCTTCGGGCCCCCGATTGACAGTTGATGAAGTGGTGCATCGCGATTGACAGCTGCGACGACTGTCCAGCGAGGTTCACGCTCGTGTCTAAGCATCCATCGTGCGCATCCAACCAACCTTGAAAGTTGCAACTTGTGCGAACATCAGCGCTGTCCCACGCTCAAGTCGTCATTCACGCAATTTGTTTTTATTTGCTATACAAAGTGAAGGATCATAAGCATTTAAGTCGTTAGTTCTCAAGCATACACAAAAGGGTTAATTCTCAATCTTGCTCTTTTCTCGAGAAAGTGAGACGTAGCTTTAAAGAGGGTTTCCATAAGGCCTTTCAAGCAGGTTTCCAAAAGACTCGATTTCCAAGCAGGCTTCTCGCGCGCGGGGTTTTCACTCGTTGAGATTTAAGTTTCCAATCGGAGTGTCCCTCTTTTGTCATGGATTTGGCGACCCCCTCTCTTTTGAGAAGTAACCTGGCCCCTCCTCCCGGGGAGACCGATAACCTGGCCTCTTTGTTGGAGGGGGATTCTTGTGCCGCCCTAGGGGCCTTCGAGAATGTTGAACCCCCCTTGGTCTCCCTCAATAGATCCGCAATTTTGTCAACTCAGGAGGAGCTCAAGAAAGTTTGCCTCGTCGGCCAAATGTTCAGCCCTAAGCCCCCGCTCGAAACTGTGCGACAGTGGCTTCGCAACGAGTGGTTCCCCCGCGGGCTAGTTGTTTGTAAGTGTCAGTTCTTACAGGCAAGCCACTTGCTGCTAGTCTTTGAAAATGAAGATATGGCGTTTCGAGCTCTTAGTGTCCGAACTTGGCAACTCGGCCGGGCGACCCTGTGCCTATTCAGATGGTCCCCTGATTTTACTCCCGACAAATCGAAATCGCTTCGGTACCCTCTCTGGGTTGAGCTCCCTAACCTGCCATACTTCTTGTACAACTTCGTGTGGGACATCGTTTCTCCTATCGGCAAGCCGTTGGTCTCACGCGAGGACATTGGTGGTCTCATTTATGAAGGTGCAAGACACTCGTTCAACACTCGGTGGCACCCTCAAATCTGTGTTGAGGCTGACCTCAGTATGCCACTTCCATCGAAGATCAAACTGGACTTGGGCGAAGGGGATGTATGGGAGCAAGACATCAGTTACAAAAACCTTCCCAACGCGTGCTTTCGTTGTGGCCAACAAGGTCACAGGATCAAAGATTGCCCTTTGAGATGAAAAAGCAAGCGAAATCAAGAAGCCCCCAAAAATGCTCAAGATAGCAATGGAGCATTGAATCACTCGACGAAAGTAGAGGAATTCAAGGGTCCCCTTAATCCAGAAGCTGATGCAGACGGGTTCATCGAAGTCAGAAGAAGAAGGAAAAGAAGCCCTAGGGCAACCTCTGAGCGAAACAACATGTCAGTTACCCCCTCCAACAACTTGTATTGCAATCTGGAAAAGGAAATCAATGAGTTTGACTACCCAGGTGGGAACCAACTTGAGGTGGACACCGACGTCAAAGGCCTAGAGATCCCTGACAGTAAAGAAACCTTGCAGGAGGGTTACACTACAAGCAAAGAAGACGGCTTTACTACTAGCAACGAAGATAACATGGATAGTGAAAGCTCCATCATCGGATCGACTATTCCGGAAACGGAGCTGAAAACGGTGCCCAGTTCTTCCCAGCAGGAGGCATCCCGCAAAGGAAAACAACCTATGGAGTTGCCGTGGAAAAGCCCCCACAAGAACCTAATGCTAACCCGGGATACGATCCGAGCGAAAAAGAAAGATGAATCCAAGAAAAGAAAGGACAAAGCTCCCTCCCGCAAAGAGGGCTCACTACGACAATGATCATCATCTCGTTAAATGCTAGAGGGCTAACCGACCCTTCAAGAGCGATCATCATTGGTCAATGGCTTCGCGACATTAGCCTAAACCCAGATTTTATATGTATTCAAGAGATTAAAATTGACGTAGAAGACCTCCAGAAACGGCTTAGACATGTCTCCTCGACCCATGTTTGGATTTCAACGGCGCATCAGCGGGGTCCGGTGGAACGGTAATCGGTATTAATCAACTCTAGTTTGAAAAGCTTGAGAACTCCATTGAAGATGAATGCCATCGATGGATTGTTGTTTCTTTCGGTGCTCCCTTTTGTTTTACTTTAGTTTCTTTGTATGCCCCTAATAGGGAGTTAGAGAGACTTAACACTTGGGCCTCCTTGGACTCGCTCCCCCACAACGTGCTTATTTGTGGTGACTTCAACATGGTAGAGGACCCTATGGACAGATGGATGGGCAAGGGTAGGGTCATCGATAGTCGGGAGAAAGAAACGTGGGACAAAACTAAACTACACTTGGATTTGGTCAAATTCAAAGACTCGAAGGGCTTTTCCTGGTCAAATCTCCAAGCAGGCGAGGACTTGAGGAAAGCTAGACTTGATAGATGCTACATTTCTCAGAGTTTTACTCATCAGTGGGGCCACCCTTCCCTCTCGCAACGCACCGACCTCACCATCTCTGATCACTACCCGATCGTCATCACTTTTCAACCCCCCACCAAGATCCGTAAGGCTCCGTGGTTCCATGCCAGTGTGCCCTCCTTCTCTCTCCCCTCCGTCCATCAAGAAATTTCTGATGTGTGGAAGGAGGCATTCGCCTCTGGCTTGTCCCCAGCCAAGTGTTGGAGAAGTGCGGTCGATAAGTCACGATAGATCATGATTAGATCTAGGAACATGCTTGAGACTGTGCGGCGGGCTCGTAGAGAAGCTCTATATCATAGACTCTGGCGGCTCGAGGAGGAAGTGAACAAAGGAAAATCTCAAGCCCAGAAAGGACTTCGAAAAATCAGAGCGCTGCTGAGATACGAGGAAGAGATACAAAGGAAAAATTTGCAAATTTTCTTCAAGGAGTGGTGGGCTGGCAAAGCCGACAAACCCACCAAAGAGATGTGCCGTATCCTCAAAAGGAAACACAACAGAGAATCGATCCCCTTATTGCTAGACGCAAATGGCAATGTATGCAATACGGAAGAAGATAATTTTGGGATCATTGAAGGGCACTTCACGAGACTCCTGGGGACCTCAAACCCCCTCTCCCACCATAGAAGGGACTGTATGGCAGCCATATCTAGGGTTTCCCCCCACAGGATACCACCCAACCTTCACTCTCTGCTTCATGCCTCTATCTCTGAAGCCAAAATCATTGAGGTCATTGATGCCCTCCCCTCAGGTAAAAGCCAGGGACCCGACGGGCTCACTAATGAGTTCTTTAAATCCTTCAAGTCGGTGGTTGCCACCCCTCTTCGTTTGGTTTGGCAAGAGGCACTCAAGTTTGGCGCGCTTCCTTTTTGTCTCAACAATGGCATTATCAAGTTAGTACACAAAAAAGGGGATAAGAACAGAATAGAGAACTGGCGTCCCATTACAATGCTCCAAACAGGATACAAGATCATCGCCAAAGTCATTGCCAACAGAATCTCTTGCCACTTGAGAGCGTGGCTAAGCGAGGACCAAAAAGGTTTCATCAAAGGCAGGTCAATTTTGGAAACCATTATAGATATCTGGGAAGGTCTTGAATTTGCAAATGAGTCTAAACAAGAAGTAGTTTTCCTCAAGATCGACTTTGATAAAGCCTACGACAGGCTAGAATGGGACTACATTCTACAGTCGCTACAAGATCTTGGATGTAGTCAGAAATTCACCAAGATGATCGCGACCCTTCTCGGAAACGCATCGAACCAAATTAACATTAATGGAAATCTTTCAAAGGTTATCAAACTTAGAAGATCTATCAGACAAGGGTGCCCATTGGCTCCCCTTCTCTTTGCCATTGCCACGGAAGGGCTTAGCAGGCTGGTGGAGCATCAGGTGGAAGCTGGTAACATTAAAGGCCTTCGGTTGCCGCATGACCACAGTCAGATCACCATGAGACTTTTTGCCGATGATATGAACGCTTTTGTGCACAATGATAGTACCAGCCTTGAGACATTCTGGAAGTGTCTTGCTACTTTTTGTGAAGCCTCTGGATCCATAATCAACCACTCTAAGACCGCCTTTAGAGCTATTGGTGGGTCACAGCCCGACCTTCTCATTGATCATGGCTGTCAAATCATTCCGCAGGGCCAAATTTTTCGGCTTCTTGGGATTCCCTTGGGGTTTGGCGTCTCTATGGAACAGCGGTGGAACTGGGTGCTTGCCAAACTCGAAAACAAGCTTAACTATTGGAGAGGTATGCAAATCAATCTTGCTGGTCGTGCTATGGTTATCAACACGTTCCTCTTATCTTCTACCATTTATTTCCTTTCTTGTTGGAGACCGAAAGAGCATGATCTGTCCAAACTGGATAGTATTTGTAGAAACTTCCTTTGGACGGGCGACCACAATAGGAGGGGGGTGCCTAAAATCAAATGGTCCATCTGCACCAGCCATAGAGATAGTGGGGGACTTGGTATCTTGGACATTGGGTGCATGGCTAACAAACTGTCGGCCAAATGGATGATTAAGGCTTGGTGCAACGGGGAGGCCTCGTGGGCCAAGCTGATCTTCAGAAACAAGAATGAGTTGGCGCTCATGGGTTTCCCAAATTGGAAGAATCTTGACATCTTCACCTTGCTGTTTTCCCCGATCCCCGTCTTCCCGAAAGGCTCTAATCTGGTGTGCTCCCTTTGGAAGAGTTGGAATAAAGTCAAAAGCTTCACAAGAATAAGTGAAGACTGGAAGTGGGCTGCCGGTATCAGACAAAACGACTCTATCTGGTTTCCGATCCATGGCATCCGGAGTGTGGAATTTTGGAACATGCAAAATGCCAAGAAGCTATGGAACAAAGGCTTCAAAAAATGGAAACATCTCTGGAAACAAGACACCAACCGCTGGATCAACTTTGAGGATATTGACCCTAGCATCAACATTTCGCATGAAGAATGGAACACTTTGCAAAGCAGATGTCTCGCCTGGGACCGACACAAAGTTCGCCTTCTCATGGGACACGACATGTCGAGCTCGCTTGGTCTCAAATGGCACAATGGGAATAGCCTATCAAAAATCCCGAACATCAAAGAAATGATCGACTATCAGGTTAACCTCAACAAAAAGTGGTGCCTGTCATGGACGCGGCTTCGGTGGGACATGAAGTTCATGGTTATCTGGCACCCCCTCATAGAAATCAAAAAGTCTGTCCTCTTATGGCAAATTCTTCATCATGGAATCTGGACCAACCTTAAGGCTAGCAAAATTTGTGGGATCCCTCCCTGGTGCAAACGCTGCCACCGGTCTATCGAAGATGTTTCACACATCTTCTTTACCTGCCCCAACTCCAACAGACTCTGGCAGGTGGTTGGAAAGAGAATTAGACTTCAAAAACGTCTCAGTTGGCAGCAAGCCCTGCTGGGAGAAGCGATCGGCTGCTCCGCGACTCTCTAGAACGCCATCAGAGGGGAGGTCCTATGGAAAATCTAGCGGGAAAGATGTGCTTTCAACTTCGGTGACTCCCCCAAGGAGTGGTCAATTGAGAAATCGTTGTTCCTCCTTGGCAAAAGGATTGTCAACTGTAAAAAATCCCCCCCTTTAGGCATCATCAAGTACTCCTTTTGATCGATAACAAGCTTAAACCCAAGTGGGCCCCACATGAGGGTGATGAGAGGGTAATTAACCTTCTTTGTAATGTCATCTAAGCTCTGTAAAAGCTTCCCCTGCCTTGTGGGATTTGGGGGGTCCCGTGGGCACTAGTCCCCTTCTCTTGTACCTTTCTTTATTTAATTCAAGTCCGGGAGAGTAGGCTATTGCCGAACTTCCTTTATATTAAAAAAAAAAGAACAGAATTAAGCTTACTTCCTAAGAATTAGGGATCCTTACAAGGCCCATGCAGGGTTCATTTTTTCCGCTAATGCCTAGGCATCTCTACCATCCCAAAGAATTTGCTCTGATAGGTGCACTAGGTGTAGCAGAAAATGTAGCACGAACAGGAATATGCAGAATATCATCAACTTTGACACCTTCTGCTTCAGCTTTAGTACCCGTAGTTGTAACAGTTGCAGGTGTGATAGGATGTTTTTCAACACCCTGCACAATGTTCCACAGTCCTTTTGCAACCAATACATGTCGCATCATATAAGCCCATAATGGGTAGTTGGTACCATCTAACTTATCCTCAACAGCCAACATACGGAATACATCACTGCTTTTAACCATGGTTGGTGACTAAAATACCTTGATGCAAAAATTGACTGTATCTCAAAAAATTAAACAAAACTACCCAAACGAATTCTAGAACAGTAGTAGACTTCGAGAGCTTATACTAGCAAACAGAAATTGGTATATACCTTTGGCACAAAAAGACAAAATAGCCTACACAAGCACTGTGATAGTGCGTTTGGAGGTCGAAAGGAGCTCATATCGTGATTTCCACACCAGAAAGACAAGCTATTTTGATCTCGAAAACACGCTGAGTATGCTCACCAAAAATTCATGCGATTTTGAGATTGGAATCGGGGAGGTGACGATGATGCCCTAAATGAAGCGGCGACCTGCTCTGATGCCAATTATTGGAGTTAGACGTCTGTGGAAGCATGTGAACAACACAAGGAAGAAGCTTGGAGCACAACACTCAATACTGAATGTATTACTAGAGAATGTACAAAGATAAGTAGTCCATTAGGGCAATACGTGTATATACAAGCCGAGGGAAAAAAACCTCCTAAAGACGGAAAAAAGTGCCCCAACAGTCCTAGTGTGTTCACACACATCACTACCTAAATATATCAACATGCCCTCTCTAGGTCTTAGGTAATCCTATTATGAAATTTATGGAGAGACTCTATCACTTCCCATTGGGAATATCCAATAGGTGGAGTAGTTCTCCAATCCTAAATCTTTCACCTTTATCGACTTGGCATTTAGTACACTTAAGCACATACTCTAGAACGTCATTATGGAGTCAAAGACAATAAAACTACCTCTTAACAAGATCATAAGTCTTATCAACTCTTGGGTGTTCTAAACTAGGTGTGTCATGACACTAATACACAATCTCTCCTCTCATCTCAAGATCTCTAGGGACATAAACCTTACCCTTACATAGAAGATATCTATCATGGGTACTGTAATTCTTCCACTTGAATCCTTCTTGAGTACACGTCGATAGTCCATCCTCATTGGAAACCTGTATATCCCCTTTTTCTATGGATTCATAAAACTCAAAATATGTAGGATCAAGCATATATTGTGCTCTAATGGACTCAAGTAGATCACTAGTGATTCTACTATACTGAGTCTATTGAGCAAAAGCATGCAACTAATTGTGCTAGCCACTACAATAAATTACTTTTTCTTCACATGCCAAAGCTCATAATCAAACTTCTAAAGGGTCTCTACCCATTGGACCTTACAACCTTTAAGGTTTGTTTGATTAGAGAGTTAGTTATTTCTCTCTTGATCAAACACTATCGCAACTTTGGCACCATATAAATAATGATGCCACTTCGACAGAGCATGGACAATTGCATACACCTCCTTCTCATAGATGGAGTAATTATTTAGAGCAAGTTCTAGTTTCGTACTCTGTAAATGCACTAGTCTACCATCCTAAACTAAAACCACTCCTTTAACCAAATCTCTAGAGTTAGTCTCAACCAGAAAGGGCTATTTGGAATCTTCTATATGCAAAAGTGGAGTTGTAGCAATTGCTACCTTCAACTTCTCCATACTTTTCTTTTGTTCATCCCCCGAATGAAAGGCTTTCCCTTTCCCTTAAGTTATTCCATCATTAGGACAATAATGTTGGCATGATTCTTAATGAATCTTCGATAGAATCATGACAAACCAAGGAAGATCTATAGCTCTTCTAGGTTCATGGGATGTGGCCATTCAATAATATCCTATAATTTCTCAAGTTCCATCTCCATTCCATCTTGGGAAACTATATGCCGAAGGTATCTTACCTCTATTTTGAATAAATGAAACTTTAACTCCTTGGCAAAGAGTGAATTTTCCTTAACACTTGGAATACTTTTCTCAAGTCTTCCAAACATTCCTTTTCTGATCTACTATAGATTAGAATATCATCTAGAAAATCTACTACAAATTGCCCTAGATATGTCCATAATAGAGTGTTCATGAGTTTCAAAAAGTGGCAGGAGCATTGAAGAGACAAAATGGCATCACCAAGAACTCGTAGTGCCCATATCGAGTCCTAAAGGTAGTTTTAAGGATATCCTATGCCCTAATCCTAATGTGATGATATCATGATCTAAGATCAAGCTTGGTAAAATACGTAACTTGATGTAATTGATCGAATAGTTCTTCTAACTTAGGCATTGGAAACCTAGATATGATAGTTACCTTGTTTAGTGCCCTATAGTCTATGCAAAATCTCATAGAGTCATCCTTGTTCTTAACTAGGAGCATGCCCAAGGTGAGTTACTAGGTCTAATGAAGCCTTCATCTAGATTATCATGTACTTGCCTTTCTACCTCCTCATTTGAGAAGCACTAAGCCTATAAGCTGGTAGCTTACATATAGGGTTAGCCTTAGTAACTACCTCAATAGAATGGTCCATGTCCCCTCTCTCAAGTGGTATCCCTCTAGGGTAAGCTACTAGGAAATGCATCTCTAAAAGTTAACATAATATCCTTAAAATCTATAACAATACACTCTTGCAAGAAAGAATAATAAAAATTCATATCCATAGTTACATTTCTAGCATGGAAACATACATCAAATGAAGTTTCTATACAATGCTTCAGATCATGACTATACAACAAAAAGATCTCTTGTACATGCTCAAAATGACAAAGACTATACAACTGTATGAGATGAGAGGTCCACTAAGTACATCTCTCTCATTCCGCATATACAAAATTTACTTCCATTCTTTACAAACTCAAGAGTGTTGTTTTGTTAACTACATTTAAGTGTGTCTCCCAACCTCCATAGCCACTCTCTTCCTAAAACAAAGTCTCTCTTCTCCATATTCATGATTTGAAAGTCTACATGGTCAGTGTAGCCCTCTATCTTGACTTCCAAATGGGATACCATAGTATCCCATATGCTCTTGTCTTCCCCATGCATCATAGATACTATGTATTTATGTGCACTAGGTTGTTGGGGAATTCTCAACTTCTTGAATAGAGCATAGTTTATGAAGTTATGAGTGGCAGATTCATCTATGAATTGCAGCCTAGTCCCATACACATTACAATGTATTTTAACTAGATCATGTGGTCCAAATTGATGTGACCACAATGACTGTGTCAAACAAAATGTGTGCTCAATGTCCTCGTGCATCACTTCCACTCCATTTGAGCTAGATTTTCCATGAATGGGAAGGGTATGCACTAGGTGGATTGCCTTTTTATCCTCATGGTGGGCCATAATAATCCTTGATCCTTAGTTCTTTTCTTTCCCCTTCCTGAGTGTATAGTTCCACTTTGCATGGCTAGGAGATAGGCACCTAAAATACAAGTTTTCCCTCTTGGCCCTCTCATACTACTAAGTAGGTAACTTAGCCCCTTGTGATCTTTGTTTGTTAATGAATATTTTTTTTCCCCATTCGTACTTTCTTCTTAGACTTAGATTTACTAAGAGGTTTGAGGGGATGATCTATCTCCATAGGAGTATACTGAGGATGGTTATGTTCATCATAAATTTAAGCATATTTGATCACCTTCTCAAAAGTATTGGGTGTATTTCTTCTTATCTCTCTCTTAATGGCTTTGTGTAAGCCCCTAAGAAACCCTTAGGTCTTGTGAAATTCATCTAATCCCTTAAGCTTCAATGTGATCTCCCTATAGTGGGATATATAGACCACAAAAAGCCAACCACTTTGAGCGATTCTATCCCACTCATCCCATATCCTCTCTTCCTCATTCCCAAAATGAATCTCTTCAAGGAAAGAGTTTCAAACTAAGTCTTGTTTATAAGGATGGAATTCGGCTCCTTGAGACACATCCACCACTTTCAAGCATGTGGGTCAAACGAGAGTCTCACTTCTAGCACACAATACTCAAGTGGTGTGCCCTTGAGTTGATGTAGGTCATTCCACTTTTGCAAGAAAGTGTAAACTACATCCTTATTTCTTCACGGTACTCATTCCCCCATAAAGGTTGGTGACTTGAGGTCTTTCAAGAGGGGAGTCTCCTTAAAACTCTCATTTATGTGTGCTATGAAATGGAATATCCTTCCTAGCTGTCTCTACTATACCAATGCAGACCACATCTGGGAGTGTAAGCTCAAATTCGGAGGAGTGTGGTGGACATTTCAGTTCTTCTCAAGAGGTAAGGCGAGTCTCTAGTGAGATAATCTCAGACTTAAGTTGTTCTACTAGTGAGTTCATGCTCCCAATGTTTCTCTCTAAACTCACTTTTTTCTCTAAGCTTTGTGACTTTCTTGTGTGAAAGAAACTCATCATGAATCTCTACATAGGAATATTCCACTTCTTACTATACTTTTTGCTCTACTTCTTGCTCTTGCTTTACCTCTCCCATTCCATGTTCTAGATCCTCTCGTTGTCTCTCTCTAGGTGCAAAAGTATGATCTAAAGGTTGCTTACAGTTAAGATCCATGTTTCCTCTACCTAGTTTACTAACTAGAGTGTTTAGAACCAATGGAGGTAAATTCTATAAGCAAAAAAGAGATATAAAGAGAAGTAGAAAACTTCCCTATTACAATTCAAGCCTTCAAACATGAAATTGAAGCAAAGTGCCGAGGCTCTTATTTGCAATCCTTGCTAGGCCCAAATGAAAATTCAAAATATCTACTAGGTGTAAGAGGGGTCTCAACACTAAAAACTAATAAAAATGATTCCCAAAACAAGTGGCAATAGCTCAAAATATGCAAACTGAGCAAACGTTGTCGTCGGGGTTCATGGAAAGGAGAGGTTCACATTTATTGCGTGGACATTGAATATTTGGAGGTTTCTACTGGGTGCAAGGCAAAGAAGAGCCAATACTTAAATAAATTAAGTGTCCCTCACATGAAAGCATTCACGAAGTTTTGACGCACTAGCAATAGCGCAGGCAAGCTTATATACAAAGCGCAGAAAAGCGACATATTTCCTTGATGTGAAGACTAAACTTTACCAAATACTCTGGTACTATTCTTCTTCATACTCAACCCGATGCTTTCATCGTTTTCAAACTTTTAAGCATCCAAGAAGCCAGCGTGAAACAAGAATACTTGCCCAGACCTAACAAGCGCCTCGTCTGGAAGTACTCAAGTAGCCTTTTGACCCTTCACCAATAGGGATCGCAAGCTTAAATCAAAAGAGCTACAGAAAAATAAAGAAAAACTAGCTGCCATTTCTTCTCTAGGGAACACCGACGTATCCGAGCCAATTGAAAACTTTTCCGCTCGCAGAGGGAAATGCCTTTGCTTGATGGAAGACTATCCTTCCCGAATCCCCTGATGACACTCACTCTACTCAACACATGCTCCCATACAAAATCTCATTAATTCTCCAAATAACGCTTTAGCTAGTTAAGTCGAAATAATGAGAAAGTTAGAATAATCCTTTTATGTCTTAGTGCTCGAAGCTCTGAATCTTTATTCGATGACAATGATTTGACCCAAAAATAAAAGCCTGATTCTAAGTTACGCATTACACATTCAATAACAATTTTTAATAGAAGCAAATTCTAATCGCTTCGAAAACACATGAACGAACACAAATGAAACAAATCGCTTAGGTCAACTCCATCCAATTGGCAAATGACGATGAGCATCGTGACTCAAATGTAGAGATTTGAACAAAGTCAACTTAAGCACAAGACTCAAGATCGTTATACCTTTTCTCTCAAAAAGAAACCTTAACGCATAATTTTGGTAGACTTTGGATTTCTCAATTTGATCAGACCTCAGCGTAATGGATTAGAAATCAGTTACATGGAACATCTGGCATACGGAGTCAATGGTATATCATAAAACAAGAAATGTTTCCGTTCGCATTAACTTTTTGTAGCGATATGCAAAAATATCAAGTATGGCAGTCGAGTTCTCTTGTACCGAGGTTAATTATGCCTCTAAGCTAAAAGCATATAAAAAAGATGTGCCCAAACACATTTCTAGATCAAAATAGTGCAATGGTTTGGGGAAAGAGGAAAACACCATCAAGCATATATGTTAGCATTGATAAACATTCATGAACCAACATCAGAGACTAAACAAAATAGCTTAGGGAGATGCAATATGAACTGAAGGAATGCAAGCGACAAATACTATAATTGCTTTCTCTTCCTCCTCAGTCAGTCGATTAAACTCTTCATTAACGTGGATCGTTTTACGTCGCAACCATCTTCTTCTCGATTTTTCTTTTCTTTCTTTTCACACAGAACTCTTCCAAAACGTCTTGTCGAGTCTCCTATGCACTCCTATGAACAAATCATTGTAGGCAACAGTTCAAAAAAACAAAACATAATCCACAAGCAAAAATGAAGGCCACAACTAAAAACTCTTTGACATGACAGATGGTCCATTTCTCCTTGAATATGTTGCTCGACTATCTGCAGTGCTTACCAAAATCAGAGAAAGAAGGTAGGATTAGCCAGCCATAGAGCATCTTATATGATAATATGATCTTTCTAATTAGACAAACATTAAATGGAATCTCTTCTATCTCAGAACATTGGAGCTCATTTCCACGTTTAGAATGTGTTCACAGATAGTCCAAATTATTGTAGATGATCTCAAGTCAACAGTATTTCACAATATTATTTCCATAGTAGAGCGTCAATGTTGTAAAACAAAGCAGCCATTATCTGCACCTAAGTTAGCTTATCACAACCACAAATCTGTGTCTTCTTCATGTTCAATCATTTATGCTTCTCTTACTACCGAAATCCAAGCATTAAGTGGATATAGTAGTTATCGCATTATTCGAACGAATTTTTTATAAACAAATTAACAGATGTCAGAGTTTCGAACTCTAAATCTTTTGCCTTTGAATCTTCCGAGTCTGCCAAAATTAGTCCTTGACACAACACATACATCTTCCAGTAAAGTAACAATTGTGCAGCCGAGATGAGCCTATAGTGACCTTTTTTTTTATATGCTCTCAGATTGCATGATTTACCATTCACCCTGATAATTATGAAATGGGCATCTAACCTCGGATGAAAGTAATTATGTGTATTCAAAAAGCTATCTTCACCCAACGATTTTGAGGGCAAATAGATTGCGTGGAAATATGAAAAATAAAATCGAAACCTTATATACATTCATAGAGTTGGGATGGTGCGTGTATATCTTAGCGCAATCATTCCTAACAAATATATCAACTTCCTTTCGTTAAAATCATTGAGTGAACTCAGAATATATAAGAAACAAACATATGTCTCATGCTGATGATTGAATTGAATCTAGAGCGTACAACTTAGGTTCTCACTTATATCAATCGACTTAAAGAACCTCACGCCGATGATATGACTAAGTACCAAAAAAAAAGATAATCTTTTCACGCAATTCAGAGTAGAGAACAGATAGAAACTCAGCATATAGAGTACGCTAACTAACGATGCGAACCATGCGGCAATCAAATTTCATATGCTCTATGTCTGTGCAAAATAAAGAAATTGAGTAGACCTTGGGCAAACGGACTGCGCAAACCATTGCTCTGTTCATGGTGAATGGTAGAAGAAAAAGGATACCAATAGAATAAAACAAATATGCGTTGCGCTCTGACTAGACGTCCTCCCGCATCATGTTCCCCCTTCTGATCCTTCTGAGAGAGCCTTTAGTTGCGGGCATGAAGAGCCGGGAAGAAGCCGATTCTATAACTCCATCAAAATCCTCCTCTCAGTACATGCTCATGCATACACCCATCACTCATATGCACTACCGTGGCTTCTTCAATCAGCCCCTCCGAGAGTGTAATTCTTTCTAGTCACCCATCTCAGAGAGAAAGCCCCCTTTCCAACCTTCGATTTCCTGTGGACCATGATTAATCAGCAGTTATCATATCTTTCTGCTTCAGCACTCAGTGACTCTTTTCCTTCTTTTCTCTGCAACTCCACAATATTGCCCTGCAAAAAAAATCTAAGAGAGCCAAAACAGAAGTCTCCCTTCTCTTTTTCCCCGTAAACATCTGCCAATCATATATAGGTACTTATTCTTCTTCTGCGCTCTCCATAACTGTACCCGTGATCTCGTCCAATTGCCGAGGTGAAATCTACAGTGCCCCCTCCTTTCCTCAGTCATGTGTCTCCCCAAAACAATAATCAGCAAATCATGTTGTAGTCTTCCCTCAAGCCCCTCTTCCAGCTTCTAATCTCTTCAGTAACCCACTTTCCTGTTATTCTGTGTGTTTTTTTTGAAGTCTGGTCGACTTGCTCGAACTATGTGTCGATGCTTCGTACCAAAAAAAAATGAGTTTTTCGCCTGTTCTTTGTCTTTTCCTAAAACTGCATCCCCTCTCTTTTTCATCCACGTTCCTCTTTTTCCTTTCTTTCTAATCTCAGTTGTGGAGAAACGCCGAAGAGTCATGTGCATGCCTCATTTGTTGTAGACCCGCTGAAAATTCTATAATGATCGACAATATATCATGGTATGAGAGGCAGAATCGTCGAACTGCTCTTGCACTATTTTCATCAAGCAAATCCATCTGCTTGAGTGTTTTCTTGAAGCGCATGCAATCATGGAGTATTCTTCCAATATCATTCCCCAACATCGCGAAGCATCCCGAATGGTGCGGTTCAGCCTCTTCAAAACATCTTATGCCGAAAGCAATGGCTTCAAATCGTGACCACATCCACCCCCTCTGAACCTGTACATCCTCCGGATGTACCACCATCGATCTCGGTATCTGCAAGTCTTCAAGAATCCAAATGTGAGTGAAATCAAGTGCATGGGTTAAAACAAATGTGCCTATGCACGGCCATGTAATGAGCCCTATATATGCATACTCTAAGTGCATAAAAAAAACAGCATGGTGCAAATAGGGAGATATTAGGAATTCGGTGTTGAGGATGTACACTCAAATTGAACTCACATTTTCATCATGGATATACAATTCAATACAAGTGCAATCACTCGTGCAACTACGGGTTTTAACCAAAATATCACTCGTGCTCTTTACATTTCATTTATGCATGTTTTAGGTGCATGAAGAAAAACAAAAATGGTGCAAAAAATCAAGGTTTTATGGTATCTAAGCAACGCTCACATCACTCACAACTCCACTCTCTTACAGATGCAATCACTCTCCCTTACTGAGAACTATTCTCTCTTATCGTTCAAAACTTGCTTTATTATTTTTCAATGATATTTACCTATCTAATTGTGCAGATGGACGTGCTTCTACGGAATTTCAAAGATGTGTTTCTATATATTTTTACATGCATATTTGGCATGCAATGCATCTCAAAGATGGTGCAAAGAAAAGATCAGGGTTAAAGCACGATAGCTAATGAAAAAGATTTTCACGGCTTTGTTCTTGAGTCATCATCTCCGTTGGCTTCGCTTGATCATTCCTGCACTCATAGAAACTAAACAAATCATGAGAAACATCACATCAAAATGACATTATATACATATGCGGTTCATGAAAAACTTCAAAAACCATTTGCAATAAAACATAAGCATGTAGCTCAAATGTGGTTGCCTCTATACAATCTCTCAAAACTCTAGATCTTCGATTAGCTCCTTATCAACACCTGTTCTCAAAACTACATAAGAGAAATTAGTAGCATCACATTCAAGAATCACATATTAAAAAACTTCATTCATTTGAACATTAAAATCTCTATTTGAATTATTTTTTTTTTACTTCAAACCACTCATCCAACATGCATTCATTTCCATAGGTGTTCCCACTTTAATTTCTTGCATTTTTAGTTTTATTTGGTTTCTTCTATCTATCTTAAGATTAAAGCAAAAAAGACACAAGTTATATACATTTTTATTTACAAATTTCCTTTTGATATTATTAATTCTCATTTATTAGGGTTTTTCCCTTCAGACCCATCTCCCTTGATATATGGTCACCAAAGAAACTGTGCTTCTTAAGAAGCCACCTTTGGATCGCATCAATCCGTGAATCATTTTTAAAAAGATTAGATATGTGGACAAGCCATTTCATTTGCTCGTCCATTCCTTGTAGGCTCGACTGGCATACATAGCTCTTAGAAAATTCAAACATCCATGTTTCAATTGTTTGGGCATAGTCTCCTTTATTCATGATCCTCTCATGTGAGGTTACTCTTGATGAGTCAAACACACATGAATATAGAGTGTTAATTTTTAATATGCTTAAATCATCTTTAAAAATTCCGTGCAAGCATGGATTTTGATTCATTTCATGCTTGGGATCATTTGAGTAAATATCTTCAATTGCATCATTTCGAATATGTTCTTCATCTTCATTGAAATAAACGTATTGATTAGATTCATTCAATTCCTTCATCAAGTAGAAGTGAGCATCATGCTCAGATGATATTACATAATCATTTTTATCTTCCAATCTATCATGATTCCTTTCTACTCGAGTCCCATTAATTATGGTATCTGCTTCTTGTTCTAGTCTTTCCAGGAACTCTTCATCATTGTCTTTGTTATGTTCCCAAAATATTTCTCCCTCAATGTGAATGGAATCCACATCCTCGTAATCAAGAAAATCTTGATCTTCAATTTCTTTATCCAAAATGTCATCACAGGATTCTACATCCATCTCCATCGATTCTTGCTCGTTCTCTTCTGAGGATGTGCTTAGTCCACCTTCTTCAAGCATTGATTCTTCAATCACTGATTCTTGCTCAAGAATCTCATCATGTATGAGAATCTCAACATATGCGTCCAAATCAGCTCGAGCTTTATCAATGCAATTGTTTGACTTAATAGTTTTATATTGAATATCCTTCGATGCAATACACACATCAGATTTATCATATGTCACAATAAACATTTCATCTGCCACTTTATGCTCAATTTCTTCAACATGTGGACTCAACTCAACATGATTATTTTTGACATACATATCAGTATTTAGAGGAATGATCAATGGTATTTTCCCATCCTCCTCATGTTCATTCATATTTCTCTCTTCATAGAATGTAGCTTCATTTACATACATATCATTATTTTGAACTCCATCCAACTTATCCTCTTTTTTATGTGTGGGATCTTTGTCCAATGTGACATCACTCAAAAGAATATCAGTATCTTGATCTTGATCTAGACTATCGATAAGATTAGGATCATGCTTATCACCATCGCCATACACATCACTATCTAGAGGACTTATCATTTGTACATCCTCTAGATTAGCATCATACTCATCTTCGTCATCACACATTTCAACCTCTAGAGGACTCATTATTTGCATGTCCTCCTTCATATAAGTAAGTTCGTTTTCTTGCATCTCTGTATGCATGTATAATGCGGATTCTTGCATATCCATTTTCTTACCCATCGGATCTTCTATTGACAGGTCCTTAGATTCAACATCATGTTCCATGGGAGTTCCTTCATGTAATTCAGTCATTAGATCAGAAGTTCTATCCGAATCTTGTGTTAGAAAAGGATCATCACCATCAAGTGACATCCAATCATACTCCACATCTTGCCCGATGTCATCACGTAAGGATGCATCTCGAGCTCGATCTTCAATCATATTTATTAGGTTCTCTATTTGTATCTCATCTTTTATCTCCATTTGGTCACCTATGAGCCTTCTAGATATCTCTATCTCTTTGTTTGCATCTTGATATGTTTCTTGATTTGTTTGATTATCTTTTATTCGATGTGAGGAATTTATCAGAGTAGAGGAAGCTTCATCTTGATTTCTTGTTGGGTTTTGTTGGTTTTTGTTTTGTTTTATGTTTGTTGTTTGTTTGGTTTGATGTTGGTTTAGTTTGGTTTGATTTTGATTAGCTTCCACTTGCTCCTTTGATCCTCCCATCTTCGGGCTTTGTCCACTTATGGCATCTAAAGATATAATCATTGTAAAGAAGTCTAGGGGCTCTTGGCACCTTGTAACCTTTGAGGTTACATCAATCATACTTTTAGAAATTTCTTCATATTTCTCATCATCACTATGGATATTAAGCCCATGCATATCTACTTCATGCCCAAATAGGGTCTCTACAACCTCATGGACTTGAACATTATCCACGATTGGTAAAATGCTTGGAACATGATTATAATTTTCATCTGTTTGAAGATCTGTTCTCCAATCATTTAAAAATTTCTCTATTGTTTGTTGTTTCTTTACGTATTTCATCACAGCTTCATGGACGAGCATCCAATCCTCTGTGAGTCCTGAGTCGGAGTCTATATCTTGAAGAAGTGGAATTAACTCCTCTCGGGCATTAACATCGATTGTTCGAAGAAACAACGAAACCCTTTCATGACTCATGCACCTCTTATCGTGCTCAGAAAGATCATCATATTGTCGCTCAAACTCTTCTTTGATCTCAAGAATTGGTTGGTCTTTGGGCATATGAACCCACCTTAGGAAAGATCTACGAGTTACTTTATCAAGATCCTCTAGCATAAATTGCTTGAGGAGTGTCGCTTTGTATTGGGACCATGTCGTTTGATTTATTCGCATTATTTGGTCTCGCATGTCATATCCCGACACATAGATAAAGTTTTCACATAGTTCTTTTTCCGTCATCGGACTTAATCCGACACCTAGATATTTGGCCTCGAGTTCATATTCTTTGCAGAACTTTGAGACATTCTTCCCATTGAAAAAGCCACACCGATTGACTAGACGTTCATGAAGTGATTGGATGGCTTTTTGACGCCTATCCTCTTCTTGAAATCGTAGGAATTGAGCTAGGATCTCTTCCATTTTGATTATGCTAATCTTTGTGGCTCTATAACTCACTCACCCCCTCCTTTCACGTCGGGTTCACCAGGTATGTCGTCGGGGTTCATGGAAAGGAGAGGTTCACATTTATTGCGTGGACATTGAATATTTGGAGGTTTCTACTGGGTGCAAGGCAAAGAAGAGCCAATACTTAAATAAATTAAGTGTCCCTCACATGAAAGCATTCACGAAGTTTTGACGCACTAGCAATAGCGCAGGCAAGCTTATATACAAAGCGCAGAAAAGCGACATATTTCCTTGATGTGAAGACTAAACTTTACCAAATACTCTGGTACTATTCTTCTTCATACTCAACCCGATGCTTTCATCGTTTTCAAACTTTTAAGCATCCAAGAAGCCAGCGTGAAACAAGAATACTTGCCCAGACCTAACAAGCGCCTCGTCTGGAAGTACTCAAGTAGCCTTTTGACCCTTCACCAATAGGGATCGCAAGCTTAAATCAAAAGAGCTACAGAAAAATAAAGAAAAACTAGCTGCCATTTCTTCTCTAGGGAACACCGACGTATCCGAGCCAATTGAAAACTTTTCCGCTCGCAGAGGGAAATGCCTTTGCTTGATGGAAGACTATCCTTCCCGAATCCCCTGATGACACTCACTCTACTCAACACATGCTCCCATACAAAATCTCATTAATTCTCCAAATAACGCTTTAGCTAGTTAAGTCGAAATAATGAGAAAGTTAGAATAATCCTTTTATGTCTTAGTGCTCGAAGCTCTGAATCTTTATTCGATGACAATGATTTGACCCAAAAATAAAAGCCTGATTCTAAGTTACGCATTACACATTCAATAACAATTTTTAATAGAAGCAAATTCTAATCGCTTCGAAAACACATGAACGAACACAAATGAAACAAATCGCTTAGGTCAACTCCATCCAATTGGCAAATGACGATGAGCATCGTGACTCAAATGTAGAGATTTGAACAAAGTCAACTTAAGCACAAGACTCAAGATCGTTATACCTTTTCTCTCAAAAAGAAACCTTAACGCATAATTTTGGTAGACTTTGGATTTCTCAATTTGATCAGACCTCAGCGTAATGGATTAGAAATCAGTTACATGGAACATCTGGCATACGGAGTCAATGGTATATCATAAAACAAGAAATGTTTCCGTTCGCATTAACTTTTTGTAGCGATATGCAAAAATATCAAGTATTGCAGTCGAGTTCTCTTGTACCGAGGTTAATTATGCCTCTAAGCTAAAAGCATATAAAAAAGATGTGCCCAAACACATTTCTAGATCAAAATAGTGCAATGGTTTGGGGAAAGAGGAAAACACCATCAAGCATATATGTTAGCATTGATAAACATTCATGAACCAACATCAGAGACTAAACAAAATAGCTTAGGGAGATGCAATATGAACTGAAGGAATGCAAGCGACAAATACTATAATTGCTTTCTCTTCCTCCTCAGTCAGTCGATTAAACTCTTCATTAACGTGGATCGTTTTACGTCGCAACCATCTTCTTCTCGATTTTTCTTTTCTTTCTTTTCACACAGAACTCTTCCAAAACGTCTTGTCGAGTCTCCTATGCACTCCTATGAACAAATCATTGTAGGCAACAGTTCAAAAAAACAAAACATAATCCACAAGCAAAAATGAAGGCCACAACTAAAAACTCTTTGACATGACAGATGGTCCATTTCTCCTTGAATATGTTGCTCGACTATCTGCAGTGCTTACCAAAATCAGAGAAAGAAGGTAGGATTAGCCAGCCATAGAGCATCTTATATGATAATATGATCTTTCTAATTAGACAAACATTAAATGGAATCTCTTCTATCTCAGAACATTGGAGCTCATTTCCACGTTTAGAATGTGTTCACAGATAGTCCAAATTATTGTAGATGATCTCAAGTCAACAGTATTTCACAATATTATTTCCATAGTAGAGCGTCAATGTTGTAAAACAAAGCAGCCATTATCTGCACCTAAGTTAGCTTATCACAACCACAAATCTGTGTCTTCTTCATGTTCAATCATTTATGCTTCTCTTACTACCGAAATCCAAGCATTAAGTGGATATAGTAGTTATCGCATTATTCGAACGAATTTTTTATAAACAAATTAACAGATGTCAGAGTTTCGAACTCTAAATCTTTTGCCTTTGAATCTTCCGAGTCTGCCAAAATTAGTCCTTGACACAACACATACATCTTCCAGTAAAGTAACAATTGTGCAGCCGAGATGAGCCTATAGTGACCTTTTTTTTTATATGCTCTCAAATTGCATGATTTACCATTCACCCTGATAATTATGAAATGGGCATCTAACTTCGGATGAAAGTAATTATGTGTATTCAAAAAGCTATCTTCACCCAACGATTTTGAGGGCAAATAGATTGCGTGGAAATATGAAAAATAAAATCGAAACCTTATATACATTCATAGAGTCGGGATGGTGCGTGTATATCTTAGCGCAATCATTCCTAACAAATATATCAACTTCCTTTCGTTAAAATCATTGAGTGAACTCAGAATATATAAGAAACAAACATATGTCTCATGCTGATGATTGAATTGAATCTAGAGCGTACAACTTAGGTTCTCACTTATATCAATCGACTTAAAGAACCTCACGCCGATGATATGACTAAGTACCAAAAAAAAAGATAATCTTTTCACGCAATTCAGAGTAGAGAACAGATAGAAACTCAGCATATAGAGTACGCTAACTAACGATGCGAACCATGCGGCAATCAAATTTCATATGCTCTATGTCTGTGCAAAATAAAGAAATTGAGTAGACCTTGGGCAAACGGACTGCGCAAACCATTGCTCTGTTCATGGTGAATGGTAGAAGAAAAAGGATACCAATAGAATAAAACAAATATGCGTTGCGCTCTGACTAGACGTCCTCCCGCATCATGTTCCCCCTTCTGATCCTTCTGAGAGAGCCTTTAGTTGCGGGCATGAAGAGCCGGGAAGAAGCCGATTCTATAACTCCATCAAAATCCTCCTCTCAGTACATGCTCATGCATACACCCATCACTCATATGCACTACCGTGGCTTCTTCAATCAGCCCCTCCGAGAGTGTAATTCTTTCTAGTCACCCATCTCAGAGAGAAAGCCCCCTTTCCAACCTTCGATTTCCTGTGGACCATGATTAATCAGCAGTTATCATATCTTTCTGCTTCAGCACTCAGTGACTCTTTTCCTTCTTTTCTCTGCAACTCCACAATATTGCCCTGCAAAAAAAATCTAAGAGAGCCAAAACAGAAGTCTCCCTTCTCTTTTTCCCCGTAAACATCTGCCAATCATATATAGGTACTTATTCTTCTTCTGCGCTCTCCATAACTGTACCCGTGATCTCGTCCAATTGCCGAGGTGAAATCTGCAGTGCCCCCTCCTTTCCTCAGTCATGTGTCTCCCCAAAACAATAATCAGCAAATCATGTTGTAGTCTTCCCTCAAGCCCCTCTTCCAGCTTCTAATCTCTTCAGTAACCCACTTTCCTGTTATTCTGTGTGTTTTTTTTGAAGTCTGGTCGACTTGATCGAACTATGTGTCGATGCTTCGTACCAAAAAAAAATGAGTTTTTCGCCTGTTCTTTGTCTTTTCCTAAAACTGCATCCCCTCTCTTTTTCATCCACGTTCCTCTTTTTCCTTTCTTTCTAATCTCAGTTGTGGAGAAACGCCGAAGAGTCATGTGCATGCCTCATTTGTTGTAGACCCGCTGAAAATTCTATAATGATCGACAATATATCATGGTATGAGAGGCAGAATCGTCGAACTGCTCTTGCACTATTTTCATCAAGCAAATCCATCTGCTTGAGTGTTTTCTTGAAGCGCATGCAATCATGGAGTATTCTTCCAATATCATTCCCCAACATCGCGAAGCATCCCGAATGGTGCGGTTCAGCCTCTTCAAAACATCTTATGCCGAAAGCAATGGCTTCAAATCGTGACCACAACGTGATGCACTTTTGCTCCTCGGTAGTCCTCACAAATCAGACATGAGTGTTCTAACACCTGCAGGTTTTCAAAAGTTGTGATCACAATCCAAGTGACAAAAGTAGAAATTCCCATGTCAAAGGATCCCAAACTAGGCCTCCAAGTGTTTGCCTACTATCTGTTGAAGCCGCTATCAAAATATGAAAAATCTGATTCTACTACAGACATGCACTACTCATGAGAAGATGGGTCAAAACTGCAAATAGTAGTCAACACCCATTCTTCATCCTGCATAAGATTAGGAGACTCTATTTTTAGTGTAGGCCTTAGCAACAACCATTCTGACCTCTTTCTTCTTTGCCTCTTTAGCAGCCAGCTTTGGACAGCTCTTAATGACATGATCATTTGCTTTACAGTATTTGCAAAACAATTTCTGCTTTTTTTATTTTTTTCTCATCTTTGTTTTCCTTCTTCAAATGTCAATGTTGCATTTACAGATTTCTACTTACTAGTAGAAGAGCCAATTTTTAAGATCTCCATGAAAGGAATCAGTTTTTGCATCCACTTGTACTATCTCTAAGCCCTCCATTGGAATGAAACCAAGCAACATGTGCATGGTAGTCATTCTAACTACTAGAGAGAAAATTTCCTCAAAATCAACACCATGTTTTTGTTTAAAACCCTTTCCACCAAGTCATGCTTTATACTTTGGAGAAGCACTATCTTATGTGAATTTTAGCTTATATACCCATTTACATGGTAAAGCTTTCTTGCCCTTTGGAAAAGGTACTAAATCCCAATAGAATCCAGTTCAGTCCACATGCATGCTCCCACTTGACATGATCGTTTGTCTACATAGCATCTTCGTAGTAAGAAGGCTCACCAAGATTTGTTAACAGTACAAAATCCAAACTTGGAGCATATCTATCAAGTGGATCCAAGACACCTAGAGAATGTCTCAATGGATTCTAAACAAGAACATTTGCAGACTGATTTGATTGGACATTCTCTTGAAAATCCCTATATGTAGTATTTTTTTGCATGCTAGGTAGAGGACTAGTTTATGCATCTTAGAATCATTAAAAACGACATCACTACTTCTCCTCAATAACTCTATTTTAGGATCCCATAAGTGATATCAGAATTGGCCTTCTCAACCATAGCCAAGAAAAATGCATTTCTTTTGCTAGCTTTTCTCTAAGATTCTTGGGTATATGAAGATATGCTTCACACCCTAAGACTCAAAGATGATCGTAATATGGTAGCTTCCCTATCCACAACTCTTATGCCCCTTTTAGACATTTGGTAGTACTAGGTGAAAGGTTAATCATGTGAGTTGCAATCAATACTACTTTTGCCCCAAAAGCCTTGTGAAAGGTTTGCATGATACATTATAGAAACTACTCTATCGTGAATAGTTGTACTCATTATTTCAACTATATCATTCTATAATAGGGTATAAGGAGTTGTAAGATCTCTACAGATTCCTATAGAATGACAAAAAAGCCTGAAATCATGTGAGGTATACTCAACCCCATTACTTAAACATAAAGCCTTGCAGTTAGTTCCTTTTCGACTCTCACCTAAAGCTACACATTTTTTGAAGGTAGGGAATAACCTATCCTTCGATTTGATAGGATAAATGAAGGATCTTCTAGGACCATCATATATGAAAGTGAAAAATTAAAGAGAACCACATAATAATCTTGTGTGCATTAGACCACACTGTGATATGAAGGATTAATTGAAGATTCAATGTATGTCTTATGCACATTCCTAGTTTTCAGGTTTTTCAATAACAGCTAACAAGTGTTCTTTCTCTGAAACAAATAAAGGATAAAGTGAGCAAAATTTGCTTCCTTATGCAATAACCATATAGCCCTTTGATATTCAAAAGGATTGAGCATAGAAAACCACCTTGTAACCAAGGTCTTCAAGTTGACTAACTGACATCAAATTACATGATAATGGAGTTACATGATGTACATTTAGCATAGTAGACTAAGAACCATCAATGATTTGCACAACCACATCTCCAATCCCCAAGGAAGTCTCATGTTACTGAGAGAATTTGCTTCATAATTAGAGAACCATTGCCTATGTGGTGTCACATGGAAAGAAGCACCAAAATCTAGTAGCCATGTGCACGAAAGAGGTCTAGCCATAAGAGCCTTAGTGGGCAGAGTACTACCAAGTGTTAACACATTGGCATCATAATAAATAGCATTAATTTCTTCAATCTTCACAATCAAAGAGAATGGTGCAGCTAGTTGTTTAAAGTGCCCATCAACATTCTCTCCTTTACCTTTAGCATTCTTTAATGCATAGCAGTCTTTCTTCATGTGTCCTTTCTTCTGAAAAAATGTAATTTGATAACTCTCTTCATTGATTTACTTCTAATCTTATTCTTTTGACCATTCTTTTCCTTGTTCTTTCTCCTCCCATGTCGCTCATTTCATCCTTGGTATAAATCATAAACATTAAATGCATCTACACTCCGAGTGCCAACCATAGATTTTTTGCAAATCTCCTCACTCAAGAGTGCTCCACATATATCAGCATAGATAAGTTTGCCACCATGTGCACTATTGCTAATAGCTATGAAAACGTATCCGATGATGATGGAAAAGTGCATAACAAAAAGATTGCTTTTATTTCATTATCCATCTCCATTTTTCTAGCCTCTAATTAAGAGAGTATAGCATCAAAATCATTTAGATTATCATCAACACTATCTTTGCCCATCATATACATTTTTCATCAAGTACACTTTATTTGATGTTGTTTCTTTTTAATATGTGTTGCGTAACTTCTTCCAAAGCTCATCTACACTTTCATATTTTAATACTATAAAGTAAACATTATTTACCAAGTGCAATCAAATGGTAGACCTAGAAATTTCATCCCAATCATCTTCATCCATGTCAGTAGGATTCTTTGAGAATAAATTTACTAGTTTCCATTGCCTCCTTTGAGTCATCACATCTCTAATCTAGTTCTTCCATAGATCAAAGTTTGTGACATCAAATTTTTAGATCTCAAAATGGTTTTTGCCCTACAAGTTATATCTCCTCCTCATAACACTTGCACTAGAACCTGATCCACCAAATGTGCATGAAATCTCTTATGTCGTGATGATAGAGAATTAAGTAGAATGATAATGGAGTTAGAAGACCTAAAACACCATTGAGGCTCAGAAAAAGATGAACAAGTATCAAATTCTAGAAAAAATTCAATAGAGTCTTCCCAAAAGAATGGATTAATGACCAACCAAGAGGATAATGTGAGAGTAGATGTGCTTACACTAATAAGTGTATCAAGGAGTAAATCGAGAACTATATAGTTGATGCAATGAAAAAGAATATGGGAATTCTTTTTGCTAGGGTAAGAAAATGAATAGTATCTAAGTCTTATAAAGCTACAAGTACTGACATGAAAACCTATATATTGAATCACTTACTCTATTGCATATAATCAATTAACTAAAAGAAGCCAACTAGGCTTATTGGGCACCTATGAACAACTAGCATAAATCTCATATGGTGATGCTCGATAAGTGTTCCACTTGCATCATCAAAGAGATCCCAACATTTGGATGTCTTGAAGCTAAGAAAATTTCAACACAAGCTTTTTTTATCACCATCAAAGACTTTGTGCAAAAATATAACCGCTATATCAATGACCACATGGAAGTACATAAGGGATATCTATAGAAGCACACATAGTGTATATGTGCTCAATATATGTAGCTAATTGACATTGAAAAGACAAATTTTAGAGCCCAAACACTAGCCAACAATACTTACAACTGTCTATCAACTCATTTCTTTAGGGAAATAACATACACAAACTTGTGGTTGTTGCTCCTTCCAAAATTGAAAACCTTTCAAAAAACTTGTAAATTTACTAGTGTCACTGAAGAGATAGCCCCAAAGCTAAATATTCCTTTTCAGATAAGTGCGAGGAAGGCTCGTCTTGATGTTCTTGAACCTATAAAAAGAGAACTATGTGCAAAAGTACTCCAAAATGGCTCTATGAATCACCCCAAAGATGCTTCAAAGTCGTCTTTGAAAGCAATGAATGAAGCTTTGAGGCCCCAAACATGTTAAAGGTAATGTGAATCTTAGTCTTTGACCTTCTTCAAACACCACATAAGTGTAGCTTAGTGGCAAGAGATTGTCAGTTAAGAAACCTTGGCATGGAATAGTATTGGGATGTTGATCTCTCGAAAGTACCGGGAACCTCTTTCTTCCTTGACCATTGAGGTCCTCCGTCACACATAGACAATGGCATCAACAGTGACTTCGGTGACTCGAATAACAAGGTATGCCAAGTTCTCTCTGCTCTAGTGGTAAGCCTTGGTTGCATAGGCCGATGCTCACTTCACTCGCATAAAAACAACAAAACTTTTGTGTTAGAATGCTCTGATGTCAAAGAAGTTATGCAATGGCAATGCACTGTGGTGAATTCTCCTTCTTGAGAGCTCCACAACAATACCCTCTTAGTAGAAAACAGACCTTGAGACATCACACACAATATTTCGTATAGGAACTGCAGAATCCGTAGAACACACACAATACATAGAAATCACAAACATGAAAATGAGGTCGATCTTATAGCATGTGGTTGACCCGGCCACTATATGTTTTATTAAAGAACATATACAAAATTTTCTAGTGGCCATTTCACCTTTCAAGTGGACATCAACGATAACATGTAGATCTTCACCTAAAGTATTTTCAAGTTGGATTGCATGCACAATTTCATCTCTAAGTAAATACTACAAGGAGTGAAGTAAACCCATAAAACTTAACATATATGCATCATGCATCGGAAAGACATATTTTTTGAGTTGGAGAATTTGAGGTTGATGAATTGATAGATCATGAGTTATGAACCTATTGAGTTAGAGGAAAACGAGAAGCCCATCCTGAATGCGAAAAATTTACGTATTTACAAAAGTTCACGTTCTTTGTAAGGGTTTCAAAACAAAAAATAAAAATAAAATGATCTTTGTTTGGCACTGATGATGATTAGATAAAACACCAAAATGAAATCCAACTCTTACGGCTTCATGACTATTTACAGCTTCTCAAACTTTGTACAAGGCCTTACCAGTTATGTATTTGAATGCTGAGACAAGCACAAATCCATGACGAGAAATGCATGGAAAATTAGTATGATCACATTAAACTATTTATCCTACTGCCTAAACTTGGACAGGCCATGAAAAAATATTAGGTAATGAAACTTATGAATCCCAGGGAAATCCAATATTTTACGTTTAAATATACATTCAGAATGAAAAAGTTTACAAGCCTTCATTGAACATATGATTGCCGCGTGGTTGTTCAGTCTGTAGTTTCTTCTCATCATTTCGAAAGATGGTCTTCGTTTATAGGTTATCCATATTTCCATCATACATTGCACTGTAGATTGAGCTCTCTAAAGAGGTCTTCGTGCATTTATAAAGTCTATAGTGATATGCTTTTTATCCATTTGGCCAGTTTATGCAGATCTAAAGGGCCGTTCATGTAAAATCTTTCATAACATCTTTCAATGAATCAATTATATTTGACGAGTTTTATAGTTGATGATCTTCAAGGAGTACATCCATCAGGTATATCGAATATGATATCTCATTATCACTCTAGTTCCATGTCCGTAAAGTTCATGAACTTCCTCACGGAAGAGAAGTATTGTAGCAAAATGATTCATTATACACCAACGGATTGTAAAGTAACCATCACACATATGAATGACACACAAAATGATTCGGCCTCTCCAAGTGCTTGACTATTATTGCCTTGAAAGTGACGAGATGACGGTGAAAACCATCACGAGATGTCTGTTGTACTTGCATGCAGGCCGACACAATGTTCACTCCAGCTATTTTCACCTTTTATGCGCATGTGCCGCCTGGTTTCCATCTTCCCTTACAGTATGCATTATGAAAGTTCTTTCTGCGTTGCCTTCTGAAAGTATGTTTGCTTAGAACCAACTTTCTTCTCTGTGCATCTATGAAAGTAGGCAACGCTATGAGTGCTTTCAAGCTCCAAAGCAAATAAGAAGGTTCCTCAACCACACGAAGCCTTCTCTCCTACAGTATCTGTCAGATACGAATACATAGAAGTTTCTAAGGTAAGAACAGGGTACCGGGTTGGGCCTCTCGCCTCTGAAGGCTCGGACATGGGTTCATATCCTATACGTTGCAATCGGTCACCCCTCATCATTTAAACAGTGAGATGTTAAAACCAAGCCTTTAAGCCTTTCGGGGGACCATTGGCCTTTGGCCTTGAGGTTACCTACTTCAACAAGTTATCTTATCAAGCCCTATCTCATCTAGCCCTAGGGCCGTCTCTTCCCAATGTGTAATATAGCTGACCTTCGGGCTCCTTATCCTATGCTCATCTAGCCCTTGGGCCGTCTCTTCCCAATGTGTAATATAGCTGACCTTCGGGCTCCTTATTCTAGGGTTGCGGTTCCTAACTGTTTAACCCTTCCTTTGTGGGATTCAGACAATGTGTAATATAGCTGATCTTCGGGCTCCCTATCCTAGTGGTTAGTGTTCCTATATGTTTAACCCTGCTTTGTGGGATTCCGAGCATCGCATGAGTGCTAGGCTTACCTTTCCTTGGACTCTCACATCGACTCTTATAGTTAAACTCATGATGCTTCATTGATTGATTAAATTTCATGCAGAAATACCAAATCGATAATGACGCATTCTTGCAGGGTAGCAAGATTGAAGTTACCTAAGACAAAACATTAATAATTTCAAGGTAACAGGGCCTAAATTTCAAGGCCAAGAAAAAATGTCACATGACACGAAAAATTTTGCTTCTACCTTTCATATAACAAATTTTGATATGTGAATAGAAAGCATATACATATAGTATACATATAGACTTATAAAATAAAGACAGACAAAATACCAATCCAGCTTGTCATGTGACAGAAAATTTCAAAAAAGACACCCATTTTTGACAGTTAAAATGGCCCTCGATAGGCAAAATTCCCGTTAAAATGGCCCTTGATAGGCAAAATGCCCGTATATTTTAGACCCTGCCAGGTAAACGGTTAGCTATAAGTGAGCAAGCTTCAACCTATACTTATCTCTTCCAGTTATGGATCGTAAAGGTCCTTGCAGGCTTCTAGACCAAAGGCTTTCCCAGCACTAAGTCACATTCTCATGCATCTAAACCTTCCACATTGCTCTTCCTCTAACACCAGTCTAGAACCATCGCCAACATCCAAGAGATAATATAACCAAAGACAAGCATTTCTTTCTAGTCCAAAAGCCATCTCTGCAGTATTTCCATATGGTTTCATTCCATCAACTAGAGAAAAAACGTGGCTCAACTTCATTGCACGTTTTCTCACTGGAAAGGACGAAATGAAAACTTATCCACTTTTAAATCAACATTTTCTTCTTGCAGCTCTCAATCATCAAGTTTGATAAGCAAAAAGTTGTGGACGAAATGAGAATTTATCCACTTAACATCAGCATTTTTCCCTGCAGCTCTCAATCATCAAGTTTGATCAGCAAAAAGAAGTTTGCATGTACCCTTCGTCTTCCACTTTTGGGTATATTCCTACTATTCTACTCGCACTACAAATGTCACCTATTAATGGTTCTCATCAACAGAACGCACCGCTTTTTCCTTTGTCCCGTAGTGCTAACGGAGAGTGTTGAGTCTTTTGCCTTTTTTCGGGGGGGGGGGGGGGGGGGGGGGGGGGGGGGAGAAGGCATGGGTTCAATCCCGCTTGATTGCGATGGCTGGACAGCCCTCATTCATTACTAGGGGTGAGAAGAAGAATTCGTGGGCTTTCGGGCAATCACTGTTCTCTTTCATTCATGCAAGGAGCCGTGTGTATGGTGAGAAGTTTATACTAATCTTCTCGTGTGATTTAAGAGCATTCCCTGCTTATGTGTTTTAAGGAACCCTTTATCTTTGCAATTTCTAGTAGATGTTGAGGAACCTTTATCTTTGCAATTTCTAGTAGATGTTAGGCATTTCCCTGCTTTTGTGAGATTCAATCAGGAGGTCCATGAATGCTATGGCCGTAAGTATTGTACTTTCCAATACAGAGATAATGTGCACGGCAGGCAGTATCGGACAAACCGCAAGAAGGGATATTGTATATGGCTAAATGTGGCATATTCTTTCATGCCAAAACTAGTGATCTATCTGCTGATTTTCCAGAAAAAAGAAAAATTTATAATACAATTTTCAAGTGAGCAACTATTCTATCTATCACATATTGTTTAACATATGCCCAAAAAAAAGTCCTTAAGGTGGCCTAGAAAATATGTTGTCTTCCTAAATATCAAGGTGGATTGGGTATTATAAATCGTGTGAAAATGGTTGATAATTTGGCTACTAAATGGATCTTGAGATGTATTAATTGCAATGATGTGTGGGCTTGTCTCCTTAAAAGGAATACTACTAGATTCTGTCTGTCTGACTAGAGAGCTTGGAAGAATATGAACTTATGGGACATTTTAATTTCTCCTCATCCTATCACCCCTATTGGTAGCCCCTTGGTGTGCAGGATGTGGAAGGCCTGGTTCAAAGCTAAGCAATCTTTTAACCCCCCTAAAGAATTTTCCTGTTCTCTTCATTTTTATATGCAGGAATCTCCGTGGTTGGGTTGGTTAGCCTTCTGTAACAAAAAAAGTCTGGCTATCAAGCAGCACAAATGCCACAAAGCTGGAATCACTACCTGGAACAATTTTATGTGTGGTGGAAGAGTAAGGAATGCTCAAGATGTCATTTATGTCACTGACTTGTCTATGTCTTGCTTACAGGTGGTTCACAATCACAGAAACCTTCTGCTAGAAAAGATTGACAGTTGGCATAGGAAAAAGGTGTCCTTGTTGGATATTGCTGCTCTCATTTTCAAACATTTCAAGAAGGACAAAGGAACTGTTGCTCAGATTCTGAACAAGCTTAATACCAGGTGGCAAGTTAATTGGTCTCCTCACCAATGGACCTACAGATTCAAAGCTCTGTGGGCTTTCCCAGACTGCAGCAAACATTCCTTTCTCCAATGGCTGATGTTACACCATGGCCTATGGATTGGTCACAAAGTTAGGAAAGTTTTTACTAATGGTGGGACCTGTATATTTTGTGGCCTTGTGGAGGATGTTTCACACCTCTTTTTTGAATGTCAACATGCCAAAAAATTCTAGACTCCTGTGGAAAAATATTTACAAGGTAATGATTTCCCCCAACTGAGCAAAATGGAGGTGATTCTTGGTTGCTGTAGGAATTTGGACATTCTGCTGTGGAATATCAAGAGGGGTCACATTCTTTGGTACATTTGGCTCAGTAGGAATGAAGCTATGTTTGGCAGAAGAAGGAGAAATTACCTCATTTCCCTTCCTGAAAAACTAAAAAAGGCCTCCTTGGCTTGTATTAGGAAAATCAAATATGCCCCATGTAATAGTGATGAGGTGTACAAGGTTCTGGCTGAAAATTTGCCTTCCAGTTGGAAGAATCTCCTAGCTGCTCAGTACTCTTGTAAAAGATTTGGCATGTATTATGATCTGTAATTAAGCCCTTGGAGTGGGTGTCTCCTGCCCAAGGCACTTTGTATACGGCCACCATTAATATAAATTTTCCTTGTTCTTTCAAAAAAAAAAACATATGCCGATTGCCAACGGCACAGAGGCATAGGTGAGCTCGAAGTAGATGCAAGGACAGAGAAAGAGAGAAAGAGAGAGGGTTCTGAATACCTAGGAGTAGGACAAAGAGAGAGGGAGAGCGCACACAGAAGCTTCTAAATCTTCAAAGGACTCTTGACAGAACGAAGTAGTTTACGTAAAAAGATTCAGCTTTTTTCTGAACCCAATGAGTTCAATAATGTATGTTGTTAAAAGCAGGAATATCCAATCAAAGCAACAGAGATACAGTATGCTGAAAAAAAAAACTTTCGACAGCCAAAGGGATCCGAATTCTTCCATAACACAGAGAGAAAGAGAAAGAAAGATTCTATGACATTATTTCAGAAAATGATTGGTGCTTTTGCGAAGAAGGCTGTGACATTAGAGAATTGGTACGTTCGAGCCCGCTTGCTTAGTGGCTGATGCTTTGAAGTTTGAAGTTGTGGGAGGAAGTTCTGAATTCAAGTCTTGGTTGGACATGTGTATGAGATTCTCATGATGGCTGCCTCGCCTCTTTGGAGCTTAAGTGTGTATTTCCAATTCATTGTACTCTCAAAAATAAAATTAGAGGATTGGTATAAATCTGGCAACATCGCTCACCCGCTCCTCCACTGGAATTCATGACTCGAGCTTCTTTCTCTAGAGCTAAAAACCACACGTCATTAGCTAATCTGTAAGTGCGTTTCTATGGCATGTATCGATCCCTGATGTCTGCAGGTTGTGGGTGTTTCTCTCAGGAGTCAGGACGAACACCACGTATTTATATCTCTTTAAGAAAACGGATAACCTTCACACATTTATAAGTCTCTGCATTTGCATGTGCCGTGTTTACTCGTGCTTCCTACATGCACTCCTTGGAAGGCGGGAATGCACGTTCTCAAAGCTATGGAAACGTTGCTCGTAGCCTGTCGTACTTGTAAGTAACTTGTCGCTTCTGCTGAGTCAGAGCTGTAGGCGTGGCTCGTAATACTCACTAGCTACTATGATGAAATGCAAGGGGGAGAGCGCTATGATGAAATGCAAGGGGGAGAGTAGCGCTGCGCACACTCAAGTCGGCAGTCGGAAGAGAGAGAAGGCGCACGCCGTCCTGCAACAGTGTCACCTGCTTTTTTGCTTTTTATTTTAACTTTGATTTTCGCTTTTTCTATTCTCTTATCATGCTTTCCTCAGTTGGATCAAGTTCCATTGGCCCCTTCAGAATAATGGGTGGGGCCCGCTTGGTCCCCATACAAAATGATAGGCTGGCCCATTGGGGCGTCTAAAGGCTTCGTGATCATCATTTGAGGGTCTGAGAAGCAAGCCATAAAGCGCAACAGATATATCACGCTGTAGTACATAATGCACGACGACATGGATACTGCATAAAGTCCAATTGCTTAGCATATCTTGTCCCTTCTTTTTTTTTTTTTTTTTTTTTTTTGAATCACAACAGAAAGTATAAAATTGATGCTGAGAAAAAAAAAATTACAACGGCTGCCTCATCTCCCCAAACAGGGAGGGCAAACCAAGATCATCCAAGTATAGTGCTTACATAATCACCAAGGAAGGTAATCATGTCCAATCTGGACTTGGAGTACAAAGGGAGGAGCTTAGCTTTCCAAGTATTAAACTGGTTTTTCTTTATGATATCAAAGGGACTCAGGGGGACTGATTGAGTACCTTGACAGGCAGTGAGGCAAAGGTTAAAAATTTTTTTCAACCCATATATACAAGAGAAGAAGTGGTCTTTATTATTCGATCTAAAAAGGACATTGTTTCTGTTTTTCCAAATAGACCAGAAGAAATGATTCCTAATAATCTGCCACAGGAGAATGTCAAGGCCACATGATTCACCAATAAGGATTTCCTTACAACTGGGAATTTTTAGACCCTGCAACCGACTGAAAGACCATATGCAGCTCCAAAATCTTGCAGCAGATTTGCACTTTATAAACAGATGCTCCAAATCCTCTTCTTTATCACATGTTTTACAGAGACCAGCATCAATTTTATACTTCCTAGCATGACTTCCCGTCCAAATTCCTTTATGAAGAATTAGCCAATTAAGACAAGATTGCTTGTTGGAGATAGGGAAGGCACAGCAACACTGAAATCTGTACTTCCACTATAAATGGGACCATTGCAGATCCCACTTCTTGTTGAGTTTCCCAGAGATTTCTTTTACACTTCTGAAATTCCTTCTGAAGGAGCTTAGCATATCACATGCAATATCATGAAGAGTGATCACTTTCTTCCACAAGTTGTCCTCCAGCTTTTTAGTTGCTCCTTCTTATCCAGAAGAATCTGTTTACAGAAAACAGACAACCCATCAAAATCAAGAATAACATTGTCATCCAGCACTTCACCTCCATTTATCAAGTCCTGCCAATGGGCAAATCCTTTTTTCCTGCATTTATTCCATCTGATGGGAAAGGACAGATGGTTATTCCTTTCAGACCAGCCCAGCCAAATGGAGTCCTGAACAATGAATGTAAAATTGTTAGCAAACCATAACGGGAGGATGTATTTGGACTTAACTGTCATCCAAGCATTCCAAAAACTACATATCAGTTGGCTACCCTTAGGGACAAATTCAACAGGAGAAGAGACCACATCCCAAAGCGAGCAACCATCCCAGCTTTTGTTATTCTTGACTCTGAATTTATTGACATTTCTTTTAATCAAACAGGCCCAAAAGTCATTAGATGAAACAGCTCTAGCAATCCACTTGGCAGACATTTGAGTGGCAATCTTAGAGGGACAAATGAGACCAAGACCCCCTTCACTCTTCTTCATACAACAAATATTCCAAGCAACTTTAGGAATTCTAGATCCTCCCCATAAATACTTCCTAGCCAGAGATCTGACCTGACCAATCTGTTTTTTGCTCGGCCTCCAACAGGAGAGAAAGTAAGTCAAAGAGGGGAGGATATAATGCTTCAGGGTAAAAGTTCTTTGAGACAAGTTACTATGCATATCATTCCACTTGAAGATTCTAGATCTGAATTTATCAAGAACCCATTGCCATCTCTGCTCATAAGAGACACCAAATCCCATAGGTATACCTAGCAGTCTGAAAATGGAGCCTTTCTTAATAATCTCACAGCCTGCAGTCTCAACACACTGAGGAATCTTATTATCAGTGGAAAAAAAACCAGTTTTCTTATGATTGACCACCGAGCCACTAGCAAGACAAAACGAATTAAGACAGTTAAGGAAACATTGAGCAGAGGTTTCCCCAGCTTGCATTAACATATTGGTATCATCTGCAAACATCTGCAGACCCAGGGGAGTGGAAGCCTGGGGGATATCTAATCCAATAATCTTTCCTTTGGAGATGCAATCTTTAACCAACCACCCTAAGGCATCACTAGCTATAGCAAAAAGCAAGGGGGCCAAAGGGCATCCTTGCCTTATAGACCTGCACAACCTGAAGGGGTTAGTAAGACAACCATTTACAGTCACTTTAGAATAGGCATTACCAAACAAAATACTGACAAATTTGATGATTGCAGAATGAAATCCCATTCAATCCTGTCATAAGCCTTATCAAAGTCAATTTTAAAGAAGTAAGTATCAACATTGAGCTCATTGTAATAATCAAGACCTTCCCATATAGTGATAATGTTGTCAAGGATAAACCTTCCTTTAATAAATCCTTTTTGCTCAGGGAGAATGATGCTATCCATGAGAGGACCTAGCCTTCTGGCCAAAATAGAAGCAAAGATTTTATACAAAGAAGTCAGACAGGAGATGGGTCTCCAATTATTCAAATCATCTTTGGGACCTTTTTTATGGATAAGTTTGATCACTCCAGTGTTAATAAAAGGGGAAAGGGAACCCCTTCTAGAGGCTTCTTGCCAAATTTTAAGAATAATGGGCACCAACTCTTCCTTAAATTCCTGAAAAAACTCATTGGGCAAACCATCATGACCAGGAGACTTTCCAGGCTTCAATTTGTTAATGGATTCTCTAATCTCACCAGCAGAAAGGGGCATGTCAAGGAGGGAGTCCATTCCCTGAGGAACCATTTTTTTCCTACAAAGGGCAATGGCAGCTCTTGCACTCCAGACAGAATCCCCTCTCTTGGGAGGCTGAGAGAATACATTGGCAAAGAACCTGTGAGCAACCTGCAGATTTTCCTTCATACTGGAAACATGCAAACCATCATTGTCTCTAAGCAGGGGAATGAAATCCCTGACTTTTTTCTTTCTCAAAAGCTCAAACATATGCTTATTAGGTTTGTCTATCTTACCTGCCCAGAATTCTCTAGAAGAGGCAAGGGCACCTCTAGCAAGGAGGTAGTCCACTTTCTTGACTTTTTCCTGAAGATCAAACATCTTGACTCTTTTGGAACACACATCAATGCTAGATTGCTCAAGTAATTTCATCTCCTGAATGATCATCATCCTTCTTTTGTATCTTATACTCTTGGCCCTATTTTTATAGTGTTTAATATTATCTTGAATTTCTCTAACAGCACTTTCCCAGGCCACAAAAGGCGGCAGATCAGAGTCAAAATACTTTAATAGAATTTCAGAAATTTTATCCTTCACAACAGGAATCTTAAACAATGAAGAGTCCAGATGAGGCCAGCCAGCCCTGTAATTGTGGCTGTTATTAAACAACTTGACAGTCAAAGGCGAATGATCAGAAAGTAAAAGAGATTGGTCAATAGAGCAACAGAAATTAGACAACTCCCGACTCCTGGCCGCATTCATATAGAACCTGTCAAGCCTAGCAGACAAATAGGAGCACTGCCCCCTGTTATTCCAAGTATGCCCTGTATTAGCAGAGAGATCCACTAAATTATGCTTATCTATCAAATTATACCAGCTCTGCTTCTCACTACCAGAGATAACATTTTCACTGTTACCAGTTCTGTCACAACTAGTAGTGACCATATTAAAATCTCCAGTCAGCCAAATGTCTCCTTTGATCCTGGATATCTCATCCCAACAATTGGCTCTCTGAAAAGCATTGTTAGAGGCATAAACACAAACTATGGTGACATTGAGAGGCACTTTACATTTAACCGCAATCCATTGATTAGAAGGACTCGTCTGCACATCTTCAATGAGGTGTCTAATTCCGTTAGCAACTCCAATGGCTGCTCCACCTTTGCCCATGTGGTCAGTATACATCCAATGGCAGTTTGGGTGGAATTTCCTGACTTGTCCCTTCTTTTGGGAGAGGAGCTTCCAGGAGCCGAACAATTCTCATTAAAGTGGGAGCACCATAGCTATTTCAGAACTTTTGTCCCGACGAAATTCATCTACATAATGTGTCAGATACGTACAAAAGATGAGTGTGAATCTTTATTAAAAAATGTACGGTTCTTTAACACAGGTTCGATGAGAATCTTGATTTTTTATTCAGAATAGCAAATTAATATAAAAATGAGAAAGATACAATGCCTTAATGCGGGGAATGCATTATGCTACCTAGTACCACTCACAAGGCCATAGCCGTCAATATAAGATGAGATCATGACAAATCGGTCTGTCTTCTTACACAAGAGGAAAATAATTAAAATGAACGAAACTTATAGAAGAAATTCCAAGGATAGAGAGTACTGCTCAACTCCACCAGGAGCTTATAAAAACTGTTACACTTTTTGGCAGGGGATCAGATGGGAATATGGTGTAATCTAACTCAACATGTCTGATAGAATGACCTCCAACTCGTCATTAAACGATCGATTATTTGTCTTGAGCTTTGGGGATCTAATTTACTTGCAAAGTGTTGGGAAAGATGGATGGATGCTCCAAGAGATTGAGTAGGTACTGCTAAACCTGCTTTGTACCAGCCCCCTAATGCTTCACACTTGATAAGTAGACCTCCTTAGCTTTCCAATGACACCATAAAATGGCCTATGTACTTTGGAAGTGATGTGTGCAATGATTGAACCAAAACAGATAAATTTGAAACTCAAACTCTCATGAAAACCTTCTATTTATGTCTTGCCACATGTTGGATCTTTTGCTCAGTATGACCAGCACAGTAGGAATTGGAAAACTTCCTTCCAAGGGTATTTAATTAGCTTAGCAAGCTAACTATTCCAAGTGGAATGATATAAAAAGATAAACTATGCTAAGAGAAATCAATTTACCAAGTAAAGTTATACCCTCGATTTTTTAGGACTGTAGCAGACATTGACCAGTGATCACCTTGACGCGAATTTCTCTGAAATGGCTGAATAGAATCTCCCCAAATTTTGATAGCATGAAGCTAACTTTAAGCTGAATCCAACAAGCTTTAGATCATTGAATTTGGTGAAGATGTGACCGAGATATGCACTTCACCAGTTGACATACTTTCAAGGAGTATAACAGAGAACTCAAAAATGACTAATGAGAATGTATGTATTAATGAACACTTGTATACAAATCCATTGGCATGAAATGTCATTGGCTAATGGTGTAGATAGGTGTGGGCTAGAGTGTAGGTCTCACACACACTGAGAATCAGTAATGAGAAGCTCGAGAGTGATGAGTTCTACCCGCGACTTTTCCATGACCATTTTTATAGAGAATGAGTAAAAATTTGAATTCAAATTCAAACTTTTGGCTCCCTATGATCAAGCTCCTATATCCTAGGAGATATTCCTTCAATCAAAGAGCTAACTTTCTCCATGAATCCTTTTGGTAGGTGTTTACAAAGATTCCAAGTCAATTTGACTTTTACAAAGAGATAAAGTGGTAATTAACCACTAGTACTAGTTCCTATGCTTCTCCATATGTGTATGGACTTCAATGTATCTATCAAGACAAATGTGTAGGCTTGTGAATTGCACCAAGAGCTCCCCCTCAAGCCAAACATTTTGGCTTGATCTTCATCTTCAGTCTTCATGTATATCCTGCAATCCAATCATTGCTTTGAACCTCCAAAGTTTGGTTCCATCCAAAGCTTTGGTCAACAAATCTGCACATTGCATGTTGGTTGATACATAGGTTAGTTGAATGTCTTTGCTTAGCAACTTCTCTCTCACATAATGGTAATGGACCTCTATATGTTTGGTCCTAGCATGATAGATAGGATTAGCTACAAGGTGAAGTGAGCTTGTATTATCTCCGAAGATTATTGGTGACCTAGTATATAAACCCAATTTTGTATACAAAAGCTTAATCCAAATGGCTTCCTGTGTGGCATTAGCTAGTCCTCTATACTCTCCCTCTGTAGAAGATAAAGCAACAGTAGGTTGCTTCTTTGAAGACCATGAAATTGGTTTATCACCTACAAAAGAAATGTATCCAAAAGTGCTCCTCCTATCATCCTTGCATCCTGCCCAATCTGCATCTGAATAGATCTTGATATCAATGTCTGAAGTGTAAGGAAAATACAAACCATGATGTTGTGTACCCTTGAGATACTTCAAGATTCTCTTGGCAGCCTGGTATCCTTGGCTTGTGCATAAACTAACTTAGCACACTAAATCCATATGCAATATCTATCCTTGTCAAGGTAGCATAGTTTAAGCTACCCACCATACTTTGATAACCTGTAATGTCATTAACTTCATCACCTTCATGGGCACTTAATTTTAAGTTTATCTCCATTGGAGTACTTGCTACTTTGGCATCCTGCAAGTGAAACTTCTTCAACATATCTTGTATATATTTTTGTGAGTAACGTATATTCCTGAGTTAGTATAGACTAACTCAAGCCCAAAAAAATACTTCAATAGACCAAGATCATTGATCTTGAACTCCTTCATCATCTGGCTCTTGATTTGTCTGATTCCATTGACATCATTACCTATAAGTATGATGTCATCAACATAAACACAAAGGTATATTACCTCTGAATTACTTATCTTGATGAATGGAGAAGTATCTGCCTTGCTCATGACAAACCCTTGGTCTTGAAGATAAGTGGTTAATCTGTGATCCATGCCCTAGGTGCCTGCTTCAATCCATATACAACCTTTTTCAATTTGCAAACATATGTTACCTTCTTAGGGTCCTCATAGCCAGAAGGTTGTGACATATATACCTCCTCTGATATCCATCCATTCAAGAAAGCATTCTTGACATCCAATTGGTAAATATTCCAATTTTTTGATGCAGCCACACTAACCAACACTCTGATGGTTGGCATCTTGGCCACAGGAGAGAATGTCTCTTCATAATCAATGCCTTGGGTTTGTGAAAAACCCTTGGCTACGAATCTGGCTATATACCTATTAATTGTGCCATCAGAACTTCTTTTAAGTTTATAGATCCATCTGAATCCTATTACCTTCATGGAGTCCTTCTTCCCATGGTCACTCTCCTTGAGTGCTTCAATCTCTTCATCCATAGCTTCTTTCCATTCTGTCTTGGTTATGGCTTCTTCATATGATCCTGGTTCTTCAATTGACAAATCTTTGGCAAGATAAACAGAGTGTTTAGTAACAAGAGATGTATCATACCCATATCTGATAGGTTTTTTGCTTTCTCTTTGTGATCTTCTCATAGATTGAGTTCAAGATTAGGTATGTCTTCAAGCTTCTTCATCTTCATTTTGCCCTTGGACTTCCATGCCTTGAACTCTTCAAGGTTGATAGTGTCTTCCTCTTCTGAACTTGAGTCTTCATTCTGAGTAGGTTCCTCCTTTGCAAGACTTGGAAATTCTTCTTCCAAATCATAGGGTAATTTGACCTTCGTGCATTCATTCTCATACCAAGAATCATTTTCATCAAAGACAACATCTCTACTCACCATGAATCCCTTATTGGATGGGTTATAATACCTGTCTCCTTTTTGATTTAGATCATACCCAATAAAGATGCACTTCTCAGCTTTAGGGTCTAGCTTACCTCTTATCTGAGAAGGAATGTGTACATATGCTACACATCCAAATATCTTGCAATGGTCAAGTGAGGGTCTCTTACCATGCCATGCTTCATAGGATGTCATGCCATCAATAGACTTAGATGGTAACCTGTTTATGAGGTAAGTGGCAGTAGAAACACTCTCTACCCTTAGATACTTAGGTAACCTTTTTTCATTCAACATAGACCTAGTTGTCTCAACAATCAATCTATTACTTCTCTCAGCTATCCCATTCTGTTCAGGAGAATACCTTGTGGTGATTTCTCTTTTGATGCCTCTGTCTTGCAAGAAGTTTTCAAACTCATTGGAGAAGTCCTCACCTCCTCCATCTGACCTTAGCCTCTTCAAATTCTTTCTTGTCTGATTTTCAATAAGTGCAAGATATTTTTTAAAGCAATTAAATACCTCATCCTTGTGCTTCATGAAGTACAATACAATCGACTTGCTATAATCATCAATAAAAGATACATAGTACCTTGATCTTGAGATTGAGGGGTCTTTTCTTGGTCCCCATACATATATATGGACAAGCTCTAGGTAGTCTTCATGCCTGTAACCTTTCCTTGAGAAGGGTAACCTATGAGACTTCCCGAATTGACAAGCACCACACTTATAAATCATATGTTGCTTGGATACATTAGGTATTCCAAGCACACATTGGTCTCTGCATATTTGCTTCAAGGTTCTTTCTCCTATATGCCCTAATCTTTTGTGCCAAATCTCAAGCTCTGAAAGTGTTTGATGTTTATAATTGTATAGTGCAATATTCTTTGTGTCTTCTAACTCAAAAGTGAAAAGTCTACCTGATTTTTCTCCTTTAGCAATCCTCTTGAACCCATGTCTTGGATCCTCCACAAATGCTCCATATTGGTTGAATCTAACCTGCAAACCTTTCTCCACAATCTGTCCAACACTCATCAATTTTTTGGTAATGGTTGGTACATAAAGTACCCTGCTCAACAAGTTCAGATTTCCATCCGAAGTCTTAATATTTCCAACCTTAACTACTGAGTGCTTGGTGTCATCACCTATTTGGACTTGATGGTTATCTTTTGGTTCCTCAAGATCAGAGAGTAGTGCTACATTGCCAGCCACATGATTTCAGCATCTTGAATCAATGTAGAATAGGTGATCATCATTTGTACCTGATTTTGAAGTCATGTTCATGATCAAAAGAGAGTCATCCTGCTCCTCTGTGTAGTTGTTGTAGTCTTTTTTGGATTCGAATCCTCCTTGGTAGTTGCCATTGTAATTATTGTTGTAATTGTTGTTGTAGTTGTTGTTGTAGCCTTGGTGATGGTTGAATCTACCTCTTGACTGTGAGTATCCACCTCTTTGGTATCCTCTTCGTCTGTGATTTTTGTAATGCTTGAAACACTCATCTGTAGTATGATTGGATAAACCACAAATGTTGCATGGTGAGGAGTTATAGGATCTCCCCCTACCTTGCTTACCTCCTCTACCCCTTCCTCTTGATCATCTACCTCTCCCTGCATAGTTGGCTTATGAGGTAGAGCCTTCATCTTCCACCTTCTTGGTCTTGCCTTTATCTTTAGACTTTTTATCTGTATATAGGGCAGAAGAGTTATTACCTTTGGATGTGTCTCCATTCTTGTTGAGATTTGCTTCATGAGTGAACAATTGTCCCATGAGAGTTGTAAGATCTGGAATTTGCATGTCCATGTAAAGGTCCATGGCAGTGGTGAAGCTTTCCCATTTGTCATCAGCCTTGATCCCATTGATCACTTGCCTTACAATCTGCTCTTCTTCAATCTCTTCTCCTATGCTTGCTAACTCATCTGCTACATCTTTAATCTTGGTCACAAATTCTGAAACAGCTTGCTTAGGTTGCTTTCTTAATATGGAGAATTCAATCCACAACTGATTTTTTCTAGCCCTTGTGTTGGAAGAAAAATATGATGACAAGGTTTCCCAAGTCTCTTGGGATGTCTTACAATTCTAGCCCCCTAATACTTCACACTTGATAAGTAGACCTCCTTAGCTTTCCAATGACACCATAAAATGGCCTATGTACTTTGGAAGTGCTCTGTGTAATGATTGAACCAAATCTGATAAATTTGAAACTCAAAATCTCATGAAAACCTTCTATTTATGTCTTCACACCTCCTAGATCTTTTGCTCAGTATGACCAGCACAGTAGGAATTGGAAAAATTCCTTCTAGGGGTATTTAATTAGCTTAGCAATCTAACTATTCCAAGTGGAATGATGTAAAAAGATCAACTATGCTAAGAGAAATCAATTTAGCAAGTAAAGCTATACTCCTGATTTTTTAGGACTATAGCAGACATTGACCAGTGATCACCTCGACGCGACTTTCTCTACAATGGCTGAATAGAATCTCCTCAAAATTTTATAGCATGAAGATAACTTCAAGGAAATCCAACAAGCTTTAGATCATTGAATTTGATTAAGAGTTGACCAAGATATGCACTTCACAAGCTGCCAGACTTTCAAGGAGTATAATAGAGAACTCAGAAATGACTAATGAGAATGTATGTATTAATGAACACTTGTATACAAATCCATTGGCATGAAGTGTCATTGCCTAATGGTGTAGATAGGTGTGGGATAGAGTGTAGGCCTCACACACACTCAGAATAAGTAATGAGAAGCTCGGGAGTGATGAGTTCTACCCGTGACTTTTCCATGACCATTTTTATAGAGAATGAGTAAAAATTAGAATTCAAATTCAAACTTTTGGCTCTCTATGATCAAGCTCCTATATCCTAGGAGATATTCCTTCAATCAAAGAGCTAACTTTTTCCACGAATCCTTTTGGTAGGTGTTTACAAAGATTCCAAGTCAATTTGACTTTTACAAAGAGATAAAGTGGTATTTAACCACTAGCACTAGTTCCTATGCTTCTCCATATGTGTATGGACTTCAATGTATTTATCAAGCCAAATGTGTAGGCTTGTGAATTGCACCAACACAAAGTATGTACATGTGTGCCACATTTTGTTATGATCTAGCTCAACACATGTGTGCCACAATATGTTGTAATCTAACTTAACACCTGTGAGAGAATGACTCCCAACTCATTGTCCAACTATCTATTATAGAGCCTTGACTGTGAGGGGGTCTTTACTTGGCAAGTGTGCACGTGTGTGCCAAGTGTTTGAGTTCTTTAAGGGGCAATTGAATACATGTATGCCGTATGTCCCACTTATTTCAGTGAACTCAAGTACACTCAAGTGGATGTTTCTATAAGACTTTAGATCTTTTTCAACAAACATTCTCCCCATTGCACTAATGGGGTTTGGACCCAAGACTCTTTATCTACATCCATTTTACCTAACCAATGGACCAAGATTCTAGTTTTTATAGGATTTAGGGAACATTATCTTAGATTAATTTTTGAGGATTACCAAGTTGTTACATTATAATATTTTTTACCGCTTGAAGAACATTTTCATCCTCAAAAATAAGCTTCATGTTATGGGTTATATAACAAGTTTTCCCTAAGCCCATGGTCCAAACTAAGGAGCATGATTCTCATCTCATTGTTGGTCTCTTTACTCAGAGGAGAATCATACCCGATATTGTATCTAAAAAGAGGGGAATTCATTCATGGTACAATCCTTGAACAAATAATTTAAAACACCATCTTGCTTACACTTGATAAGATGGAAATATGGACTAAGATATCGCTGTTGAGCTCACTATCTCACAATGTGCAAATCTCCAGACAAGTTGCCAAAATGGTCAATTTTTATGGATTATTTTTGCATGGATCTAACAAAGTCTTTGGATTTTTTAACTCTTTCAAGATTTAGACAACATTGGTCAATTTTCACTTGATTATTATTTGGAAGATCAAGCTTCATGAAAATTAACCAAGACACATAACTTACATTTCCTATCAGGGTTCAATTGTTATCGACATTCACTTATCGTTTATCTGAACGGAGGACTATTGTGTCCAAGCAGCTTTTGATTTCTTTGTAGAATATAAGAAAGTAGTGTTCCTTTCATCTTTGGGAAACTTTTCTTCAATTAGAACAAAACGAAACCTAAATGAGTTTTAGAATAGTCCGACTTATTAATTTTCTCTCAACGACAACTTCAATGGAAATGTCAAATTCAAAACCCATTCTTAACTCTTTCTCTTCAAGCAATTTCTCAATCTCTTTTGCACTTCATCTATCAGCGATGTTTAATTCACTTAGCTATTCCACTTGGTTAAACCAAGTTTTGTGAAAATCACTAAGATACTCTATCGAAATCATGTCCAAAATTTTGAGAAGTGGGAAGAAAGACCAAAACTCAATGTAACCGATTCAAGCCTCTAAGCCACTTCAATTATTTTGATTCAATATCTATGGATTTAGGTCTGATAGATCCATCAAACTTGAGGTTAATAAGCATTTTATCTATCTTTATAAGAAATAAACTAGATTCTTAAAGAGATTCTATGAGTCAAATAGAACCATCATCAAGACAATAAGACTTCTTTGTTACCAAACATTGATGAGCTAAGTCCGTGAGCTTCTATTCATGATGTTTGACTTTTACAAAAAAATGAATGCTTTGACTACCTCTATTAATAAGGTAATCTTTCTTAAGAATCTCTTGAGACTCACTTATACTAGAATAATAACTTGGTGGATACTTTAATTATAGATATTGATTTACCAAGTTGTATTGACAACCAGATGCTTTTTGATTTGGAATAACTTAATTTAATGAGCGGATGTTTCTTAGTTCTTTATCTTCAAAAAATTCGATAGACTTTTTCATAAAAAATAAAATAAAAACTCAACTTTGAAGTCCGCAGCTCAAATACGACTATGCATGGCTTACTCAAATCCTTAACAACGATCCTCAAAGATACTTAGTTCATGATTTTCTTACCTCTTAGTTGATTGGTACTTGAAGTGTTTCCACATCATACTATTTGCAGCCAAGGTGGACAAAGTCGCCAAGGTAGTATGTGATAGGGAAGCCAACGGCATGAAAGTCAAAGAGACCACAAGAAGGAGGAAGTAGATAAAGCAACCAATGTAGATGTGGCAACTATTAGTCTCAGTTTCAATCTTCAAAACCAAGGATGTATTTTCATTGTGATTCTTATCACTACACACCATTATAATTATTCATTTTTTATAGTTTCCACTCCATTGTGTTGAAACCAAGGATTCCTAAAGCTTGAGGATTGTTAGAGGAACTTATGTTTTAATTTTCACAATCTTGTTGGAAGTGGGGTGGGCCTCAATAACCATTAATCACGGGCTTATAGGATCTTCCAACACACAACCTTAGCATGCAAACCTTAATACCAAAAAAGAAATGAGTGAGAGATAGAGAGGGAATAGGTAGGATCTTTCAAAGTGTATGGTAAGCTAGGAATATCACCTACACTAACTATATTCCAATGTCAAATTAAAATGTGTGAATATGATATAAATTCAGAATAGTTGAATCTAGCAAAAAAAAGGAACTTGGAGGTATGAAGAGTGTGTGTAAGAGAATATGGGGATTATCCTAAATCACAAACTAGCGAATGAACAAGTATGAACATATGTAGCCTTGTTACTCACAGTATGTGGGCTAACATGAACTCCTTCATATGTCTCGAGATGTAGTGCACACCTCCTCCAAGTAAGTAAGAACACTTCCTCCAAGATGACCTCCTCCTTGATCACCAAGTGTAAAACTCCATTAGAATATCTTGAGAGGATATTATAACAATGATCTTGGTTCTTTTTATATAGCATTAAACCTCTTGCAAAAATCACTCTAAAACACTATGATTAATCATAATCGTCCAAAGCCTAAATAGTGCTAAAAAATAACCATTAAAAAAAATCCTCTGCCAAAATTATCATGCTCTACCAATTCGGTGTTTTTTGAAAACTTAAAACACACTCCTCGTTTGATGTGAAGTGTCCTTAGTGGCTATCGAACCAAGACATTTGTTTTTAGAAACGATTGTCATATACCACTCTTCTAGTGTCTTTTTGTTGTGGAGAATTCTAACCTTAGACATCATAATGTAGCTAGTAAGTCGACTATATGGATATTGCTTCCAACAATACCCCTTCATTGCCACAACAATACAAGGTTCAATAATAAACAAAACTTCCTGTGACTTTGTCTGGTCAATTCTATGGTAAAAATATCTCAAACATTCCCACTCGTTGGTATGTAGACTAGCTCAAAGTTCTTCGTAGACATGTGTTCCTGAATATAGTGGTAATGAACCTCCATATGCTTTGTCCTAGCATGATGAAGAGGGTTCTTTGGAAAAGCAATAGAACTTAGAGTGTCTAAAATATCTGAACAGGAAGATGAAATTGAACATCAAGATATCTCAGAATCTTCTATAACCAAGTTGATTCCAGTGTAGCTGTAAAGGTAGCCCAATACTCAGGTTCACTTGGAGATGTAGCAACTGTAGGTTGTTTCCTGGATAACCAAGAGATAAGATAATCTCCTAGATAGAAACAATAACTACTTGTGCTTTTTCTTGAGTTCTTTATCACCTGCCCAATCAGAATATGAAAAATTTTTAAGTAAAAAGTGTGAAGAATTCATAAATACCATAGCATAATTGGAAGTTCCCCTCAAATATTTGAGCATTTTCTTACCTGCTTTCCAGTGAATCTTAAGCGGATGGTGCATAAACCTAGAAACTTGAGAAACTACAAATTGAATGTGTGGACGTGTATTACATAGATATATCAAGCAACCAACTACTTGACTATATAATGTAGCATCAAATGATTTTGAATCTATTTCCAACTGTAATGACACATTGACATCCATAGGTGTCAGACGCATAGGCTTAGAATCTCTCATCTCAAACCTTTTCAATATTTTCTCAATGTATTTTTGTTGTTTCATGTGGATACACTCCTCTCTACATGAATTTAATCCCAAGATAATAATGTAAAATACCTAAATCATGTATATCAAATGTATGCTTAAGTTGTCCTTTAAACAACTAAAGATCTAAATCTTTGGGATCTGTGATAATAATATCACTTTCCAGTGTATCTTGAACACTAGCCCATGCATTCTCAACTGAAGGAAGAGCTAAAATATTATGAATCTCAAACTTTTTTGCATAATTTCCATAGTCTCCTCTTTGTCTCCTTTTCTGACTTCTGTTTCTTCTAGTGTATTCCTTTATACCACTATCCTTCTAGGTTTGATATAACCACTTTGGTATAATCCTGAAAAGTGGTGGTATCATTATTGGTTCTTTAGTATCTCTTTATTTTAGAACTTCAAAACCTTCTCCAACTTCATAAGTTGGGACTCCAAGAGGTACTGATGATGGACTATGTAGTTATGTAGGCAATGAAACTCTCCCTTTACTTGCATCTCTTAGGTTTTGAGAAGATTCATCATCTCCCATGTATGGTTGAATATAAGAATCTAAATTCCTTATGAAAAATGCATAGTCATCTACTTTTATGAAATCTGGAATCTCTTCCTTCTTATGATAAATCTAACTTTCTACTATATATGCATTCCATGAGAGTAGGATATCACTTGTATCTGGAACATAGAATCTATATCATTTGCTTTCAATGGCATAACCAATAAATTAGACGGCTTTGATATCATACTATGCATCATATTAATAAGTATCCTATCATTTCTCTCTACAATACCATTCTCTTCTCGAGTGCAAGCAATAGTGAGTTGATAAGAGATGCCTTCTCTTCAAGAAGAGACTTAACGTCTTTTGACATGTACTCTCGTCCTCTATCACTTCTCAAAATCTGGATCTTTGACTGACTTTTATTATGAACCAATTCTAAGAACTTCTTTAAAGTATGAAAAACCTCTCACTTCACCTTAAGGATATAAATCCACAAATATCTTCAGAAATCATCAATGAAAGTAACAAAGTACCTGAAACCTTGAATAGAATCTCGTCTCATCAGACCATTCACATATGAATGTATGATCTATAACTTCCTCTTGGCTCTGATGTATCAATGCTTCTTGAAAGTTAGTTTGTGAAGCTTTTCTTCAAGACATCCTTCAGGTGACTCTATGGCATCTGGTGTAGGCAAACTCTCGATTATAACTTGATCTTTGATATGCTTGAGAGATTTGTTATTGATATGATCAATTCTAGCATGCCATAACTTCATGTTCTCCTTAGGTGTAGTAGATCTAGCAACATTATCATGACTTATTTTGGACAATACAATTATGCCACTTTTGTTTTCACCTTGAAGAACATGTATGGAACATAAAGCACATTAGAAATTGTGAAATTTCCGCCTCCTATTCACTTCACCTTCACTTATACAACCAATAACATCCATTTCATGACCATGTGAAATGGTCACTCTTCTACCTGAAGAGCTAAAAAGGGAAGAAAATACCTTTCTCCAATGCGTCAAATACTTAGTAGCTCCAGAATTAAAAATCTAGGGATTATCTAAGATTACATTTAATGCTGCCTGATCAAAAGCTATCTCTTCAAAGTAACACATGCATATGAATCTACCTTTGAGGTTTCGGATCATCTTCAACACTATTACATGATGCTTTCTTGTTCTCAATATCCTGATTTTGGATTCTGCTATGAAATGAGATGGTTTCTTACAATAATGGCATACCCTTTTATTTGAATCAGATATACTCAAAGAATTTTCTTTGTGTGTAGAGGAAGCATTACGGGTAGGAATAGAAGACTTAGGATTAAAAGACTTACTTTCCTTCTTGGATTGCTGACTCTTCTTTTCCTCTTTTGTCTCCTTCTTCTTCTTTCACTTTGACGATGAGAACATGGCTTTATCATTCTCTTCCATACCTTTTTGTGGATCTTCATTTTGATGTAATAGGAATTGTAACTCTTCAAATGAAAGTTCTCTATCTCTTATAGAGACAGATAAAGAAGTAATAAAAGCAAGATATGAAGATGGAAGTGAGTTTAGGAATGTGTTTACCATTTATTCATATAAAATGTTGAATCCAACCTTGAATAATCAATCTCGTAAATCTTTGGGCTTCAAAATATGTCACTGAACTAATTCACCAACTTTCATCCTTCTGTTGGCTAGTTGTCTGCCTAGATGAACTTTCCTAGTAGGGTTTCTGCTTTGATAGAGATTCCCTAACTCCAACCAAGCGTGAAGAGAGCTTTTGCAAGAACTAATTCAGGCTATAATATCCCTCTTGACTTCCATATCAATGTATGAAAGTGCTTATGCATCCCTTGAATGCCATATAGATTGCTCTTTTGTAAAAAGTAGGTCTTCAACATCTTCTCCATCTTTTCTTGGACTTGGATAAGTGCCATTGACAATACTCCATAATTCTTTAGATACTAACACACTCATCATCATAAAACTCTACATTTGATAGTTAGACATGCCTTCAAGCTTGTGTACATTCTCAAGTCTATACTCACTCATCTTTTTAAGGGTGTATGGAACCTATGCTATGATACCAAATGTTGAAAGTGGGGTGGGCGTTGTTAAAAGTGCAGACTACCGTCAAGTCCACTTTTAATCTCTTTTTCGGTTGTTAGTCGGCCGCCGGATTGGGAATATGTAACTGAATCTTGTTCGCACGAGTGAAAAGTTGTTACAAATAGTTTGTAAAAAAAAGTTATATAAATCAAAGAAAGGCGCGCCAGTGACGGTTCCGTGATGAATCACCAGACTGTCTGTCTGTGTGACTGAGCGGGTCGTTATTGTAGTGTCTATTTGCTTAATCTCCAGTATTCTGAGCTCCATGTTCGTCTCTTGTCTTGTCTGCCGTTGATAACTGTTCTGTTTGTTAACTTCATAGATGTTCGAGAGATCACCAGACTGTCTATCTGAGTGATTGGTCTGTAGCATTTCTGTGTGTTGAGTTGAGTAATCCAGAGTACCTTGGCGACTTTCTGAGTGTTCTGTGTGTATTTGTGTTTCGGCTTAACGGTTGTCTAATGGTATTCATTGTGGTTGTGAGTCTCAACTAGTTCGCGCATCAAGCTGTTTCTTTTCTTGAAATGTTCTACAAACATGTGGCTAAGTCTGTGCGATCGTAATAACTCTTCTGGTATCCGTGTTGTGTTAAGTTGTCTATAGTATCTAGGTTCAGGTTCCATACGGTAAAGTTTAAACTACAGTAAAGATTCCCTGGATTGCGTACTGAATCTTCAGCACGGTGTATCTGAATACTGGGATTCTTTGTGTTTCTGGATATTGGAAGGAGTGTGGTATCCATTCTGTGAAGGTTGAACGAATACCCTTGTTCTGGTATGTTCAGTAAGTTATGTGCAGATGCAACCTAGCATCTTAGTGTATCCGGTACACGTGGTTGAGCTAAGACCATGAACTGTAATGTCTAAGTACAACCGATTTTGATAGTCTCAGCATTAGTATATTGCTGGGTGCGAGTAGTGAGTTTGGGAACTAAGTACAGGGCCTCTATCTAACAGAACTCTACCACTCCCAAGAACCCACTTAGGTGCTTAAATGCGTTTTTGACAGTTAGTCTCGCGTTTAAGCATTTAACACTGGTGCCGTCTGTGGGAAGGTGGCATCAAGATTGCCGTTTACCTGTCGAAAGTGTTATCAAGATTGCCATTTATCTATGGGAACGTGGCAACAAATCAGATTGTTGCAAACCACTTGTGGAAACGTGACTGAAGATTGTAAATCAAACAACGAAGCCACAGCCTCTTCTTCATCATCACCTAACTACTCTCCACCGAACTCCCAACAACTCCTCACGGCATCCTCGTCCCAACCTCGTCACCCTCCTGCACTCCCATCCATCCCCGTATTCTCTGAGTTAGAATCAATGGGTCAGCTGCTAATCGCTTTATCACAACAACTGCCGCAACAATTGAAGCAAATCACAGACATTGTTTGAGAAGACTTTCAACACAAATTGGAAGTAATGGAGGCAGATATCAGTCCCCTCCAGGAGGAGTTACAGGCAGTAAAGGCTGAAAACCATGCACTAAATGCACAAATACAACAATTAAAGACCAGACTTCAAGAACAGGAACAAATTACAACTCAGCGAGATGAAGCCCTGGCAGCAGCAAAAGAGAAGGAGGAACTGTTGCTTGTTGCCGATGCAGAAATGATTAAACTGAATCAAGTACTCAAGGATAAGGAGGATGCCAGAGTCGCATTAGGAAATCTACTGGAAGAAACCAGAGTGCAGCTAGAAGAAGTGGTACAAAAAGGCCAAGAACAATTCGAGCTGGCAGTGCAAACAGCTGAAGAACTCCAGAAAATGTAAGATACAATTCGACGAGGTAAACGACATTCTACGGTGAAAATTGACCAAGGAAGCTCAAACACAGAAACTGATAACAGATCTCCGAAGAAAAAGGGATGCATATTCGCAAACGATACAGTTCCACAACCAAGAAATCAAACGAAGAGAAAACCAGCCTGACAATCAAAAGGAAAGAGTAATCAATATGCAGAAGCAGGTTGCAAAAATGAAGATTTCAAGAGATGCAGCTTTATCCAATGATTTTTACCTACAAGAGGTTTTTCTGCAGACTCAAGCAGAGATTTTGCTCACCAAAGCTATAGCCTTAAGTTCTGTTAGAGTAGATGCACAACTAGTAGAGCCAGAAACCCTCAAGCAAATGCTAGAAACTCTAAAGAAAAAGATAGCCCGCACCTTTAGATTAGCCAGAAATATGTACCTAGAAGGCATAATAGATGAACAGTAATTCTATAAAAACCTGCGGGTTCGAGTCCACCGTGCGTGCCAGTGTTAGTCGGCCGCCGGATTGGGAATATGTAACTGAATCTTGTTCGCACGAGTGAAAAGCTGTTACAAACAGTTTGTAAAAAAAAGTTATATAAATCAAAGAAAGGCGCGCCAGTGATCGTTCCGTGATGAATCACCAGACTGTCTATCTGTGTGACTGAGCGGGTCGTTACTGTAGTGTCTGTTTGCTTAATCTCCAGTATTTTGAGTTCCATGTTCGTCTCTTGTCTTGTCTGCCGTCGATAACTGTTCTGTTTGTTAACTTCATAGATGTTCGAGAGATCACCAGACTGTCTGTCTGAGTGATTGGTCTGTAGCATTTATGTGTGTTGAGTTGAGTAATCCAGAGTACCTTGGCGACTTTCTGAGTGTTTTGTGTGTATTTGTGTTTCGGCTTAACGGTTGTTTGATGGTATTCATTGTGGTTGTGAGTCTCAACTAGTTCGCGCATCAAGCTGTTTCTTTTCTTGAAATGTTCTGCAAACATGTGGCTAAGTCTGTGCGATCGTAATAACTCTTCCGGTATCCGTGTTGTGTTAAGTTGTCTGTAGTATCTAGGTTCAGGTTCCATACGGTAAAGTTTAAACTACAGTAAAGATTCCGTGGATTGCATACTGAATCTTCAGTACGGTGTATCTGAATACTAGGATTCTTTGTGTTTCTGGATATTTGAAGGAGTGTGGTATCCATTCTGTGAAGGTTAAACAAATACCCTTGTTCTGGTATGTTTAGTAAGTTATGTGTAGATGCAACCTAGCATCTTAGTGTATCGGGTACACGTGGTTGAGCTAAGACCGTGAACTATAATGTCTAAGTACATCCGATTTTGATAAAGTCTCAGCATTAGTATATTGTTGGGTGCGAGTAGTGAGTTTGGGAACTAAGTACAGGGCCTCTGTCTAACAGACCCCTACCACTCCCAAGAACCCACTTAGGTGCTTAAATGCGTTTCTGACAGTTAGTCTCACATTTAAGCGTTTAACAGGGTTCTTGGGGATGGTAGGGGTCTGATAATTCAGAGGCCCTATATCTTATTTTTCCCAGTTAACTTATCAAACAAGCAGTACGTTATTATCCAGTATAATGTCTTCTACACAGTATTACTGTTCATATTCCGGTTAGGCTTTTCACAATATGTAACGCAGAGTGTAATAACTATTGTCGCACAGACTTATTATCGCCAACGAACATTACTATGTTAATAAGAAATTAATGTAATTCAACAAGGTAAAGTAACAATACTCAGAGTTACTGGAATCTGCACTCCAACGTCTCCGCAGGATTGCAAATCGCCCAGACAGACAGTCTGGCGATCCCGTCTCCTCTCTACCGGAGAACCACCATAATGTCTCTTCATTGATTGATAAAAAGGGTACAACACTTCGCTACGACCTTTCGGTACATGCGGCATAGAAAAATATAAATTACATGATGCCAATCCGGCGACCTAACACTGGCACGCACGATGGACTTGAACCCGCAACGCAAACAGAATTAAGGCTCGTCTATGATGCCTTGTATATACATAGTTCTTGCTAATTTGAAGGTTCTAGAGATTTTCTGTTTTAGGGAATCCAACATCAGCTTTAGTGTCTCTGGCTCTACCAGTTGTGCGTCAGTTCGAACGGAACTTGCCGCAATGACCTAGCTTATCAATGTATCAGTCTGCAACTGCAAAAAGGCCTCTTGCAAATAAAAGTCATTGGCAAGGGCTGCATCTCGGCTCAATCTCATTTCAGCAATTTGATTATCAATTCTTGATAGGCGCTCGGCTTGAAAACCTAACTACTTTTCTCTTCGTTCTAGCTCCTGAGTTTGAAATTGAATGGTTTGATAATAAGCATCTCTTTCTTTCGTAATCCCTGCTATCTCTTTCTTCCAACAAATTTCCAATTGCCACTCGACCGTCTTCTTTATCCTGTACCAGCTGATTTAACTGCTTGATTTCTTCATCTCGAGAAGTTAACAAAACATCCTTGGCTTTTAACTCTGCCAATGCTGGATCACGTTGTGCAATCAATGTATCTTGTTCTACAAGCTGTTGGAAGTCAATGTCCTCATTGGTCCAACAAATAGCTTCATAAGAAGCTTTCTCAATAGTCTTCCAAGCGGGCGCAGCATACACACATAGAGCTTTTCTATATTCATAGAACAAGTCACAACGGACGTCGACTTGGTCTAGCCCAACGTGTCTAAAAGCATCCTCAATTGGCCACGGTTCAAATCCTGTGAGCGGCTTAAAATTGCGAATAGATATTTTGATAAGGCAAATCTTTATAAAAAGCACACGGAGTAACGGCTACGCTATTCCGATAGATTTAGCGAACATAGCTTTAGCAAACGTAGCTTTATTAGTGCTTTTCAAGGAGGAGAACAACTATATAAACAAGGCCTTGGCTCCTTGTATAATCACTCACTCAAAGATCTAGAGCTTGGAGATCTTCTTGAAGACAGAGTGTTCTCACACTCTTGAAGGAGGTGAAGTTGTGGTGAAGGAGAGGCTACTCTCATTGCAGCAGGAAGTCTTCTACGAGGTGGTTGTAACTATCTTTTGTGAGTTAACCTTGTGGTTGATTTACAATTTCGTTACACTATTTTGTTAGCTTCGTTGCTTCATTCTCTTCACACACACTTAGATTATTTCGACATAATCTAAATTTTGTATCATCATCTTCTTATTCTTCCATTAGTGAGTGCACCACTTTATATGGTTGAGTAGTACTCCCATGTTGTAATTTGGACATCTATTATCTTTAGTGAAGTAAGCATCCAGCTTACGTTCCCTATCCTTGTCTCAAGATCTCTTTCTTTCTCTATCTCACTTATCATCTTGTCAATTAAGTTGTGTATGCTCAAAAGGTTTTAGTATTGGAACGATCCTGGGGCCCCAAATTCCAACACTTGGTATCAGAGCTTTACGGTTTTGGTATCAGAGCTACATAATTGACATACACACTTAAGATAAGATGAGTGAGATTAGAATTGAGATTGAAGACAAGTTGGATGGATCTTCTAATAATCCCATGTGGAGTTTCATGATGATGAACTTGTTAGTGACAAAGGATTTATGGAGTATCGTCAATGGATCCTTAACAAGACCAAGATGAGAAGGCGAAGAAGGGTCTAGAGAAGCTTTAAGAGGTACTGGAATTGCTATTACAGAACCAACAGAAGAAGAGGTAACCACTTCGACATCCAGAGTCACTGCTAGGTCTTTACCTAGAGTTCCTCCTACTGAAGATCAGGCAAGATGGGATGCTAGAGATGCTTTAGCACTTTCATTCATAGCAATGAGTGTCAAAAAGCATATTCTACCACAGATCAGATCTTGCAGAAGTTCTAGTCAAGCTTGGTTAAAACTTGAGAATCCCTGCTAGAAAAGCTCATTTGAGGAGACAACTAGCAAATACAAGGATGAAAGCTGGTGAGTCAATTCAAACCCACATTACGAGACTCGTTGACTTGAGAGATCAACTTCTAAATGTAGGAGTTGAGATATCAGATGAAGAAATGGTAAATACGCTGATTAATTCACTTCCTATTTCATATCGATCTTTCATAACCACTCTTACCCTTACCACAAGAGATAGAGAGATTACATTTGAAGAGTTAGAGTTCTTGTTGCTTCAAGATGAAGATCAGTTGAAGGGAATGGAAGAGAATGAAGAAGCACTTTCATCTTCATCAAAGGGTAAGAAGAAGAAGGATAAGAAGAAGGAAAAACAATCCAAGAAGGAAAGTAGATCCCTCTCACCTTCTACTTCAGATTCTGTATCTACGACATCTAAAGAGAATTCTTCTAAGAAGAAGGTACAAATATGTTCTTTTTGCAAGAAACGTGGACATATTCAGTCAGAATGTTATAAAAGGATTGCAGCAGAAAAGAAAAAGGCATCAGGTAATATTGCAGAAGATGATAAAAAAGGGAAATCTCAAGGTGACTCTTATGCCCGTATCACTATTGAGGAAGTAGCTTTTGATCAAGCAGCTTTACAAGTTCTTTCAGCAAGTCCTTGGATATTCGACTCAGGTGCTACAAAGCATATGACAGGTTGTAGAGATGTATTTTCTTCTCTTTCCTATTCTTCAGGTAGAAGAGTTACTATTGCAGATGGCAATGATTTGGATGTTGTGGGAATAGGTACAATAACCCTAAAGTCAAGAGAAGGTGGTGTTTTTCAAATATCAGATGTCCTTTATGTACCTGAAATGAAGATAAATCTGCTATCTATATCTGCATTTTTAAGTGATGGTTTTAAAGTTGTATTTGAGAAAGATCTTTGTAAGATCTTATCACATAAAGAAGAAAAGTGTCTTTTACAAGGTAAGCAACAAGGAGGGATCTTTGTTTTGTCAAAAATCAGTCAAGCATATGCAGTCAAATCTTCCTCACCGATGGAAGATATGAAGCTATGGCATGAAAGATTTGGACACATCAGTTTTGGAGCTCTCAAGAATATCAAAGACAGAGGTATGGTTGAGAGTTTACCTTCATTCAAGCTACCTGATGATTCAGATATATGTGAATGTTGTCTTGAAGGTAAGATGCATAAACTACCTTTCAAGAAACATGGTCATATTACAGCTACCAAGAAATTGCAGATTATTCATTCAGATGTGAATGGACCTATGAGAGCAGACTCTATTCAGGGCTTCAGGTATTTTGTCCTATTTGTGGATGATTTTACAAGATACTCATGGATCTATGGTCTTAAGTCGAAGTCAGAAGTCTTTCCTATGTTCAAGAAGTTTGTAGCTATGGTTGAAAATGAAAGTCACGAAATTGTCCAGATTCTAAGAAGTGATAGAGGTGGAGAATACTTGTCAAATGAGTTTCAGACATTTCTCGATGAGAAAGGTATTACTCGACACCTTACTATTGCTTATACTCCTCAGAAAAATGGTGTTGCAAAAAGAAAGAATAGAGTACTTGTTGAAATGATGCGGAGCATGATGGCGTCCAAGAAGCTTTCACCAAAATTCTGGTTTGATGTAGTACATACAGCTAATCACATTTTGAACAGGTCATCTACAAAAGCTTTAAAGGTAATCACACCGTATGAGGCTTATTATGGTAGATAACCTAATGTGAGTTACTTCAAAGTGTTTGGATCACTTTCTTATGTACATGTTGAGAAAAAGGACCGAGGCAAATTAGATATAAAGGCAAAGAAAGCTGTTTTTATTGGATATCCTGTTGAAAGCAAAGGATACAGGTTTTATGTTCCAGAGACAGGTGAAGTTATTCTTTCACGTAATGCTTATATTGCTGAAGATAAGGTTTATGATAAAGAAGCAGAAATTCCGAAGTTCATTAGTGAAAATGACTATGGAATTTTTAGAAAGATTCTGGATGTAGATGTTCAGCCATATCAGGAGGGAGTTAAACCTCAAATTCCTAGTATTCAAGAAAAAATTGAAGAAAGAGGAATTTCACAACCTTCTACAGAGTCAGTTCCACAAGAAACTTTGGTTCCAGAAATGGAAGAAGTTAAAGTTCCAGAAAGTCCTAGTACCTCATCAGGACAAGTTCCAGAACCTGTGGAAGCTGAAAGTTCCGAAAGAGTTTCACCACTATTCAAGGATACACCTACGTGGTTATATCAGACTTGGAAAGATAGTGGTATAAAAACTTTTACTGGAAGAACAAGGAGTTAGACTAGACAACAACAACAAGATCATGTAAGAATAAGAAGTCAAACTAGACAGCAAAAAGATCATGTAAGTTTTGCTGAAGACTTTGAGATTCATGATATTTTGGCACTTACGACTGTTGAAGATGAACCTGCGTGTGTTAAAGATGCACTTAAAATTCCTATTTGGAGAAAAGCTATGCAAGAAGAGATTGATTCTATTCATAAAAATCAAACTTGGCAGCTATGTGAGTTACCAGAAGGAAAGAAGGCTATAGGTGTAAAATGGATCTTTAAAATCAAAAGGAAAGCAGATGGTACTATTGATAGATATAAGGTCAGGTTGGTTGTCAAAGGATATGCACAACAAAAAGGTATTGATTATGATGAGACATTTGCTCCTACATCTAGGATGACTATTATTAGGTCAGTACTTGCTCTAGCAGCACATTTTGGTTGGCATATATATCAACTTGACATTAAGACTACTTTTCTAAATGGTGATTTACAGGAGGATGTGTATATTCAGCAGCCAGAAGGTTTTGAAGAGACAGGTAAAGAACACTTAGTGTGTAAGCTTATAAAAGCTTTGTATGGTTTAAAACAGGCACCTAGAGCATGGTATGAAAAGATACATACATATCTTTTATCCATTGGTTTCCATAACTCAGATGCGGCTCCAACTCTTTATGTCAAAGCTGAAACAGGTATGATGATTATAGCAATCATTTATGTGGATGATATTATAGTCACAGGTCCCAGAGATGAAGATTTGCAGATGTTCAAAGAAGAATTGAAGCAAACATTTGATGTGAATGATTTAGGCATTCTATATTATTATCTTGGGATTCAGTTTCTGTTTCGAGATGAGTGTATCTACATGACACAACAGAAGTACATTGAGAAACTTTTGGAAAGGTTTCAGATGGGTAATTCTAAACCTATGCAAACACCTATGGATCAGAACACGTCTTTACAAATGGTAGCAGATGCAGAGCCATTTGATGCTACTCTATAGAGTCAAGCAGTTGGTTGCTTGATTTATCTTTGTAATACATGTCCTGATATACAGTTTGCAGTTTCTCAAGTATCAAGGTTCATGCAGAATTCGATAGTGTTACATTGGAAAGCATTAAAGCGGATCTTTCGTTATTTGAAGGGAACTTCAAATTATGCTATGGTATTTTCGAAATCTACACATTTGTTACTAAAAGGATTTTCAGATTCTGATTGGGCAGGTGATAGAGACACAAGAAGAAGTACTAGTGGATTTTATTTTTATCTTGGAGATTGTCTTATCTCATGGTTTTCAAAAAGACAACCCACTATTGCCACTTCATCATGTGAAGCTGAATATCGTGCAGCATTTACAACTACTCTAGACTCAGTATGGTTGCAGAAGATTTTCAGTTATCTTGATGTAAGAGTACATCAACTCATTCAGATATTTTCAGATAGCCAGAGTGCTATAGCTATAGCTAAGAATCCAATGCATCATGCAAGGACAAAGCATATAGAGGTACACTACCACTATATTCGAGAACAGATAGCTAAGAAGCACATTGAGCTTGTTTATGTTCCTTCTAGTGAGAATGTTGCAGATATATTTACCAAAGCATTGACTATAGATAGTCATGAGAAGATTTGCAGGTTACTGAATCTTGTACCAATATAACATTGAAGGAGGGATTGTTGGAAGTCAATGTCCTCATTGGTCCAACAAATAGCTTCATAAGAAGCTTTCTCAATAGTCTTCCAAGCGGGCGCAGCATACACACATAAAGCTTTTCTATATTCATAGAACAAGTCACAAGGGACGTCGACTTGGTCTAGCCCAACATGTCTAAAAGCATCCTCAAATGGCCACGGTTCAAATCCCGCAGGCGGCTTAAAATTGCGAATAGATATTTTGATAAAGCAAATCTTTATAAAAAGCAGAGTAACGGCTACGCTATTCCGATAGATTTAGCGAACATAGCTTTAGCGAACGTAGCTTTATTAGTGCTTTTCGATGTGCTTTTCAAGGAGGAGAACAACTATATAAACAAGGCCTTGGCTCCTTGTATAATCACTCACTCAAAGATCTAGAGCTTGGAGATCTTCTTGAAGACAGAGTGTTCTCACACTCTTGAAGGAGGTGAAGTTGTGGTGAAGGAGAGGCTACTCTCATTGCAGCAGGAAGTCTTCTACGAGGTGGTTGTAACTATCTTTTGTGAGTTAACCTTGTGGTTGATTTACAATTTCGTTACACTATTTTGTTAGCTTCGTTGCTTCATTCTCTTCACACACACTTAGATTATTTCGACATAATCTAAATTTTGTATCATCATCTTCTTATTCTTCCATTAGTGAGTGCACCACTTTATATGGTTGAGTAGTACTCCCATGTTGTAATTTGGACATCTATTATCTTTAGTGAAGTAAGCATCCAGCTTATGTTCCCTATCCTTGTCTCAAGATCTCTTTCTTTCTCTATCTCACTTATCATCTTGTCAATTAAGTTGTGTATGCTCAAAAGGTTTTAGTATTGGAACGATCCTGGGGCCCCAGATTCCAACACAAGCTTAGCTTGAAGATGCTCAAGTTGCATCTGCAAAGCATGGTTATTTGCTTTAAGAACATTTGCTTCTTCCTGTAGTGGGGCAATATCAGCCTCCAAAACATCAACTTTATGCTGCAACTCCTATCTGATATTATCAGTGGCCATCTTCAGTTGCATTGGTAACTGCTGCGAGAATTGGATCAACAGTCGACCCATAGATTCGAGTTCATGAAACATCGGGGTTGGAGCAGGAAGGGTAGGAAGAGATTGGGATATAGAAGCAGAGAAGAGATGAGGGGAAGAGGGTGGAGAATAGGCGGGAGAAGAAGATGGAGAAGGAGGTACGTCGGGAACAATTGGTTGGACTGGAACAATTGGCTCAAAAATGTTCATGGTGGAAGGAAGTGGGGTAAGAAGATTAGGCACCAACACTATTCTGGTGGTCGGCTGCTTTGTTGCTTCAGTTCTGGCAATCATAGCATCAACCAGAGCAATCACTTCATTGAGAATCTCTGCAATAATTGCTTGCACATCATCTTGAGTCTACTGATGAGAATCGTTTAGAGAAGAAACTTCTTCAGAGTCGGCGGTGGAAGCACCTTGTTCCTGTTGCTGGATTGGAGAAGAATGGGCAGAAGAATCAACATGGATGGAAGTGGCAGTGTCGTGGAAGAGCTCTTCTTCATGTCCAGCATTCGATCCTTGTACCCGGCTCTCAGATGGACTTATACGGCTGCATTTTCGGCGAAGAAGTTGAAAAAGATCTGCATCATCATCTTCCTCATCTTCAAGCATCCGAGTAGGCTCTTCATGCAATAGCAATGGAGCATTTGGCAGGGATTGCGCGGCTTGAATGGTGGGAAAGAGGAAAGTGAGGATATGGGGAAGACGTGATCGTGGAAGATCACCCTTATCAACTTGTTTAATAACCGTAACACATTCACGGTGAATGCACCGGAAATAAAAAGATGCAAAATTGACAGGATCGCGAGAAGCCATGTCTATCATTGAGTAAAAGGGACACGAGATCTCGTAGGTACGTTTTTGCAAATTCAGTATAGCAACTAAAAATTGCAATACGGTACGCTCCGGATCAGGTCGACACAGAATGGTGTACTCATTACATGAGTGCCCTGGGAATAACGCTGTTGTAGAGGGGTGTCAAGGGAGGCTGACGTTCATCTATAAGAATCGCGCTAACTTAACCGTGTGACTCCACGCAGGGTGCTTCTAAGTATGCCTAGGGCCTTCGGTTGCTTTTTTCAGTTTAGGTGTGATAAAAACTATAGATTTCTAATTTATGGGAGTGCAAATTAAGAACTATTTTTTTTAGAGTAAGAGCCGTAAGGACGAGCATTTCTATATCTTTCTATAGCTTCTAATTGATAAGACAAAACTAAATTCTCGCTTGTAATTTTATCTTTAACAAAGTCAACTTCTTCGTTTTCAATTTGATTTGAGTTAGGTTTTCTAACTAAATTAGGTGGGAATAAGTCTTTGTTGTCCTCCAGTTCTGGCAAAACTATGGTAATTAAAGGTAAAATTCTAGAAATAAGACGATCGTAATCCAACGTGTGTAAAGTTGCATTAACTACTTTATCTTTAATAATTTCAATTATTATATTTTCGTTATTATTCAAACTATCAATTGAAGTCGGAAGTAGTGTACCTATAATTAAGTTTTCTAATTATTGATTCTTAATATCAGAATCGTTTGTAGATACTAGTTTAGAACTACTTGTAGATCCTATCTCTTTAGACATACGAAATAAAAAGGTAAAGATCTCAATTAATTTTCAGAGAAATAGTATGAAGAAATTCAAAATCAATATTTTTTATGCCTATACAAATCTTAATTATATCGAAAAGTGGAAGTGCTAGAAATCTTTAGGATTTTAAGCCTATACAAAAGTTTATCATAAGTGCTAATACAATTCTCTTAATAGATAATCCTATACAACTTAATAAACAATCTTAAAATATTGTAATTTCGTGATCTTGAAATCTCGTATGCTTGTGTTCTCGTATTCTCCTTTGTAATCTCTTCAATGATCTGCAGATGATTCATTTACAAAAAACATAAGTATGTTTTTAATTAGCATAAAACACTCATTAATTTAGCATTCATAACTTAAACCTATACTAATACATGTATATAAAAACTTCTAACTACCTAACTTTCATGCATTTGAAGAAATCTATGCAAACACACATTTGTTTATATGCAAACATGCATCAATTAACTTGTATTTAATATGTATCCACTAACTTATGTTTAACATTCATTAGCATATACATGCATTATTTTACATTCTTACATGCATGCTTACCTACCTTAACATACACATGCATACATAAACTCATACTAACATGCATACACTCATGCAAACATGCATACATACTTGCATTCAAGAATTAATTCATAACAATATACTTAATGTAGTCGAACATGAGTAGTTCATTCATCAGATAAACATGAAAGTGTTATGGTTTGAACTTATTCACCTCAATGTCAAACATCTCCTATATATTACCTAACAGCCAGCGTCATATAGATTATCCTCTTTTGATGATTATATCTAAGTCTTCAGGATGATAACACAGAAATCCATGTTCCATCCGCCTAACTTATACTTGCAAACTCCAAAACTCTCTCTCTCTCTATCTGTCAAAAGGTAAGGACAGAGCATGATAGCATATGCATGTGTACGCATGGAGAAAAATGTGCATAACCTCATAGCCTCCTTCTCTTTGATCCTTGCACAAACACCTGCAATAGAGATTTGCCATGAGTGATCAAAAAGAGGTATCGCTCTACACTGAAGATCCTTTACGCCCATGGGCACTCAACATAGACAACACATTGCTGCTCTTGGCAAGTAAAAGACAAACCATTGTATTAGAAACGCAAAGCCTCATCTTCGTAACACATAGATGAAACCCAAAAAATGCATAACTCAGTCATGTAACTCATAAGCCACGTAAACTACATAATCTGTAACAATCGTCACACCAGCAGACACCATAGAAAACAACATACATTGATATTATTATAATTAGAGAAAAACTTCGCAGGCATAGGAGCTAGGAAGTCACATGGCGGCATTTCTCAATGAAACAAGAGATTTCCAATGCCTTAACTGTCTCTGTCATGAATCCTGGACTAACTCATATTTCATCATCTCTCTATCTCTACATAACCCTCTTCTTTCCACCTTGATCTAATGCGCGTAGCCAGATAGATGGAAATGTCAATCCGCTTGTGCCAAATACTTAATTTCTCCTCTCTATACGTGATCTCTTATCTAAAATAGCTTCAATCTACAATAACCAGATGGGAAAAGAGAATTTGAAGCTTCTCTATCTCTGTCTCTCACGAGCTCTTTGCTTGTCGTAGTTCAGAATAGAGTGAGGTATTTCTCTCTGTTGTGAATTCTTTTACTATTTACGTAGATCCTGGAGACAAACGACTCTCCCTCTCTACATGTAAGCAAACAGACTAATTTCCTAAGGATTTACCTTTCTACCTCCATGACACATAGTAGCTAACAGTGTTCTCTCTAGGCTTACGCATCTATATCTGCTCATTTCTCTCTATAACATGCACGGACCGTCTCTTTCTTTCTGGGATATCAGAAGCCAATTATAACAGTCCAAGAAGGAGGGGAAAACCCTCTCTCTCTCTCTCTCTCCCTCTTGTCGCGATGCATAAACATGATCGCCATCTCTCTCTCAGCATTGATCCTTGCATAGGCTTCCATTATTGCCTACTCTTTGTATCGCCTCTCCACTGTTTCTATCTCTCTGAGCTCTCATAGGTGTCAATCTCCTTTCAAAATGTGAAAGAGACTATGAATCTCAGAGAGTCTGTAAGAAAGGCCTCTATCAAACCTAGCGGCGTTGATTTTTGCACAGAACTAAAAACTTCTCTCTCTAGATCGTCTACCAAAACCAAGGTGCACGTAAATCTCTCTCTTTACAGAGGCAGCATCGGAATTCTCCAACAACACCATATTTTTTGCCATCACTTGTTTACGCTTTTCTATGCAATTCCTCAGAATACTCTCTTTGTCAATCGATCACTTTGAGCTTCTCCATCGCCGGTCTCTCTCTCTCTCTCTCTCCACGTTGAGGCGAGGCCAATCTCTCCTAGTGGTCTTTCTCTGCAACATGCACAAGCAACGAGGCATCTACAATCTCTCTCTCTCTCCACGTTGAGGTGAGGCCAATCTCTCATGGTGGTCTTTCTCTGCAACATGCACAAGCAACGAGGCATCTACAATCTCTCTCTCTCTCTCAGAAGAACCCGTACCTGCAGATGATTCATTAACCAAAAACGTACTCACCCAATCATTTAAATAGACAAATGCACACGTAGATATGCACTAACTCACAATCAGTTAACTCACACACTTCACCAGCTTGCTCATGCACACTCATACATACTTTCACCTCATCATACACATGATTCTTAGTTAACTCACTCATACACATTTATCTAAATTTACGTATGCACAGTTTTCCTCTTATTTATAAAAATGATATAATCATTAATCTATTGAATTAAGTATATTAGGTTATTTTAAACTTAGTTTTTAATATAAATTTTATATATGATTAAACATTAAAGCTTAAAATTAGTATTTTTAGGAACTAAATTATATAATAAAACAATATTATTTCTTATTTATTACCCACATATATATATGTTTATACTAACGTTTAGACAAACAAAAAACACATACTCATAAGGACATCAGTGCATACAAATATATCTTTTTAGGTATACATATGTAAATACACATATATGATAAAAACTATTCTCATTCACTCTCATAGATATATAACTACATATCTCCATTAAGTGCATTTCACATAAACATATAGGTTCACAACCCTATAATCATAGGAACATATAACTATCTTTTAATAGTTAACCTCATATGATCCTAAACACACACAAACTCACACATTTGGGTAAATAGGTATAGATGTTCTCATTTACATGATTATTCATGAACTTACATGGGTACAAACTCAGAGTTAATCCCACTTATCATATACAATAGAAGTTCTCATAACATATGTAAATAAGTACTTAAAGTGAATCATACTCAACACATTTAGAAGTTTCTAGAATTTATGAATAAGTAAACATATAGGATTTAACCCACATATATCGTAGGGTGCTAGACCTTTTTTTTAAGGAATACATTCACATAAATGAATTCAACTCTTGAAGCATATCTAAAGCTAAGATATATTCTCAACAACATGAAAGTTCATATGCATAAATATAAACATTAGAATTAACAAACATTATCATACATTTTTACCTATTCTCTTGCATCTACATACATACACATATATGTTTTTATTATCTTTAACTAATAGAACTGAGGTCTTCTCTTAATTCAACTCTTCTTGTTTTTGTTATCTATAGGTACTCAAGAGAAAATTAGTCAATTTAAATTAAAACATTAAAAGAAATACGAGAGAGAGATATCATTTAACCGACTTTAAAGCAAATTATTTTTATTTTTCCATATGACAATTCGAGTGAGGAAATCGTTCCGACATCTTTCCCCACCAAACTTGCACATCGCCCTCGATGGGCCAACCTGCAGTTCAATAGCAAAGCAGTATCAAATTCTTTTGAAAAATATTTCTTGAACTATTTTATTCAAAATTATGTAAAATATGCTCTTAAATGTAAGTACATTTTGTGATAGTTAAGAAAAACCTTTTAAAATTATGCAAACTTGAATCATAAACGTTTTCGTTCAATGCATGAAATTGAAAACAAGTTTTAGAAAGTCCCATAGAAATCAAGCAAACAGTTGTGGTACTTGCTCTTCTATTAACCCGTTCAAAAGTAATAAATATTTTATATAAATGGTATATCCCTGATTCCCTAGCCACTCGCCATAAGATGCATCTAACTAATTCCTCTATAGTATAAATCTGCCTCATATTGCCCATATAGAATTTCAGAAGTGGTTTCGAGACCACAACTGAGCATGATAACCTTTTTCTTTACGTTTCTTTCTTTTTCTTTCTTTTTCTTTTTTAATTTTCTTTTTTTTTTCATCTTGCAGTAGCCATTAATATACTGCTTGATGTTCTTATTTTTCTCTTTTCTTAATTTTTCTTCGCAACTTTTTTGTTTAAGGGGAAAGGCTTAACCCCTACTCAGAGCAGAGGTTCTAGAGGAATGCTATAGTGGGAACTAGGATCTCATTAGCGACATGGTTTGGAAGTTAAGGTAGTCTACCTATATAAAATAAACTTACTTCTACTAGGAATCGCAAGTTAAGTGTTCCCTCTCCTATCCTTATGAAAGCCATAGGGTCTCTAATTCTTATCTTCTCTTCACACACATCCCTACTTCAGTTTTAAATTCATTGTTTCATAATTTATAAAATCTTCCTTTCCTATGAGAAGGACGTACACATCTACACATGGAATGCATCAAAAACTCATAATAACAACTAAAAAGTAAGTAAAGTTTAGAATTCTTTCACCTGATCTTTTTTATTCTTCTTCATCGTCATCCTCCAAGAAGGCTTCATCCAATTCAAATTTACTACTTTCTCTTCTTCTAAAGAGCTTGATTCTTTTCCCTGCAAACAAATTCTTTAGCATAGAACCATCAAATTCACGTAATTTATATGTACTTGTTTCATAAACTGAAACAACAACATAAGGTCCGAACCAACGTTTAGCTAGTTTTCGATGTGCATCGTATTGAGTATCAAAAGTACTATCATATACAAGCACCCAGTCACCACTCTCTATTGGTTGCGGTCTTAGTCTATGTTTCTTATCAAAATATAATTTATTTTTCAATCTAGATGTTTTTAATTTTTTTATTGCTTCTTTAAGATTTTCATTTCCTTGTTTTAATTGCTTAATTCTAAATGCTAATAAGTCCTCTCTTGAAATATTATCTTTCCAACCTAAACTCATCCAATTAATTATCTGAGTATGAATGGGAAATAATGGTTTCTGACAGTACATGAGTTCAGCCGGCATAAAACCAGTTGTTCTCGTGTATGTCATGCGATCAGCCCAAAGAGCAAATGGGAGATATTTTGGCCATTGACCAATATCTCCATGGCAAGCTTTTGAAATAGCCTTCACTATGGAAGGATGCCCTCCTTCAATTTTACCATTTGCTTCTGGGTTAAGCAATCGTAAGAGACAATCGAATCCCATGTTGTGCAAAGAATTCTCTTGCCTCTTTCGCATCTAACTCACCTCTATCCGCTACTACTTTTTCTATATATCCAAATCTGGATAATACTTCTTCCAAAAGGAATACGCATACATTATAAGTAGTATTGGAACGAAGCGCTCTACCTTCGACGTGGTTTGTCAAATCCTCTCATGCAAGAACAATATATCTCATGCCATCATTGCTTTTAGGCATGGTCACAAGGTTAACTACCCACTTGTAATGAATACAAGGTGGATAGGTCGGGTGAAGGGAATCTCTATGCTTGACAGAGGAGTGTAACTGGCACGTACTCCAAGTGCTCACAAATTCTTTAACAGTTACATACATCCTCGGCCACCAGTAGCTTTCCCTAATCTTTTCATATGTAGCTACAAAGCCTTTATGACCAGCCCAAAGGCTTTCGTGCATCTCATGCATAACTTGCACTTGAAAAACCTTCAAACCTAGTACTCTTTGAGGGTTTCGAACCTTACCTCTAGCATGTCTCCAAAGATATCCATCTTTCAAGAAGAAGTTAAAAGACTTCTTCCTGATGTTCCGGAATCGATTTGAAGACCAGCTTGGGGAAGGCTGAAATGAACTCAGATAGTTTCCTATATCTCCCCACTCTCCTTCATAATCACATTCTCTAAATCTCTCATACACATAGGTAGATGTTTCATAATTTATTAAATTAATATGATTATTTAATGCTTCACTATCATTATCAAACTTTGCTCTTGAAAGCATATCAGCAATGGTGTTATGTTTACCGGCTATATGTACAAAAGCAGGATTAATGATTTTAATAAAAGCTATCCATCGTAGCATAGCTATATCTGGGGAGGAACAATTAGCTATTAAACCTATTAACGGAAGACAATCGGTCTCTACTATTACATTAGCTCCTATAATGTATTCTTTATCTGTTTTTAAAGCTGTAACTAATCCCCATAATTCTCTCTTAATTTGAGGGTAATTCTTTTGAGTATCATGAAGAATCTTCGCTCCAAAGCGAACTGCATACCTTTGCTCCTCCTCATCATCCTGTCCAATGACCCAACCTATACCAATAGGACTAGTGTCAATGGTTAGGATTACAAGCTTATTTCCTGTATAGTCAATACGTTTCAAAGCACGAGCATTGATAAGCAATTGCTTTAGACGCCTCATTGTTCTAGAATGCTCATCAGTCCAAAAGAATTTCTTCCTTTTTCTCAATAAATCATAAAGCGGATTCGCTACATGAGCAAAGTGAGGGATCCAGATGACATAGAAAACACATGCACCTAGGAATCTCCTTACTTCACTTACATTGCGACATCTCTCAGAAATCCTACTAATGGCATCAACTTTTGTTGGATAGGGTCTACGACCATAATGGCCACATAAATGCCCAACTATTAGCACTTCATTAACACCAAAAGTTGATTTCTCTAGGGAGAAAGTTAGTCCAACCTCTTCAAATCTTTCAAATATCTTTTCACAATCTGAAATATGTCTAGAAACAAACTTTCTGCAACCAGATGAATCTAAACTTTCATCCTTTTCTTTTTCCACACACCCCTTTATTGGAATATCATCAATAAAAGGCATCGTCACTTTTGGGATAAAGTCATGTAGGACCAGATTCATAGCATTCATCATGTGTGCCACAAAATTCGTGGCTCCTTGTGGTAAAGTACACATACGTACTAAACCCAAAGGAGTCTTCATCGTGGTCACATCTCGACTCTCAACTGCTAATTGAAACTGATCATACCCTGAATACAGGCTCCCATTGAATAGATGGAGTGACTAGCAAATGCCTCGGAAAACTCATCTACGATGGGTCCCGTTCCTACGTTTCTAATAGTGACTCTATTCACAGGCTGCAAATCCTGAATAAAGCATAACTTCCCACTTTTTTTCGGTACCGTGAACCACCTATTAGAGTATGGTGCTGAGGATGGTTCCAAGATTCTCATGGCAATCTTCTCCTTTAACAGTCTCATTAGCTCAGGTAAATGAGCCTTTGGAATTTGAATCGGACAAAGATTCCAAGGAATATGCTGTACTGTGAAAATAATCATCGGAGCTACTAACTTTGGGTCTGCACATCCTATCTCATGAGGGAATAAAGAAAAAGCTTTACCATGACGAACAATCATCTTGGTAAACTGCTCTTTTTCAATTTGAGAAAGAAATTCATCTCTAAATTTAATAAACTTCTTACTCTCATCAGTAAATATGTGACCTATCTTAGATAGATCTCTAAGAATAGGATCATTTAGTACTCGACGAAGTATGTCATGACTATCTTTGGGTAAGGGTTGAGCTACATGCTTTATTTTCTTTTCTACAGTTTTGTATTTAGTTTCTATGCTAATTTCATGTTCTAGGATAAACTCACTAATAGTCTCATACTCTTGAATAGAGTTAAGAATGATCAGATTTGATTCTAAATTTTCATAAGAAACACTTTCTAGCTCTTCTAATAAAATAGAACTTTTTGATAATTCAATTATACTCTCAATTTTCTCGTCACTTGAAATTAATCCGATTTGTCTGAAATATTTTTCAGTTTGTTTTCTAAATGTTTTTGTAAGATTTTCTTTAGTAATATAATGCAAACTAGTTGTAGGAGTACAAATTAAGTAATCTTCAAATTTATATTCATTGATAGGCGAGACATCAAAACAACGTCCACTATTGTCTCGCTCAATAGTGGAGTCTAGCAAAAATTTTGATCATAATACGCTCCGTATTCTCTTACAGCCAGTGGATCATCACAAACATGACTGATCGAGTCAATGGGATTTCTTCTTAAGCTCTTTCTATTTCTAGTGTGGTTTGGGCAAACCGTCATAACTTGCAAAGAATCCATCCCTGATTTGGATGGAATTCTTGCATACGCTTATCCATCGTTCATTGCTTTTGTTTCCATCCTCATTTCAGCTATAAATGGCTGTCCAAGAATCACTTCATATGAACAATTATCTTGAACAAAGAAGTGAAACTCTTCTCGAACACCACCTATCATTATAGGCACATTTGCACATGCACCCAACAAAATGCCAGAGCCATTGTCAGCTGTTCTCATCCGCCAACCGTGCTCTTTATCAGTTGGCCATCTAAATTTATCAAAGAACTTTTTTGAAATCATGTTTATCTCTGACCCCGAGTCAATAAGAGCCAAAGCTAAACAGGAATCCTTCTCATCTCCGATTCTAATCTTTACTTCTGGTGTGCCTCGTGCCTAGAAGGTAGAATTAAATTTACTCTCACTCTTTAGTATTTCATCATCAGGTTGTATGGGTCCTAGAAAATTTCTATTTACACTACCCGTTGTAAATTCTTCATCATCCTCATAGTCACTTTCACTCAATGTAACTGCATCATTCATAGCTAAGGTTTCCTCTACCACGTCTTGCATGTCCTCGTCTTGTGGCAAAGGAAAGCGTCTTCTTCTAATAAGTCGAATGAAACTATTCTTGAACTTTGGTTTCGCTATGGAAAACACTTGCTCAAGTGACATCGTTACTTGATTTTTTAGAAGAATGTCATTTAAAATCTCCCTAGCATCATTTTTCTTTTCGAGCTCAGAAATCATAATAGCACGTGGAGCTCTTCTACCCTTTTTCTTCCCTTTCTCTTCATTTTGCTTTTGATCTTCTTTATTTTCAGGTTTAGAGGTTTCCAATTTCTTTTGTTCTTCTTGCGATTGAACATTTTCATCGGTCGGCTTTTTGCCTTCCTTTATCATTTTTCTCTTCTCTTCTTGAGATAAATTTGATTCATCAAATTGAACTTTCTTATCAGTTTTCTTTTCATCTTCTCTCGTTTGCCTCCTAATTACCCTCCTATCACCTTCTCCTACATCGTCCTGCACATCTTCTCGTCTCCGTTTTTCCTCAACATTGGCAATGTGAGAAAAGATAGAGGATTGATCTATAGGAGATTTCCATGCGGTCTTGTATATTATCTCGTCTCTAGCTTGTACCAGTGCCTCTATTGAATATGGATTTTGGCTAGGCATTGCCTATCCTCGACCGGCTCTAGTCTTGCAGCCCAAAGTACTGGCAGTTGCATTTGATATTGTTAAATTTTCATAAAGCTTTTTCATTCCTCCTTTGCCCCAATTGACGGAAAAAGGAAGACGTGACCTAAAGTCACATAATCGTCTATCTATTTCCACAACTAATTGATTTGCCTTAGCACTTTTTAATTCTTCACAAGCAATTGATGCGTGCTCCTGACTATCGCACCAAACAAAACGCTTCACACCAGTCCATCTTCTCTCATTATTTCTTTGAAAGGGTGGCTGTACAGCAAACTGAGGAGCTTGTTGTGGTACTAGCTGAAAGACTGGTTGAGGTGGAACATACTGAGGCATAACTTGTTGATTAGGCAGAGCTTGCCCTGCACCACTATTGCTAGCCCCTGGATCATTAAATCTCATGGAGTAAACTTGTTTATTTAAATTAGCAACCTCTTTTGAAAGAGATGCTTGCATGTTCATAACATTTTCCATCTGTTTACATTAAATATCCAATTGAAATTCTATGGGAGCTTTAATGGCGGCTACATTATTAGCCGTAGCCGTAGCAGCAGGCATTGGCATATCAACTTGCCTTATAGCAGGAGTCTCTCTAGGCTGTGAAGCATTAGGTTTAGCATACAAAATCGTTTGCCTTTGCTTCATTTGAGCAACAGCCTCTATCTCTTTTTTGACTTTCTCCCAGTCATCAGTTAGCCCATACCTTTTTCCTGGCTCCTCTATTCGTCTTTCAATGTCGGCCCTATCTTCAGGATTAAGTATCTTAAGAAAATATATAATTACATCTGGATTAATAGCATTTCTATCATCTTCGGGAAGTTGAGCCAGACGTCTCATAACTCACCGTGAAGATGAGTTAAAGACTCATTGCTCTTAACAGTGTTTAACCACCGTAAAAAACCTTCTCGATTGTGCTGGCTAAAATCCTCGAGGTAGAACATTTTATGAAGTTCCTTTCTAAATTCCTCCCATGTTTTTTCAGCATGCTCTTGTATAGATTCTAGAATTGAACTAGAAACTACACGTCCAAAGTATTTCACTAGTACATCTTCAAGTAATCCCTAGATTTGCACTTGTTCCTCAAATGCATCCAGGTATTCTGTAATGTTTAATCCAGTAAATTTTCCTTTTTCTTTTAGAATAGCTTGAACTGTACGTGTCCCTTGCTTTTCTATCATCATATTCTTGAACATCTCCTCCATTTTGCGTTCTTGATAACGCTTCGAATGGAGAAGAAGTTCCCTAATAGCCGGATCTAATTGCTCTCTAAATTGCCTAAATCTATCACTAGTTGATAAAGCCAGGCATGGCTTTACCCTAGTCCTAGGCTTTTACTAATTCTAATCTTTTTTTTTCTAAAATCTTTTTGATTTCTAAACCCTAAATTATGACTTATCTCTTATATTTACTCTTTTTGAATTTAAGTTTTTTAGAGATTTTAAATTTTTTAAACTTTTTCAATTTTAAAAGGTTTTTAATAAAGTAATTTTTATAAAATAGTTTTTCTTGATTTAAGTCTTTTAGTTTACTATTAATTTCTTTAAAATTTATTTCTTTGAAAAAAAATAAAAGCATTAACTATAAGTTAAAAAGAAACCTAAATTTAAACTATTTTTATGCTATAAGCTTTCTTTTTATGCAATAAAACAAACAATATTTCTTTTTCAAAACTTAAAATCTTTTCTTTTTGATGATGCAAAAATAATGGCTTTTCCTAAAAAATGCAAATATTTAAATGCTTTAAGTAAAAATTATATTTCCTAGATACAAAAGTAAGATTCAAATACTCTTTTAATGCTAATATGAAAGTGCTTAGATCCTAGTGTAGATGAAAACAACTTTTCTTTTTAAGTGATGTGTGTAAACTAAAAATAAAGAACTTAAAATAAACACCTTACTTGATGATATCTTTGCTGAAGAGGTTCAAAAGTGAATGTTAAAACAATCTTAAACACAAAGCTAAAATGACCATGAATATATCTTGATTCTCTTGAACGTTGAGGGGGGGGGGGTTTGAAACGACAAAGCTCCACCAGTTGGAAATCCTTCTTCCACGGTTTTGTCACAGCTTCAATCTGCAATTTTCCTGCATACAAGAAGAAGATAAAATTAAATTAAAACTGAAAATACAACATAAGTTCTAGGCACACTATCGTCACACGTCACGTCGGGTTCACCAAAGCTGTCGTAGAGGGGTGTGAAGGGAGGCTGACGTTCATCTACAAGAATCGCGCTAACCTAACTGTGTGACTGCACACAGGGTGCTTCTAAGTATGCCTAGGGCCTTTGGTTGCTTTTTTCAGTTTAGGTGTGATAAAAACTATAGATTTCTAATATATGGGAGTGTAAGACAAAAGTTATGCAATATAACACAGGAGCAATAGCAGAGAAGATAACAGATATAGGAGAATCTCAACAATTTTCTACTAGCAGCAAGTACAAAGATGATGGCGTTGTCCACCCGTGCGCTCTCAAGGTAGAGCTTAAATGGTGATCTAGACAACTCTAGATAGGGAGATACAAGGTAGAGGTATGCTGGCTCAACTCAATGTCTTAGGTAGTGCAGAAGTCATGTATATATAGGATCATGGGTGGCCTGCCATGGACGGCTTTACATGGGCGGTAGAGCGTGGGCGGCCACCGCCCGCGTAATTGCCATACACGGCTTAGACTGGTTGAACCGACCTAACAAATATAAATGATTTCTGACTCCGACAGGGAATATTCCATGGAATATTCCCTTTATCGTCGCGCCGGGGGCGCTGCCCCCGGACCCCCACCAGGGGGCCCGCTGGCCCCCTTGGACCCCCTAGCCGGGGCTGCTCACCGCTGCCCCGGACCCCACAATTGGGGACCCTGGTAACTCCCTTTCCTTATAATATCTTACATGGTCCAATATGATCTTCATCCAACATTCAAGTTGGGATTCCCATCAATTGGGTAATGCACGCTTGGCTTCTCCTCATAAAGGGGGCCTTACAAAATGTGCATACAATCATGAGGGGTAGACATTGATCATACTCTAACAGGGAGTGCAAATTAAGAACTATTTTTTTTAGACTAAGAGCCGTAAGGATGAGCGTTTCTATATCTTTCTATAGCTTCTAATTGATAAGACAAAACTAAATTCTCGCTTGTAATTTTATCTTTAACAAAGTCAACTTCTTCGTTTTCAATTTGATTTGAGTTAGGTTTTCTAACTAAATTAGGTGGGAATAAGTCTTTCTTGTCCTCCGGTTCTGGCAAAACTATGGTAATTAAAGGTAAAATTCTAGAAATAAGACAAACGTAATCTAACGTGTGTAAAGTTTCGTTAACTACTTTATCTTTAATAATTTCAATTATTATATTTTCGTTATTATTCGAACTATCAATTGAAGTCGGAAGTAGTGTACCTATAATTAAGATTTCTAATTCTTGATTCTTAATATCAGAATCGTTTGTAGATACTAGTTTAGAACTACTTGTAGATCCTATCTCTTTAGACATATGAAATAAAAAGGTAAAGATCTCAATTAATTTTCAGAGAAACAGTATGAAGAATTTCAAAATCAATCTTTTTTAAGCCTATACAAATCTTAATTATATCGAAAAGTGGAAGTGCTAGAAATCTTTAGGATTTTAAGCCTATACAAAAGTTTATCATAAGTGCTAATACAATTCTCTTAATAGATAATCCTATACAACTTAATAAAAAATATTCAAATATCGTAATTTCGTGATCTTGAAATCTCGTATGCTTGTGTTCTCGTATTCTCCTTTGTAATCTCTTCAATGATCTGCAGATGATTCATTTACAAAAAACATAAGTATGTTTTTAATTAGCATAAAACACTCATTAATTTAGCATTCATAACTTAAACCTATACTAATACATGTATATAAAAACTTCTAACTACCTAACTTTCATGCATTTGAAGACATCTATGCAAACACACATTTGTTTATATGAAAACATGCATCAATTAACTTGTATTTAATATGTATCCACTAGCTTATGTTTAACATTCATTAGCATATACATGCATTATTTTACATTCTTACATGCATGCTTACCTACCTTAACATACACATGCATACATAAACTCATACTAACATGCATACACTCATGCAAACATGCATACATACTTGCATTCAAGAATTAATTCATAACAGTATACTTAATGTAGTCGAACATGAGTAGTTCATTCATCAGATAAACATGAATGTGTTATGGTTCGAACTTATTCACTTCAACGTCAAACATCTCCTATATATTACCTAACAGCCAGCGTCATATAGATTATCCTCTTTGATGATTATATCTAAGTCTTCAGGATGATAACACAGAAATCCATGTTCCATCCGCCTAACTTATACTTGCAAACTCCAAAACTCTCTCTCTCTATCGGTCAAAAGGTAAGGACAGAGCATGATAGCATATGCCTGTGTACGCATGGAGAAAAATGTGCATAACCTCATAGCCTCCTTCTCTTTGATCCTTGCACAAACACCTGCAATAGAGATTTGCCATGAGCGATCAAAAAGAGGTATCGCTCTACACTGAAGATCCTTTAGGCCCATGGCCACTCAACATAGACAACACATTGCTGCTCTTGGCAAGTAAAAGACAAACCATTGTATTAGAAACGCAAAGCCTCATCTTCGTAACACATAGATGAAACCCAAAAAATGCATAACTCAGTCATGTAACTCATAAGCCACGTAAACTATGACTTTCATAATCTGTAACAATCGTCACACCGGCAGACACCATAGAAAACAACATACATTGATATTATTGTAATGAGAGAAAAACTTCGCAGGCATAGGAGCTAGGAAGTCACATGGCGGCATTTCTCAATGAAACAAGAGATTTCCAATGCCTTAACTGTCTCTTTCATGAATCGTGGACTAACTCATATTTCATCATCTCTCTATCTCTACATAACTCTCTTCTTTTCACCTTGATCTAATGCGCGTAGCCAGACAGATGCAAATGTCAATCCGCTTGTGCAAAATACTTAATTTCTCCTCTCTATACGCGATCTCTTATCTAAAATAGCTTCGATCTACAATAACCAGATGGGAAAAGAGAATTTGAAGCTTCTCTATCTCTGTCTCTCACGAGCTCTTTGCTTGTCGTAGTTCCGAATAGAGTGAGGTATTTCTCTCTGTTGTGAGTTCTTTTACTATTTACGTGGATCCTGGAGACAAACGACTCTCCCTCTCTACATAATTTCCTAAGGATTTACCTTTCTACCTCCATGATACACAGTAGCTAATAGTGTTCTCTCTAGGCTTACGCGTCTATATCTGCCCATTTCTATCTAGAACATGCACGGACCATCTCTTTCTTTCTAGGATATCAGAAGCCAATTATAACAGTCCAAGTAGGAGGGGAAAACCCAATCTCTCTCTCTCCCTCTTGTAGCGATGCATAAACATGATCGCCATCTCTCTCTCAGCATTGATCCTTGCATAGGCTTCCATTATTTCCTACTCTTTGTATCGCCTCTCCACTGTTTCTATCTCTCCGAGCTCTCATAGGTGTCAATCTCCTTTCAAACTGTGAAAGAGACTCTGAGTCTCAGAGAGTCTGTAAGAAAGGCCTCCATCAAACCTAGCGGCGTTGATTTTTGCACAAAACTAAAAACTTCTCTCTCCAAATCGTCTACCAAAACCAAGGTGCATGTTAATCTCTCTCTTTACAGAGGCAGCATCGGAATTCTCCAACAACACCATATTTTTTGCAATCACTTGTTTACGCTTTTCTATGCAATTCACCAGAATGCTCTCTATGTCAATCGATCACTTTGAGCTACTCCATCGCCGGTCTCTCTCTCTCTCTCCACGTTGAGGCGAGGCCAATCTCTCCTGGTGGTCTTTCTCTGCAACATGCACAAGCAACGAGGCATGTACAATCTCTCTCTCTCTCTCTCTCCACGTTGAGGTGAGGCCAATCTCTCCTGGTGGTCTTTCTCTGCAAAATGCACAAGCAACGAGGCATCTACAATCTCTCTCTCTCTCTCAGAAGAACCCGTACGTGCAGATGATTCATTAACCAAAAACGTACTCACCCAATCATTTAAATAGACAAATGCACACGCAGATAGGCACTAACTCACAATCAGTTAACTCACACACTTCACCAGCTTTCTCATGCACACTCATACATACTTTCACCTCATCATACACACGATTCTTAGTTAACTCACTCATACACATTTATCTAAATTTATGTATGCACAGTTTTCCTCTTATTTATAAAAATGATATAATCATTAATCTATTGAATTAATATATTAGGTTATTTTAAACTTAGTTTTTAATATAAATTTTATATATGATTAAATATTAAAGCTTAAAATTAGTGTTTTTAAGAACTAAATTATAGAATAAAACAATATTATTTCTTATTTATTACCCATATATATATATGTTTATACTAATGTTTAGACAAACAAAAAACACATACTCATAAGGACATCAGTGCATACAAATATATCTTTTTAGGTATACATATGTAAATACACATATATGACAAAAACTATTCTCATTCACTCTCATAGATATATAACTACATATCTCCATTAAGTGCATTTCACATAAACATATAGGTTCACAACCCTATAATCATAGGAACATATAACTATCTTTTAATAGTTAGCCTCATATGATCCTAAACACACACAAACTCACACATTTGGGTAAATAGGTATAGATGTTCTCATTTACATGATTATTCATGAACTTACATGGTACAAACTCAGAGTTAATCCCACTTATCATATACAATAGAAGTTCTCATAACATATGTAAATAAGTACTTAAAGTGAATCATACTCAACACATTTAGAAGTTTCTAGAATTTATGAATAAGTAAACATATAGGATTTAACCCACATATATCGTAGGGTGCTAGACCTTTTTTTTAAGGAATACATTCACATAAATGAATTCAACTCTTGAAGCATATCTAAAGCTAAGATATATTCTCAACAACATGAAAGTTCATATGCATAAATATAAACATTAGAATTAACAAACATTATCATACATTTTTACCTATTCTCTTGCATCTACATACATACACATATATGTTTATATTATCTTTAACTAATAGAAATGAGTTCTTCTCTTAATTCAGCTCTTCTTGTTTTTGTTATCTGCAGGTACTCAAGAGAAAATTAGTCAATTTAAATTAAAACATTAAAAGAAATACGAGAGAGAGATATCATTTAACCGACTATAAAGCAAATTATTTTTATTTTCATTTTATTTAGATATCAAAATGAGGAGACTTACGGTCTATATTCAGCCAAAATACGAAAATAAAAAGAAAATAAGTGACACGTGAAAAGAGGAGGAACACGTCAGCAGTGATCAGGCGGTTGGTGATATGGGCGTAACTTTGAACCATTAATCACTTTGGGAAGAGAAACTCCGGTCAAGGTAGTCAACCGAAAAGTAGTTGGTCCCACTTGCTCACTAATCCGGTAAGGACTGAAGCACCGTAATTTAAATTTTCCAGCAGAAGGATTTGCTTTAGCATTATACAATAACACAAGCTGGCCCACCGTAAACACAGGAGTTTTGAGGAAATGATCATGGGTACGGGCTTGACGAAGCTGAACTTCTTGAAGCGTCATAAAGCTTTCCCAGCGTTGCTCATCCAATGCTCTGAGTGCATCCCACCGAAATGGCAAAGAGTCTTCTGGCATCAATTTCTGAGCTAAGGCAACACGTAAACTCGGCACTACTACTTCCATCGGTGCAATGGCTTCCAATCCATAAGCAAGCTTGAATGGGGTCATGCCAGTAGCAACTTTGTAGGTAGTCCGGTAAGCCCACAAAACTGTGAGTAGTAACTGGTCCTAACGTTCTGGAGATTCTAAGATCAACTTGCAGAGCATATTCAACAAAGTCTTATTGGTACTTTCCGCCAAACCATTAGCACGCGGATAGTATGGTGAACTGAATTTATGCAGAATTTGAAAGGTATGAGTTAGTACTCGCATTAAAGTGTTGGCAAAATGTGTTCCTTGGTCGGTCACAAGTTCCAGAGGTAATCCATAACATGGGAATACGTCCTTCATCAGGCATTTTGCCACCGAAACAGCTGTGGCCGATCATAAAGCCCAAGCTTCCGCCCACTTGGTGGCATAATCCGTACAAGTCAGTATATATCGATTATTGCTAAGGGTTGCTGGTGGTGATATGGGTCGAATAAAATCGAGCCCCCACTTCTGGAAGGGTTCTAAGGATAAGACAGGTTGAAGGGGAAAGAGGTGCCGATGTAATGGCTGTCCAGACAGTTGACAGGTATCGCAGTGCTGCACAAACTGAGCACATCTTTGTACATTGTAGGCCACTAGAGCCCACTTTGCAGAATTTTACGGTGAGTAAGGTCAGCTGCAAAATGTCCACTCGAGGGTAATGAATGAGCCATAGCATAACCGATTCTGCTTCATGTGGTGGAATACATCGAAGTAAAACACCAGTATGATCCATGTAGTACAATTGGCCTACAATCAACCAGAATCTGTGACTGTAAACTGCAAATTTCCGCTGCAAAGCAAGGGAAGTATGAGGAGGAAGACACCCATCAGTTAGAAAAGTGAGTAACGTATCGTAGTATGTTGGAGGAACAAGACGTTCGGTAGATTCTTCAATAATTGACTCCGTAGTGTAAATTGCCGGTGTAGTGTCATCAACCCCCACCGGAGCTTCACCGGAATCTAAACGAGATAGAAAATCCGCTAAGGCATGTGTTGTGCCGGGTCGATGAATAACTTCATAGTCGAACTCCTGTAGTAATAAAACCCATCGAGCCAAGCGACCACCTAAATGTTGTTGCCGGACCAAATACACAAGTGCGGTGTGATCCACGTGGAAGGTGAATTTTCGGCCCAACAAATAATGTCGAAATTTCTTCACAGAGTACACCAACCCGAGACATTCTTGTTCAGTCACTAAATAGTTCCTTTCAGCAAGGGCTAATCGGAGACTTGCATAATATACAGGCCAAAACCATTTGTTAGTTTGCTGCATTAGAACGCTGCCAATAGCTATGTCCGATGCATCCACAAAGACATGGAACGGACGGTCCCAATTAGGTGGTTGCAAAATAGGGGCCTGCGTCAATAACACCTTTAAACGATCAAATGCATTTTGGCACTCTGGAGTCCATTCCTACTGCCGTGGAGGACTAGTCATAAGCCGATTAAGTGGTGTTGCTAAATGAGCTAACCACTGTAAATGTCTGCCATGCCACCGGATTTGACCCAGGAAGCGCATAACTTCTTTCGGTGTTGTAGGGATTGGAGCCTCCAACACGGCTGCAACTTTATCCGATCAACTTATATTCCTTGTGCAGAGATAATATGTCCGAGTAATTTGCCACAAGATATCGCAAAAACTGACTTTGTCGGATTCAAGCATAATCGGTATTCGCGACTTTTTTGAAAACAGCACCGTAAATGATACAGGTGCATCGCAATATTTCCAAATAAGGAAAAGTAGTCCAAATATACTTGCATAAAAGTAGTCAAGTAGGGTGAAAAGACTTCTTGCATATATCGTTGAAACGTACTTGGAGCATTCCTTAACCAAAACCACATTATCGTACAAGCATAAACACCCCAGTTTGTGATAAAGGCTGTTTTAGGTGTGTCTTGTTCTGCCATCCTCACCTGGTTATAACTACTGTAACCATCCAAAAATGAATACATCTCGTGCCCTACCACCCGGCGAGCATTGTGTCCAGAAAGGGGAGAGGAAATGGATCCGGTACAGTAGCAGCATTCAGTTTTTGGTAATCAACACAGATGCGCAGCTGTTTATTTTTCTTCGGAACAATCACGATTGGAGATATCCATTCAGCATGCTCGATTGGTACGATGAATCCCACCTTCAGTAACCGATCGAGTTCTGCTTTGACCTGGGCTGCATAATTGGGGTTCATTCGGTAACTAGACTGTTTGATTGGCTTCGCTTCTGGTTTAAGCACTACCCCATGTTGATAGATCCGCGGATCAAGACCTTTCATATCGCAATAATCCCAAGCAAAAACATCGGAGAACTCCCGTATTATTCGTATCAAATCATCTTGAAATGTCTCCGATAATCTTGCCTTAATCTTAACGGGTCGCGGGTTGACCTCATCATCCAAATTATATGTTACTAACTGATATTCCGGCACATAAAATTGTCGAGGTTTTACCAAATCATCAGCCGACTGCAAAAGTTGATGTAAGGTGGCTCCATCCATAGCAACACTGTCATCTGCAGCTGCATCTCCGGTCACTGGTACCACCGTGCAAGCAGCCAGACTCCACTTGTCTGCAACCGACTGGAGATCTACAGTACCTAATGAGATCAGATCCTTATTGGTCTTCAGAAACGCCTCTTCCTCATCGTCAGATAAGCCTTCCAACATGTGGATCGGCTCCGCTACATATGTTCTTGCATGAAGCTCGCAGGGCTGCATGGCACCCAATTTGACTACATATTTACGGTGGTTATCTTTGAAAGTTAACTCTTGCGTGGACCAATCCTGTACCACTTTGGCTTGTTTCAACCATGGTCGACCGAAAAGTAGATTGTAGTTGAGGCTGGACTCTAGTAGTTCGAGAACTACAAAAGTCATTTTAAACGTGATACGCTGCAAGGTAATCTGAATATTTTGTACTAGTCCCACCGGATGGACTCGGGATTGGTCTGCCATTCGTACAAAAAATTGTACGAGCTCGATTTGGATCCACCCCAATTTCTTGCAGAGCGCTGCCGTTGCTATATTCACACCTGAACTGCCATCAATTAGCACTTGAGTAATCTTGTGATTTTTATGCCAGACAGTGATCAATGGAACTGAATGATCCACCATAGAATCAGCTTTCGGTTGTATTGTGGTAGTCGTCGGAGTACAAGAAGATCCATGAATAACCTGTTGTTGGAATTGTTGCCTGACTCCTGGCACTAAGGCGAGCAATTGTCCCCAAGGGAGTGTAATTGAAGCCTTGTCTAGAATATCCCATACCTGATCTGCTTCGATCGTACTTCTCACCGATTCTGATAATGATTCTACTGTTGTTGGGGCAATAGTTTGTTCATTCGCTCTGGCCTTAGGCAGGGGAACCTCTGTTACCGGAATTGGATCAGGAAACACCATTGGCTCTTTAGCTGTCCATTGACTAGCCCTTGTATACATTCACTGCTGCTCGCAGATACCAGGCTCGAACACCTCAGCAGCAGGTTGTAACTGCTTACCCGATCGAGTCTGAACCGCTGCTCCTTGTGATTCAACTGGTGAAATATAGACCATGTTGGTCATTCGATTTTGTCGCTCCTTCTTCCTTTTGTCATACTCTGCTGCATCCTTGCAGAATCTACGAATGTGGTCAATCTCGCCGCAAAAATGACATCGAGGTGGTGGAAGAGAAGTACCTTTCGTTGATGTACCTGTCTGCCATCGATTCGAATTAAAATTGGTGTTCCATTGACCCCTATAATTCTGATATCCTTGTGATTGATTGGTTTGCATTTGTGGTGGCACGTAATGGGCTCCTGGCTGACCTGGTTCCTGTATGATGGCATTTACAGCTGCTCGCCACTGCACCTTGGCATTATACGCATAATTTTCAGTTGAGTGTCCTATTGTGTTGCAGATAGCACAATACATTTGGTTAAGGGCACATGTAGCACTCGTGTGCCCTGGATTTTTGCACTTGGTGCAATACATCTGTTTAGCCACATAATCTGTTACGTTCTTACTAGCCTTCAACCACTCCAAGTCTTCGGTGAATCCCCCAACTTTATGCTCTAGTTTTAGGGCCATCGCAATAACATCATCTAGTGTCATAGCCCCCACACAGCGGATGATCATTATTTGTCCTAACTGTGGGGTCAGCCCGTTAATGAACCACAGGGTTATAACATCATCCCGTAGATTAGCATGTGCCGGAGGCAGTTGTCATAAGTGGGTTCTAAACAATGTTGCATATTCCTGAACAGTCTGGTGCGGCTTCTGCCGATTATTCTGCAAATAGTCGAAGATTTTGGCAGGATTCTTCCTCAACCAGAACCTCTGTAAAAATGCATCTCTCACATCATCATAGTTAGACTTTGTTAGCCACCTCGCTGCCTCATTGACCAATGTAGCCTGAAATACGATGGCCTTACATGCCGGGTCAGGTGGGTAGTTTAATAGTGCATAACTGATCTCAAACATGTGCACATGTGCATCAGGATCATCACCCGAAAATCCACTGAACTTTGTGTAAGTCACACCTATTGGAACCGGGCGAGGTGGGACGATTGGATGTGGCTATTACTATTGTATTTGTTGTTGTTGTTGTTGTTGTTGTTGACCACTCATGGTGCTAATATTGGTACTGCTGTTGTTTCTTGAGTTTTGAGGGGGTGTGCCTTGTCCTTCGCAATCTGTATTATCAGACTGCTCACCTTCCGGCTCGAAAATAGCGTTGAATCTCTTACGTATCTCCAAATCAAATAGTCTGTCCTCAGCTTTAGTATCAAGAGTAGGCAAACTCGCCCCGAACAGTGGTGAGCGTAACAAGGATCCACCAGGTAGTACTGCAGTATCACCGAAAAACTTTAGACTCCCACTAAGTGGCACCAAACTACCACCCGAACTTGTTGAACTTTCACCGCACCAAGTTGTCTTTTCACCGAAAACAGTCTCACTTGGTACCACCATGTTATCACCGGAAATGTTCAAATTCTGAGCAGATGGTGTCAAACCAACTGCGCACTGCATCTCTGTACACTCAGACGTTACTGTACCCTCTTCAAAATGCACCAGAATCACACCGGAATTTACCAGAAATTCCTCATGTGTCACCAAACTGGTACCGGAATCATTGGTAACTGGCTCCGATCCTTCGACAACTAGGCTTAAATGGCCTGCACTTCTACCGCTTGCGGGTGTCCCTAATAGATTTGGAACTGCCCAGGGTGCTGGTCTGTTCTATACTTCGGATAAGACTCGTCGGACCGAGTAACCGACATATATCACCTCTGTATTGCTTGCCTTACCTGCAGCTCTACCTTTATTGATTTCTTAATCAATTGCCATCTTCCCATACACGGCGCCAGTGTTAAAAGTGAAGACTACCGTCAAGTCCACTTTTAATCTCTTTTCAAACAAGCAGTACGTTATTATCCAGTATAATGTCTTCTACACAGTATTACTGTTCATATTCCGGTTAGGCTTTTCACAATATGTAATGCAGATTTTAATAATTATCGTTGCACAGACTTATTATCGCCAACGAACATTATTGTGTTAATCAGAAATCAATGTAATTCAACAAGGTAAAGTAACAGTACTCAGAGTTACTAGAATCTGCACTCCGATGTCTCTGCAAGATCGCAAATCGCCCAGATAGACAGTGTGGCGATCCCGTCTCCTCTCTACCGGAGAACCACTGTAATGTCTCTTCATTGATTCATAAAAAGGGTACAACACTTTGCTATGACCTTTCGGTACGTGCGGCATAGGAAAATATAAATTACATGATGCCAATCCGGCGGCCTAACAACGTGATAAAAATTAATCATAGGTTTATAGGATCTTCCAACACATGAACCTTAGCATACACACCTTAATACTAAAAACCAAATGAGTGAGAGATAGAGAAAGAATAGATAGGATCTTTCAAAATGTACAGTAAGGTAGGATGCTCACCTACACTATCTATATTCCAATGTGAAAATACAATGTGTGAATATGATACAAATTGAAAATATCTGAATCTAGCCAAAAATAGGAACTACATTCAAGAAATTCAATGCCTAAGAGGTATGAAGAGTGTGTGTGAAAGAATATGGAGAATATGAACAGTTTAGAACTATTTTATAGAAAACCCAAGTGTTTTTCAAAAAATTCAAACACAATCCTTGTTTGCTGTGAGTTTTCCTTAGCGAGGATCAAACCCAAGCATTCATTTTTAGAAACGATTTTCATATACCACTCTTCCAGTGCCTGTTCATTCTAGGGAGTTCTAAGACTTAGAGATCATAATATAGGTGCTGAGTGGACCATATAGGCATCCCTTCCAACAAATTTTAGAGCTCTTTTGAGCCTCCAAAATAGCTTAGAAACTTAATTTTTGAGTAGGCTAGACACTAGGTTTGAATTAACCCAAAAATAGTAAAAAAACTATATAAAGAGCTAGAGAGATCATTCTTGAGGTTAGGAGTTTTTGTATTTGATATCGTAAAAGGATGATTTCTCTTGTAATTAGTGCAATACAAGATTCCATTGTTCTACTCTTTGTCTTACCTTGTGTGCACATGTGTATGTATGTGTGTGCATGCTTATGTCATTCTCACTCACTCACTTGTGCACTCCACTTTCTCATGGTTGTCATACCACCCTCACATCTCCCCAGATTGAAAATTATGAGCTAGATCTCCTCATGTTGGTACTCACCATTGTGCTTTAGTGACACACGTTTTGGTGCCATTGTCAAGGAACGAGCTTCTCGAATGAGCATGTGATAGTAAGATGTAGAGTTTGCATCGGTGTATCCATGAACCTGCAAATCTACATTAGCTTCATAAAACAATGCAGAATCCAAAGAAGCACTCACATAACATAGAGTGCACCTCAGAGCATCTAAATGTTGCTTCCTAGGAACCTGCATAAACCGACTTTCAAGTCCAACAGTGTAGCTAAGATCAGGCCTTGTAATAGTGAGATATATGAAACTTCCCAAAATTTTCATGTACATGGTAGCATTTTCCAATGCTTCACCTAATGTAGTATCCAACTTCAAATTTTGATCCAATGGCATAGAAATTGTCTTGCAATTAGACATACCATACTTTTGCAGCATACTTGAGGCAAATTGCCTTTGTGACATCCATATACATATTTATGTATGTATAAACTTAATGCCCAAAAAGTAGTTTAGCACACCAAGATCTTTCATGTCAAATTCCTACATAAGAATTTGTTTTACCTCTTTAATGCTTTCTTTGTTATCACCACCTATAATCAATTCATCAACATAAATTGCCACAATCGTGATGCCATCATCAACCTTCCTTGCATATAGTGAATGATCTGCATCACACATAGAAAACCCAATGGTGGTTAAGTAGTTAGCAATCCTTGCATGCCAATCACGAGGAGCTTGCTTAAGCCCATATAAAGCCTTTTGCAACTTGCAAACATGTTCTCGATGCTTTGAATCTTCATACTCTTGTGGCTGGTCCTTAGATACTTCTTCCTATAACTCACCATGTAGGAAAGCATTCTTCACATCCATCTGATGCAAAGTCCATCGTTTTGTTGTAGCTAATGCAAGAAGTGTTCTGATAGTAGAAATTTTAGCTATAGGGTAGAACATTTCCTCATAATCAATGCCATATATTTGTGCACATCCTTTTTCTACAAATCGTTCTTTGTACCTGCTTATGCTACCATCAGGAGTGTGTTTTACCTTGTAAACACACTTGTAGCCTACGGGTTTCTTTCCTTGTGGCAATGGAACTAGCATCCATGTTTCCTTTCCATAAAGTGCAACAATCTCCTCATCCATAGCTTTTTCCCAATTTGCGTTTCCAATTGCATCTTCAAATCAAGAAGGTTTAGCATCTTGTATTACCTTGGTCATGTAGGCATAATGCGGAGCCATATAACTCTCATACATTAATCGTTGCACTGAATTCCGCATCATCCCAGATCTTCTTGGTCCTAGGTCACTTCTCCTTGTATCATCTGCATGTGCCTTTCTTACTCCTGTAATCTTTACGGAAGGCAATCCAAGTTCCTCCTCAAGGCTCCTCTGAACTGCTTGAGTCTCCATCAACGTCTTCAAAACCTGCACATATTCTACTACAAGCAGAGAGCTTTGCTTTGCCTTTCTTGGATGTGTTTAATGAATTTGTTGGACTGAAATTTCCACAGAGTCTTCCACTCCATGTATTTGAGTTGGAACTATTGCTTGGTGATGCATCCAGTCCACTCAAAACTTGAGATTCTACACTTGATTTTTCAGCATTTTCTTTGTCATTTGGTAGGTTAAATCCTGATTGTATACACTTATCTTTATATGACGGCACTGATTTATGAACACTTGTAAAACGACTAGATATTTCTCTTTGATAGAGTAAGATCTTCCCTAATAGGCTCAGACCACCTCTCATGTAAAAAGAGGTATCAATTCCACGCATTCACACCATTGCTCAAGAAGAATACCAAGACATCCACATCAAGAAAAGAAGAAGGAAAAGGCTTCAATATCCACACAAGGAAGAAGGGAGAGGATCCCATCAATGAATCCTAGAAAGTCTACAATAGAGAAGCTCAAAGGAAAAATAAGTAAACAAGAAGAACAGGAAAATGGAGCAACAAAGAATTACCTACCCCATTTTGTAAACTCTCTATATCTCTAGGGATCCAATGTAGCCTAGATCCTCAAAACCACTTGGATCCAGAATTTCCAAGTATATGTCTTCGGATCCCATATTTTTCAAGATCCCAAGGATGCCATATGTCCCACCACCATGGATCCCATATGTCCATGAATACAGGAACTACATGGATGTCATATGTCCATGAGAACCAAGGATGCCATATCTCCCACACTTGGATGGTCCCCACATTACAAAAAAAAAGGTTTATCACATGGAGGGGGGTGTTAAGAGTTCTATGATGCCACCAATTTTTCCAAAGTCACTTTCATTCTCATGTTAGCTCATTTATCCCACATGCAAGAGAATGCTCTCAAACTCCATATAAATGAGGCCTCCCTTCACTCCTTACAAGCTAATTCACTCAAGCTCTTGGCAAGAGTACCCTCACTCTCCTCATGAAGTCACCATGCTCATAGAGCATTGTACGTACATCATTTCCATTTTAATTTCAGTCATCATGATTTCATATCCTTTATTTCTTCCTCCTTAGATATATGTATGTGTGCATGTTAGTGGGGTAGAAGTAGTGTTTCTTCATTTCAACACAAACTTCTTCACATACTCATCGGCTATAAAAGTCGAGTGCGAGAACCTTTGCAAAAAGGAGAGAAAGAGGCAAGATCCCCTTGTAGTTAGATTTGATCTTAGGAGCCATTTTTTCATTTTGGCTTCTTAGAGCCTCTTTCCAACTGCACATCACTTTGTACAAAGTCATCTTGTGAGGATCATATTCCAGTGTATATGTAAGCACTTCTTGCATTTAAATAGTCATTGATAAGCTTATATTCGATAATTTTTCTATACCAAGTATCTTTCTTAGCTCTTCTATATTTTGTGCGTTATGAGTTCGATAGTGAAGTCCAGTTCACTAGCATACCTCTGTTGACACAAAGTCTATTTTGGTTAGCTTGATTTCCTAACAGAAACGTATCCAAATTACATGATCTTTAGCTTCCTAGAGAGCTTGTTATGCATGCTTTTTTTGTCTTAAATATCTTCTTCAAAAGGTCTTTATTCTGTGAGTTTTGAATCTAAGAGTGAAGTCCAAATTTCTAGCATACTTATATGGATATGTAGTCTATATAGGTCTGTTGCTTTTCCCAAGCAAATCATATCCAAACTAGGTGATTTGTATCTTTTTGGAAAGCCCATTATGTCCTTTCTCTTTGTGAAAGATATCCTTTAGAAAATATGTGAGTTATTGGTTAGAGAGTGAAGTCTAGTTCTTCTGCATACTTGTGTGGATAGGTAGTGTATTTTTGTCAATTGTGTTTCCCAAACAAACCTTATCCAAATCAAGTGATTTAGAGCTTTTTTGAAAGCTCTATAGGTCTTTGTGGACTGAATAAAGTTAAAAGTTCATTTGAATTCTGAACAAAGTAGAAATCAATCTAAGGTGTACCTATTTATCTAAATGTTCGACCCACAAGGGCTCACTGCATGCTTCTTATTGTGGATAGGAGACCTCATTCTCCACACTTACTATTAGAGAAAAATTAGTGCAAACTCTTCATCAAGAAATCTATAGCTGAAGCAAAGCAAAATAGGAGCTACAAAGATAGGGGGAGCTTCCTAAACTGAAGAGCAAAGGACTAAATAACTCCTCAAAGTGACTCTTAAAATTTCTAATAGTCATCAATAGTTGAGATAGGTATACAACTAGAGAAATAGGATAAGGATAACTAATGGGCAAAGCCTTTTGAGGTATCATGAGCTAAGATGATCCTTAAGATCAAGTCAATCAAGTTACGGCCATCAAAGTCCAAAGGTTGCAAGCAAAAGAATGGGAAGAGAGGAATAGGAGAGTCATGTTCCTCATTTCATAAGTTATTAAAAACCCAATTTTAGGGAATAATCAACATTTAGGAATAGCTAAAAATACCAAGGAAGCTTTTGAGATAATGTATTTAACAAATACAAAAGCTAGGAAACTTCAACTCAAGAAAGAGTTGAATATAATCAAGAAAAAATGGATTCAACCCATATGTGAATATAATTTCAAGATTAGGGAGGAAAATGATGCATTAGCCTCTATTTTTACAATAGTTGAAGACAAAGATCTTGTGTGTTGTACTCTCAATGGATTGAGAGAAGATTAAATATGGAAGCCTTGTATAACTTCCCTTAACTTGAAAAATGCATATCTAGATTTTGAACAACTAATCCCTCATCTTTTCATAGAAGTGCTTTGCTTTCGAGGCTCCAAAGGAAAGGACACCCACAACCAAATGTTTTATCCAGGTTGAGGTAAAGGAAAGAACTCAAGAGGAAAAAGAAGAGGTCACAAAAACTCCAACTACAATCAAAACAATTTGAAAGAGAACAAGGATAGGTCAAATGCCAACACACAAGGAAGAGGTCAAGGTAGAAGTAGAGGAAGAGGATGAGGCTCCTACAATTCTCATAAAGGTATAGCATGATATCATTGTGGTAAAGTAGGACACTCTACGAGTGATTGTTGGTTGAAAAATGGAAGACTGAATGGAGACAATGAAAGGAGTCAAAGCAACTATGCATGCAGCTCAAGTGAAGGAAGCAAAGACAAATTAATTGCAATGAGACTTGAATATAGAAGCTCTTTTGGAGATCAAAAAATGGTACATTGATTTAGTTTGTAGTAACCATATGTCATGCCAAGGAAGTTTGTTCAGTAATCTACAAGTACCAAGTGGAAAAAGTTATGTTGAAATCATTGATGATACTCAACAAACAATTGAACATATTAGAGAAATCAGGCTCGGAGATACAAGTAAAGAAAAGGTGCTATCTAATGTTTTTCATGTTCCTACGATTCCAAAGAACTTGATTTCAGTAGGAAAAATGGTAGAGAAGGGTTATTTTCATGTTCCTACAATTACAAAGAGCTTGGTTTCAGTACGAAACATGATAGAGAAGGGTTATCATGTCATATTCAATGAGAGAAGGTGCTTCATAAAGAATCCAAAAGAAGGTTTCAAGATCATTGCTCAAGGTCCACCTAGAAAGGTCATGTACATTCAATTTCAGAAGAAGAAGATTTCAGAGCTAGAGCTATGCCCAAAACAAATAGGACACATCAACATTCTAAAGCTAAAGGACATGAGAAAACATGAAGTGTTAATAGGTCTTAAAATTTAATAGCATTTGACTACATGAGTTATGTGAAGCTTATCAAGTAGGAAAGCAAATGAGGCAACCATTCAAGACGAGCAATTATGTGACCCCAAATGTCTTGGACTTGATACATACACATGTATGGTGACCTACCCAAGATGCCTCAATGGTTAGTAATAGATTTTTTCTCAAGACAAGCAATTATGTGGCTCCAAATGTCTTGGACTTGATACATGAGATGTATGGGGACCTTTTCCAAGAGGCCTCAATGGCAAGTTATAGATCAATAAAGAAAGGTATGGCTATTTTGTATGAAGCAACAATTAGATGCATTCCCTACATTCAAGAGATTCAAAAATCACATTGAAAAGGAAAGAGAGTACCTGACAAGAAACATAGGAAAAATTGTTGAAGTTGCAAGATGCATGCTTAATGAGATGAAGATACCATTGTAATATGGGGCTAAAGCTACCAAAACTACCACTTACTTGAAGAATAGGTGCACAATATCACGAAAACATCATTTGACATGAGAGAAGGTATATTTTGGTAGGAAATCGGATCTTACACACCTCAAAGTTTTTGGATGTATTTTATTTGTTCATGTTCTATAAGAAGTTAGAACAAAGATGTAACCAAGGTTAGAAAAATGCATTTTCATCAGCTACTCGACGATGCCAAAAGGTTATAAGTGTTACAACCCTACAACAAAGGATGTAAGAGTATCATGGTATGAAGATAAAGAAAAGGAAAAGGTTCTTGAAGAAGATTTTGATGATTATGCACGAACTAATCAAATAGAAATTCAAGAATCGACCACAAAGATTTTAGGTCCAGAGTAACAGACATCAAATGAAGAGTGTTCAACATGGAGGGGGAGACATGGAAGACATTCTTTTTCTCCAAATTCAGCTTATAGTAGAGTTCATGAAGCAAGTGCTACTCCAAACACTGAGATAGATGCAAATGAAGAAGAATATGAAGAGGAAATCATTTGAAGGTAAGGTTGAATAGGTTAAACAAGAAAATCTCTAAAGACAATGAAAGAAGATCTTGAAGGAAAAGTTATCTAACTCAAAGAGTGAGTTATGAGAGTCTCATGAGAAAGAAATTTGCATACATGAAGTAGGTCATCAAAGACAAAGAGCCTAGAACATATGAAGAATCTTACACACAAAAGAAATGGATGAAAGCTATGAAAGATGAGATCAAAGCTCTCAAAGATAATCACCAATAGAGATGGTGCCAAAGAAAGAAGGTATGAATATTGTTCCAAACAAATGGGTGCTTATAAAGTAAAGAGGAATGTTGATGATTCAGTAGGAAGACATAAAGCTAGATTGGTTGCCAAAGGTTTGAAACAAAGATAAGGCATGGATTATGATGAAGTTTCCTGTCTAGTTGCAAGGATGGGAAGAATTAGAACTTTAATAGAAATTAGTGCATCAAGGAGGTGGCCATTATACCTACTTGACATAAAAAAATGCTTTTCTCAATGGAGAACTACAAGAAGAGGTATACATGAGTCAAACTGTTGTATTTGAAGATGAAAACCATCCAAAGTCTCTTTGTAGGTTGAAGAAGGCACTTTATGGCTTGAAGAAAGCACCGCAAGCACGGAATCAGAGATTGGTAGAGTATCTAACTAATTGTGGATACAAAACACATAGTGCTGATCTTTCATTGTGCATGAAGAAGGAAGAAACTAGAGAGGTATATATCTGCATATATGTTTGATCTCATCATAACCGAGAATGATGTAAAGGATATTAAAGATATCAGAAGAAACTTGGCAAGGAGTAGAATTTTAGATCTTGGAGAGCTGAACTATTATTTAGGAATTTAAATTTTTTATGGGAAAGTGGAATCTCCTTGATGCAAAGGAAGAACTTTTTGGATGTTCTTTTAGATTCGGGATGAGTGAATGCAAAACACTCACTCAGCCCATGGAGACAAATACAAAGATTTGCTCAAATGTCGGAGAACTATTGGAAGATGTAATGACATATAAAAGCATTCTAGGATCATTAATCTATGCAAACATTAGAAGACCTGATCTATCTTATGTTGTTGGTGTACTTTCTAAATTCTTGCAAGCTCTAACAAGCAAATGTTTAAAATCATGGAAGAGAGTGTTGAGATACATAAAGGATAAAGTTAACCATGCTCTATTTTAAACGTTTGGTCAAGAATTGCAAGTCAAAGGCTTTAGCAATGCTAATTTAGTAGGTTCAAAGGAGGATAGGAGATCAACCTCAGGTTACGTGTTCATGATAGGAAGCAAACCTATCACGTGGAGCTCCAAGAAACACCCTACTATTGCACTTCATCAATGGAGGTTGAATATAGAGGATTAGCAATTTCCACATGTGAAGCAATGTGGATCAAGAAGCTTTTAGCTAACCTTGAGGTGCAAGTTAGAGCCATTCCTATATATGGTGATAACATGTCAAATATTTACTTGGAAAGCAATCCCATGCTTCATGCAAGGAGTAAGCACATAGAGGTCCACTACAATTATGTAAGGGAGACGGTTCTGAGTAAAGATGTGGAGATAAAGTTCGTTAGAACCAAAGAGACATTTATAGACATGTTTACAAAGTTCTTGGATGCTTCAAAGGTTTTAAGGATGTAATAAATCTGTAAGACATGGCTGAAGATAACTCCCAAATGAGTTTGAGGGGGAGTGTTGAAGATACATGTGAAAGATCATTTGCACATGAGCTATGCTTGGATAAACTTATCAAATGTAAAAATAAAGGAAAACATAAGTCTAATGATAAAAAATCTAGTGAAAAGTCGTGATGAATAAAAGATACAAGATCTGGCTTGTAGTTAGTGCCATGTACTAGGCAATCAAATGAAAGAGGTGAATTAAGAAGAAGGTACAAACATCTTCACATGCTCAATGGCTATAAAAGTGGAGTGGGCGCACATCCTCAACAAAGAGAGAAAGAGGCAAGAGCACCTAGTAGTTCTATTTGTTCTTACAAGCCATTTTGTCATTTTGTCTTCTCATATACTCTTTCCAACCACGTCACTTTGCGCATAGTCATGTTGTGAGGCTCATATCTCAGTTTAGACACTAATTGGAAATATTATCTAGTGTTATTTCCCCATCTCAAATATCTCCTTCAAAGCTTCTTTATTTTGTGAGTTATCAATCGGAGAGTGAAGTCCAGTTCTTTAGCATTCCTACTTAGATAGGTAGTCTATTTTGATCAGTTTTGTTTCCCAACCAAAACTTATCCAACTTATGCCATGTTAAGCTTATTTGAAAGCTTCTTATGTTTGTAATTTGGATATATAATGAGGGAGATACAGACCCTACAATCACTATCTACAAAACTACAAAAATAGAGATATAAACATATGACTTTCTTGGACTTCAAACAAGATCACATAATATCTGGGCTCTCATAATGCCTTCTCCTCATAATGGGGGCCTTACAACTTAGAGCACCATGGATCACTTGTGGTCACATGAGGGTGGAGTATTGAGCATATCTAACACCCCCCCCCTCAATGTCCACCTGATGGTGAACTACCTCCTTGGTCCAATCCCAAGCTTTGGAAAGTGTCGAAGAAGTTTCTCTCTCCCAAGAGCCTTGGTGAAGATGTCTGCTCCATTTTCTTTAGTAGGGCAATAGCTTATCTCCACGACCCCATCCTCACTCAACTCACGCACATAGTGATACTGGATTTCTATGTGCTTGGTATGTGCATGGAAAATAGGATTTTTGGCGATGGCCATGCAACTTTGGTTGTCACACTTCAACTTGGTAGCCTCCTGTCCTTGTATTCCTATGTGCGATAGGATTCTCCTCAACCATACTGCTACACATGCTGCAATGCATGCAGCTTTGTACTCAGCTTCAATAGAAGATAATGCTATAGTCGCTTGCTTCTTACTGATCCAAGAGAAAATCTCTAATCCTAAAGAAAAGCAATATCCAGAAACTGATTTTCTGGTATCAATATCTCCTGCCCAATATGAGTCACAGTATCCGACCAGAGATGATCCTTCTTTATAAAGAATACCATAATCAGTAGTTCCTTTCACATACCTGAGTATCCTCATGCTTGCCTTCGAATGATTTTGGCAAGGCATATTAGAGAACCTGCTTACTACTCCAACAACATAAGAGATGTCTGGTCTGCTATTGCACAAGTAGATGAGACTTCCAACTAATTTCCTGTATCTTCCAATATCCATTGGAAGTGAAGTATCTTCAATAGATAATTTTGTGTTGACCTCCATAGGTGTAGAAATTTTCTTGCAATCCTCCATGTCAAATGCCTTCAATATCTGCTTTGCATACTTTTGTTCAGAGATGAAAATCTTCCCTGGTTCCTACCAAACTTCAAGACCTAAGCAATAATGCATTAAGCCCAAGTCTGTCATTTCAAATTCTGAACTCAGGGCATCTTTTGTTTGTTGAAGAAGAGTATCATCATTTCCTGTAATTACAAGGTCATCTACATAGAATACGAGCACAATTGTCCTCCCTCCTCTCTTTAGAACATACAAGTTAGCATCAGAAGCACATCTTTTGAAACCTATATCCAAGAGATACTTATCTATCCGCTGGTATCATGCTCTAGGGGCTTGTTTTAGCCCATATAATGCCTTCTTTAGCTTACATACCTTGTTCTTTGAGTGGGGAGCCTCAAACCCTGGTGGCTGAGACACATATACCTACTCCTTGAGGTCTCCATTCAGAAATGCTGATTTGACATCCATGTGATAAATTGGCTAACGCTTATGTGCAACCAGAACTAGTACTACTCGGAAAGTAGTCATTCGTGCAATTGAGGCAAACAATTCACAAAAGTCAATGCCTTCAACTGGTGAGTAGCCGTGTGCAACAAGTCTTGCTTTATACTTTTCTAGAGTACCATTAGCCTTGTACTTTAGCTTCCTAACCCACTTGGTGCCAATGACTTTACGCTTAGGGGGTCGATCCACTAGCTCCAAGTTCCATTCTTCATGATATTGTTGTATTCTGCTTGCATAGCAGCCCTCCAATTCGGATCATGGAGTCCCTCTTCCACATTGGTTGGTTCCTTTGCTTCTTCTTGAATGAGATCAGCCATCAAGGCTGTGTTTACAATATGGGCGCTTGCCCATCTCTGTTCCTCTATTCTCTATGATTGCCTGAGTCCATCTGCAACCTGTTCTAGTGATTGTGGGATGGGGTTTGCAGAATCATAGAGCTGCCTCACCCAATGTGGCAATGGCTTTTCCACTTGGGTATCGACAGCTTGGTGACTTTCAGACTCATCATCTGAAGATGAGGCTTCCTTCTCTTGTGTAGAAGGGATAGCTCTTGGGCCAAGTTCATAGTGGATTGCACCTTTGCGTGATGATAAAGTGGAAGCTCTCTTTTCCTCCTCCACTGCATGTGGCTGCTCCTCCTTAAACACCACATCATGACTCGCCATGATCTTCTTAGCCTTAGGGTCATAAAGCTTATAAGCCTTTTTATCTTCGCTGTACCCTAAGAAGATACATTTGATGCTTTTTGGTTGAAGCTTATTTCTCTCCCTATCTGGAACATGTACATAACATTCACTTCCAAATACTTTGAAAGGCTTTTTTACCAGTGTACGCTTATTGTGGAATCTTTCCATCAAGTGCCTTGATGTAGCTTCGATTCAAGATGTAGACAACAGTGTTGACAGCCTTTGCCCCAAATTGATTAGGCAAACCCTTTCCTTTCATCATGCACCTTGCCATCTCCATGATGGTTCAATTCCGACGTTTTACAACACCGTTCTGTTGAGGACTATGTACCACTGTGAGTTGATGCTTGATTCCCTTACTCTTGCAGATTTCTTCAAACTCTGTTGATGTGAACTCACCACCACCATCTATCCTAAATTTCATCATCTTCTTCCCTGTTTCACTTTCAACAAGTTGAAGCCATTCTTTAAACTTACCAAGAGCTTGAGCCTTATTGTGAAGGAAGAACGCCCACATCTTCCTGCTATAGTCGTCGACAAGTAACATGAAGTAGGAAGATCCGCCCAAGGCCTGTGTAGGCATTTTTCCGCACAAGTCAGCATGCACCAACTCTAGAGGATAGCCTGCCATGTTCTTGCTTTCTTGTGGAAATGCCTTCCTCTGTTGCTTGCCCATCATGCAAGCTTCACATGGTTCCTTCATTTCTGCAATCGATGGTAGGTGTGCAACCATACCCCTGCGATGCATCTCCTTCAGTACAGGGTATCCAATGTGGCCGAATCTCTCATGCCATAGCTTACTTGTGCCCACGTTTGTAGTGGCTATAAGAGCACACAACTCATACAGGTTGTTCCTCCTTATGCCAGTCCCAACAATGTTGTTGTTACCATCCATAATCTTAGCTCATGTCTTACTGAAAGATACTTGATGACCTTGATCAGTTATAGAAGCTACTGAAAGTAGATTTCGCTTTATTTGTGGAACATACAACACATTTGAAAGCTTCACCATTAGAGTTAATGAAAGAAACCGTACCTTCGCCCTCTGCAAGACATCTTGCATTGTTTCCTACCTTTAGTGTGATGGGTTCCTTTAGAGGTTGTAAGGAACTGTAAAGGTCTTTTCTACTCATCATGTCACGAGATGCACCACTGTCCAACACCCATGAGTCATATGTTCCTGAATCTTCAGCCGAGGAGCACACCTCCTCTATCGTAACAAATAACGCAAGCTCTGTTTCTGCTGTGTTGGCAGACTCCTTGCCCTTGCCACCTTTTGAAGAGCCACTCTTCTCTTCTGCCTTCTTGACGCGACAGTTTTGGATTCTGTGTCCTTTCTTCTTGTAGTGGAAACACTCTCCCTTGAACTTCTTTTTGTCTCCATCTTTTGAAGAGTCTGTTTTGCCTCCTTTGGCATTTCCTGTGAATGCAACATCTCCTTTGCTACCACCACTCCTTGCCTTTGAGCCGTAGCTCCTCCTCCATGAGTAATGCACTGAATTCTTCAAAAGTTAGTGGTTGAGGTCTGATTTGAGTGTTACAAGCAGTTACCAAACCATCAAACTTAGGTGGACGGATTCGAAGACTTCTTCGAGCTAGCTCCTCACTTGACTTTTGAACACCTGCTCCCGCCGTTTGATCTCGTAGATTCTTTATGCGAGTGATAAACACCTCTGCAGTCTCCCCATCATCAAACCATTCTACTGCAAGCTGATTCTCCAAGTTCTGAATCTGTGTCTGATTACGAGTTTAATATTGATTTCTCAACATTTTCCATGCTTCACATGCCTTTGTAGTATGCTGAATGAGATTCAAAACACTATCAGAAGTACTTGTAAAAGGAGCGCAGAGTGCATCTGCATTTCTACGTTTCCAAGCACATAGAAGATCAACATCAAGAGGAATCATTCGACTAGGATTATTTGGATCAGGTCTTTCTTGGGGCTCATGATCACTCCCAAGAATAGTCTCCAAAAGCTCATACGAATCAAGAATAGAAGTGATTTTGAACTTCCACAGGGTGTAGCTTGTACCATCAAGTTTACCTTCTGTGAAGGCTGGTGGCCATATCCGCAACATTTGGATGACCGGCATCATTGCTGCTCCTGCTTGTGCGCCACCTACTCTTGTAGATGAACCACCTTGGCCCCCAGTCGTAGATGATGATGCACCGCTTGACATCTTCTCTCTTTTGTTGTTCAGACCTCTACAACCTTTGCGTTTCTGCTTCTGCACCACTTAGAGCCTCCTGAGCTCTGATACCATGTAAGAAAATAACACTACAGTGGAATAGACCTGTAGAGAGAGTTGAGAGAAAAAATGCAGACAAATATAGATGCAGACTGAGAGATAGAGAACTCAAATTCTTAGATTGTCGAGTGTAATGCAGTTATAATGACGGTGCTATCCACCCGTGTGCTCCCAATGTGGAGCTTAGATGGCGATCTAGAGAGACTCTAGATGAAGGGCTTACAAGCGCGCAATGCTATATAAAGCTCAACCTGGGTCGTCCTTATATAGCTTTTACAAGGCGGTTCGGTATAGATAAACGTAGTCGGGAGATACAAAATAGTCGATAAAATATACGATCTGACAAGATCTCCACGACTAGAAGTCCTACCCTCTCGACCCTACGGGCTGAGGGGATAGGCCCCCTGGACCCCGCAGAAGGGGGCAAGCCACCCTCTGCACTCTCCCCATTAAGGTTCTATGGGGAAACCACGCAGCACCACAGGGCCTTTATTTTCACCTTAAATGCCAACCCAATGGCCTGGAAGTTTATGCCCTACCTAACCAAACGGCTAGGCTCACAAAGATCATCTATAACCATCAACGGTCACACATAGACCTCATCTAACTTGGAAGTTAGGGTTCCACAAATGTCCAGGCTCTCATAATGGCTTCTCCTCATAATGGGGGCCTTACAACTTAGAGCACCATGGATCACTTGTGGTCACATGAGGGTGGAATATTGAGCATATCTAACAGCTCTTCCCCTTCCATGGAAGGGCACCATAAATTGCAAGATTTGACAAGCTAGATACCAATGGCATAAACATATTAGCAAAGGCCATTCCAAGAAGAACAAAGATAAAAACCCTTTCTAGAAACCCCCCTTAGGGTGATAATGTTAGTTCTTGCATTCAACATTCACAAATTTCAAATCCTACTAGGGTAGCAATCATAGGTCATTGGTGAAGGACAATATGCTCAGCTTGGATTTTATACACCTAGAAGAGGTCAAAATTAAGGGAGAGGTCCTTGTGAATAGAATCAAGTCAATCTCTTCTCTTCAATACCCGATTTCCATTTATCATTTCATGGGTAGAGGTAGCTTGGTATTGGGTTACAATCAAAGGAGCTCTTCCTTTACTATTGATTTCATCTACAATCCAAGCGACATGTGGGTTGCAATTAGAATTCGAAGTCCCATCCCTTTTGTAGTAGTTTTTGTTTGTGCAATGAATGCACATCAAGAAAGCAAGATAACTTGGAACTACCTCCTTTCCTTTTAAACGTGATCGTCTCAAGCGACTTCAACATGGTTCAACTGATGACTAATTGATGGGAGCAAAGAGGTCTTCTGATTGATGGTAACAAAAATATCTATCTGGATGCTCTAAAGCTTTAGATTTACTTCGGATAATTCAAAAACTACAAATGTTATTCCTACTGTTACATTGATGAGGGATCTGACCTCCATAAAGTGAAACTTGATGTGATGAGTTATGGAATATTTTGAACAAGGAATTATTGGAGTGCTAATTTATTAATGTATTAATGTGTTTTGGTGTTTTGATATAGTAGCTGAAGGTTCATGAGGAGCATGAAAGAAGTGAAAGGGTGGACTTCAATAATCCAATTTATAATTTATTTACTTTGTAAATAAACCCATGTAGAGGGTTCTATTGTTTGAAATAGTTAGAAAAGTAGTGGTTAGAACAAGGGCCATTGTAGATCGCAATTTCTGATATTGCAAGCAAAGGCTTTCTACAAAAGTTACCAACTTTTACTTTCATGCATGCTTTTTGAAGTTGCTCTCATGTAACCACTATTTTGACGTAATCAAAAATTCCTATAAGTACATGCACTCTGTGGACTGTTGAAAGAGAGTGCATGGGGGGAGATTGCACCCAATAGTGCATTTTGTCTCGTCTCGTCCCATGTCTATTTTTTTGTGCATTTTTTGCATCCATAACCTCTGTGTGCACGTGAGCAAGATCCTTATAATAGTGGTATCAGAGCCTTGCATGCATCACTACAGAGGAGTCTGTTTCTGTTCGTTTTGGCGATTGATCTCTGTTTTGTTGTTCTCTATTCGTGATCCAATTTTGATTCCAATTTTGATTTCGATTCTAGTTTTCGTTTCTATTTTATTTTTCGTTTCTCTTTCTACTTTGGGTTCGTGTTCCTGTCTCAGTTTTAGGTTTTTGTTTCTATTCTAGTTCCAAAACGTGAACCCTACATTTACACCTATTTTTCCTCCTACATTTACTCCTTCGGCTGCATTAGTTTGGCATCTTTGGCACCCAAGGCTCCCTTGGCAACCGTTGGTAGTCGTTGGCTATGCGTAAAACAATCTTCATTTATGAGTGGCAATAAGGAGTTTTAGATTCACCAAGGTTGGAGGATTTGAATCCACAACCTCATTCACACAAGGGAAGTGTTTTACCACTACACTGTCTCTTTGTGTTGTCACTCTAGTTCTCTTTTTTGAATAAAAATTTCATCTCTTTCTTAATTTTTCAAGAAGGCTTGGGCAAGATGGCCTGGCACGATGCGGTGCATTTCAAGGTACACTTCATCAGCGTACATCTAGACAGGGTACATCCTATTAGGGTACATCATGCCAGGGTACATCCTCCTAGGGTACATTTCCCAAGCGTACATCCCGATAGGAAAGCACTAGATTGAGGATCCAAGATAACTTTCTTGGGTGAGAATTAGCTTCAAGAAAGTGAGGTTGAGAGCAACGAAAGTCCGTAGCAAGAGGGTTTTGTTCTCTTCATACTCATGGAACCTACGAACACCATGGAGGACTTTAGATACACTTCTGAAAATGAATTAGAATATTGACTTATTTGGAAATTATGTTAGCACCTCATAAATAATGTAATAATTTAACACCTCCATGAACATTTCCATGCATGTGATTTACATGGAACATGCTCATTTTTATTCAGTGATGGAACATGTGACTGGCCCTCCATGTTTATTTTTATTTTATCAACTCACATTAGTTACTTTTTCAACTGAGGGGCATGTTATGAATTATGTAATATGTTTAACCAGGAATTGTTGGAATATGTTAACAAGGAATATGTTTAACAAGGAATTGTTGGAATGTTGTAATATGTTTAACAAGGAATTATGTAATATGTTTAACAAGGAATTTATTAATGTATTAATGTGTTTTAGTGGTTTGATATAGTAGTTGAAGGTTCGTGAGGAGCATGGAAGGTGTGAAAAGGAGGACATTAGTAATCCGATTTATGATTTATTTAGTTTCTAAATAAGCCCATGTAGAGGGTTCTATTGTTAGAAATATTTAGAAAAGTAGAGGTTAGAATAAGGGTCATTGTAAACCACAATTTCTAATAATCAAAGCAAAGGCTTTCTACAAAAGTTACCAGCTTCTACTTTCAAGCATGTTTTTTGAAGCCGCTCTCATGTAACCACTATTTCGACATAATAAAAAATTCCTATAAATACATGCACTCTATGGACTGTTGAAACAGAGTGCATGGGGGGAGATTGCATCTAATACTACGTTCTGTCTTGTCCCTAACCTTTGTGTGCATGTGAGCAAGATCCTGATAACACTTGATAGATGTTATGTCTCCTAGATATTACTAACATCTTTAGATCTCAGACCATGTCCCTCTACATTAACATCGTGGTGTTAGATCACTTCCTTAATTCCTTTTCATCCTCCTTGATTTAAAGAAGGCTATGTGGTTTCATGTAGACCCATCAATATTTATGATTCCCTCTATTCTCAAACAAATTCAAAGAATCTCCTTATTGTATTGAAAGAGTGGTGGGTAGTCAAAATGGACACATCAACCAAAGAAATATGCAAAATATTAAACAAGAAGCAAATCAAATGAAACCTCTTGAATATGATCAATAAGAGTGACATTTAATGCAAGAGAGAGAAGGACAATCATGATCAAATAGTGCAAGACTTTGTGGAACTCCTTGGTTTGATGTTTCTTCTTTAAGAATAGAGGAAGGAATGTATGGCTATTCTTTAGGTTCATGGATTAAAGAAGATCCCTGTTGTTTTTGCCTTTAGTGAGAGGAACAACTTTCCATTGGGGAAATCAAGGCTAAGATGGACTCTCTTCCCTTGGGTAAGTACGAGCCCTAGCCTAAGTGGTCTCACTTATGAATTTCTTAGAGTATTTAAAGACTCCATCGATGGCCCCTTATATCTTGTGTGGAGGGAAGCACTTAAATTTGGGGCCCTCCTGGTTTCTTTGAATTAATGAAATGTCAAATTGATGTAGAAGAAAGACAATAAGAATAAGATAAAAGTATGGATACTGAGAAATATGCTTCAAATCAGGTACAAGGTTATTGTCAAGGCTAAGCGCATGGAAATTCCTAATTACTTTCATAAGTGGCTAAGAAATTATTAAAAAAGATTTATTAAAGCAAGATCCTTTCTAGATGCTATAGTGGACATATGGAAAGGTGTTGGGTATGCTAAGGAGACTAACCAAATTTTGATTTTGCTAGACATCTATTTTGACACGACTTCTGATAAACTTCAGTAGGAATTCATCTGACAATCTCTCAATTACTTGGGATTTGCATGGAATTTTGTGAGAATGATTATCTCTCTTCGAGGAAATGTTTTGGCTCACATTAATATCCATGTCACTCTTTCAAAGCCCGCTAAGCTCGAAAGAAGGATTAGACAACCATTTCCTCTCGCTTGTCTACTTTTTGCTACTATTGTCGATGGCCTCGGTGCCTTGTTGAAAGTCCGGTTAAATCAAGTAATATTAGAGAACATATGATTCCTCAAGGATATGACCAAATGGTGCTTACAATGTTTGTTAGTGACATGAATACCTTCATTCAAAATGAATTTAGATCTATCTCTAAGTTTTAGATTTTCCCTCATATATTTCTCTCTCTCTCTCTCTCTCTCTCTCTTGCTCCAAAATTAATCACTCTAAGACAACCTTTAGAGCTACTTCTCAACTACTCACCCCCCCTAATTCCTTCATGACCAAGGATGTTGTGAGGTTGTTTTGGATCATGTTATTAGTCTACTAGGTATTCCTTAAGATATGGAGGTCTGGATGGGCTAGAAATGGAATTGTGTTATTAATAAATTGAGCTCTAACCTATATTAGTGGAAGCATATGCGATTGAATGTGGTTGGTAGAGCAATGGCAACTCAATAGATTGATAATTTCCTCCATCATCTACTTTCTCACCTGCTACAAATTGACCAACTCTCAATGGATGAGAATAGAAAGAATATGTTGACATTTTCTATGGATGAGCAACTCTAACTCAAAACAAATGCCAAAAGTCAAATGGGATATTTGCACTCGCCCATACAAAGCGTGTATCCTTGATATTATAGATGTGGAAGGTATGTCTAACAGTGATAGCATCAAAATGGATGGTTAAAGCTTGGATAAAAAACAAGGGGACTTGGTTAGGATTGATCATCTGAAATTTTTCTAGGCTCATGCTATCAACAACCCCCATGTGGAAAGGTCCCCACCTCCTTACCCTTCTTTCTTCCCCAATCCCCACTACCCATAAGGGATCTACTTTTGTGGACATCCTTTACTCTACTATGAATAAGACGAATCTACACTACACAAAGTCCAAGATCAAAATTGGGCCTTTGGTATTTGAAAAAAGATGACTTCATTTGGTTTGTGATCTCTGGTATGAAGGGAGCTAAGAATGAGCATCTCCAAAGAGAAAAGAAAACCTTTGGTCCAAGGAATCTCAGAAATCGAAGCACCCTTGGCATCAGCTAGAAACAAATTGGATAATATTTGAGGACATCAATGAGAGCCTTGGAGTTGAACAGAAGGATTGCTACCTCTTTAGACAAAAAGAAAATGCTTGGTGGGACTCAGAGAGCCACCTCTTTATGATTTAGGAAGTCCCAAGCTCGAAAGGTATCACATAGAAGAATGGCACTAGGATTGAAGACATCTTGAGAATTAATTAGCTATAGGAATTCCTTTTAGATATCAATCGAAACTAGTGCTTGAATTGGCCTTGGTTCCAATGGGATCTCAAATTCAAATATTTTTGGCACCCTCTAGTGGAAAACAAAAAAGCTACCCTCCTATGGTAAACTCTCCAAAGGAGAATCTAGACCAATGTGAAAGTTGGTTAAATTTAGGGAGCTACACAATGGTGCAAATGGTGCCTCCAAGTGGGTGAAGAGCTTGTACACCTATTCTCTTCATGCTTGAGGAGTTTTATCATCTGAAGGAGGGGTAGAGTGTGGCTTAAGGTTGATCTCTAGATCAAATAGGAACAATCCATCCTTGAGGAGGAGATTATGTGCTCCTTTTCCCTTTGAAATGTGATCATATATCACATCCTTTGTAAAAGATGGAGAGAACATTGCTCGGTTAACTTTAACATAAGATATCAAGAATGTTCTATTGATTCCTCCACTGACTTTCTAGCCAATTGGATCAGAAACCCCAAGGTTTCCTCTCTCTTGAAGAACCATTGAGTTATTTTTATAGATAGTTAGAAGATAAAAAGAAAATTTCTCGAGCATGAAGGAGATGAAGCAACCATAAATTTGTTCAGCTTATCCTAATAATTTCCCTTGTTTTCCTTGCCTCATTTGTTAATGCAAGGCGATAAGGCATCTGGACTTCTTTCTATCTTGCCCTTTTCTCTTGTACTTTCTACTTTGTTAATATATTTAAAGTTGGGTTTTTAAAAAACAGAAACAAGCTACTTCTTACTTTGTTAATATAATTGAAGTTGGTTTTTAAAGAAACGGAAACAAGCCAAAAAAGTAATGGATCTCACATGTAGATGTCGATAGGTTCATCAACATGCATTTTATCTTTCCCTAGTTTTTTGGACTTTATTTACTGTTAATATAGATGAAGCTTCTGGGAATAAGAAAAGAGTTCCAAATCTAAGTTTTCAAAACTTTTCCCACTGCTTCATATAAAGTAACACCATAGCAAGTACTTGAGCACCGCACTTCTGTCATAAGTGTTTGTTTTTGGCTGAGCAACCAGATTTGAAAAGCACTACCATTTCCAATCCATTTCTCTCTTCACTATACAACTATGGGGAAGTGATTACATTATGATGTATTAGATCCTGAAACACCAAAAATATCCACATTTTAATATTTCATAAGCGTCTGAATATTGATGATTTATACGTTTATTGCATTCCTTGAAATAATCAAGTTATCGCCCCCCCCCCAAACCGAACCTTCCCCTTCAGGTATCAATAGAATCTCCATTACAGAGAACAATGAACTAAAAAATAAGTGCCTATGGGGTGAAAGGGATAAAAACATAATTAAGTCCCTTAATTCAGCTGCTTACCTCAGCATAGTTATCTTGGCGGTTCTATTTAGAAGGGCTGGATAATCTTTTGGTATATCCTCTTTGGTTAATACATTTTGGTTTGCTGAAAGCGAAAACCATCAACAGATTATACTTATGAATGATTACTATATCAGCTCCATAACCCAGACTGAAATATAATTTTGACCATGTCGCCATATTTTAGTGATCTCAACTTATACTCCGACACTCTTTTTGAACCATGCAAATTTTTTAAGCCATTGATTATTACTGTTATCTTCTTGCAGGGTTGATGGAATGTTGCTGTAATTTAACGTTGGACCTAAAAGAGCGTGCTGTTTCTTCGGTATGACAACAAAGCATGGCGGAAAATAAATATATAGATACTTTAGACCTTTCGAGAGTCAACCAATATACAATGACCTCGATAGTATACAACATCTGAGAAGTTCAAACTCACAGATCTTGAAATTGGGTTATGAAACATGCCCACTGCTTGCTGAGCATGGGGATATGGGCTTCAATTACATTGTGGGAAAAGATAGACAAAGTTTCAGGGAAATGCGCGAGAAACTATGACTCTGTCTCAAGAGTAGGAAGACCTCATGAAACGAGATTTCATGCACAGCGGACATCATGTTCCACATGATCAGTCCTTGTAAGCCATTCGTGTCCGTGTATCAATCAACAAGTTCATCATTTTGCATGTCTAAAAGGAGCAGAAAGTTTGAATTTCGAGGGCCGAGATAAATATTTTTATGGACATGGTTGTCGACATGTCGAGAATCAAGCTCAATGAGCCATTATCATCGATAAATTATCGAGATTTATTTCATATGTACCAGAGGGATGCGCCTTTGAACCTAAATGCATTATTATTATTACACTTAAGTCCATGACTGAAGAGTCCATGACTATGAGCTTTCCCTGTTCATAACTTAGAGCTTGTTTTCGAAAAAGTGGTGGTCTTTCATCGTGAAAAGCTTGCTATCGTACTTCAAGACATATTTCTAAGTGTTTATTTCCCATTTGAATGTTAATGCAGCAGATCTTGACACAAATAAATCATAATTCTGATAATAAAAAATCATTCTTACATGTTTAGCAGATTGAACTGTTCATTGCCGCCCAGCCTGAAAGGCTGTACGCACAAATACGTTGTAAAGCTTATTGGTGATGGAGAAGCGGGTGCATCATTGACTTCCAGAGAGAGAGAGAGAAGCTTCTTTGATGTTGTGCGGATAACAGTTCCGTATCGAGAACTCTTTTGGTACCTCTCTTTCTAGTTTTTATATTTTCTTCACGTTGGACGAGAGAATGTGACGCGAGAAGGTTGTTAGTTGTTTTCTGAGTGGGAGATCTTAAAATAATTAGAAATGGAAATCAACACACATGTTCGGAAACACCATACTTGTACTCAAGAAGCATTTCTCTAGATAACCCATAGAAAGAAATTGCCCCCTTATTCCAATTTCATCTCAATGGATGTAATTCAAGATGGGCGACAGGAAGTGTTATTGAGATAATAAATCAGATTTATTGTAATTAGACGAAGTGTTTAGAATCATCGTGCAAAACTAAACATAGCAGATTTAGGTGATTTTGAGATAAATTGGCACTTGGGTGGGGATTTAAAGTATATCAAATGCATGTTAGGTGGCAAGCAATGTGCATCTCCTCTTTATTCGTGTCCATTTTGCACATGAGGTTATAAACTAAGAAAGGGACAACAAAAGGGACTACATAATTTAGATGAATATGTAGATGCACCTACTTTCTCCGAATGGGATAGACCTTGCTTAAGGTGTCCAATGTTAGAAAAACCTAATCCCCATACATTAGATGAAGATTGGAATCCCATTATCTCATTTTCATTAGTTAATGATCACTTTTGCACATTGCATGCCGTTATGAGAAGATTTGATAGATTATGAAGATCCATATAGAACATGTATTTTCCATGATAAATGTATACAAGCCATCAAAAAATTTGAAGAGCTTCTTAATTCAATTGGTTGTCATGGTGGTAATGTAACTCTAATTTTGAAAAAACCTGGTGAATCCCAAGGTAATTTGCATCAAATAACGATGGTAGGGAAGAAGGGAAGAAAATTTTTCAAAAAAGTATTAGTCCTAAAAATATCGATTGTGAGGAGCCATGGAAACTTATGCATGATCACAAATGATACTGATTCTCAAAATGACCTTATTAACAGGTGAAAGAAGGTTTGTTCATGCTTAGATAATTTGGTAGACTTAATCAGTATTACTAGCTCCAAAAAAAATGAGCATCAATTGTTTCAAGATACGTCAATGGACTTCACAAAGTGTTTCGGCCTATCTTTGGGAGAGCGAAATATTACACATTAAATTGTAAGCTTTCTTAATCTTTAAAATGCTTTGTTGATAAGAGTATGTTATATATACTTACAACATTTAAGCATACTTTATTTGCACATGGAGCATTTTTTATGCATTGATATGGATCATTGGGGACTTTGAGTACACAAGGAATGGAGAAGTCACACCATAGGGCTAGAGGTGTTTACTTCAAAAGCACATTACATGGTGCTTATGTAATGAAAGCAAACTATATTGATGATATGCTTAATTGGTTTTATCATAATACATTTTCAAAGACATATGCTATGGAACAAGCCAAGGAATCAAGATTCACAAAAGCTACAAGAATTAATCAACAAAACATGGCTAGTGAAAAATGGAAGACAATGTTCGAACCTTTACATGATGCTCAATGGTGGGTGACAAGAATACGAGCGGGTATGTCTTGGAAGTGAAGGTATTTATTCCATTCATGGTTTTTTTTTTTATCAATCATAAGTTTTTCAATAAACTCTTCTCTAAATTGTAATTTTTCAAGGAAAAGTTATGTTTTTTTACTATTTCTATCCATTCTAATGTGAACAAAAAATTCTTAGGCTTAAAATTTATAGGAAGATAATCATTGTCTTATTTCAATATTCTAGCACTATAAAGGATGGCATGAACAAAGGAAACTACTATGAAGGATCCCAATAATTTTTCTAGCTACATGCAAGGCACCCAATAACCATCATGGATGAGTCCCCATAGAAGATCACGTAGTGTATCATGCTCCATGTCCCATCGTCAAACAAGTGGGGAAAATAACTCTTGAAGTGAGCGATTGCATGAACAAGAAGTGGCACAAGGACAATCAAGGGAACCCACTACAAATCAACCACAATCCCCACCATCATCATATGATGAGCCTCCATTACCCAAGAAACCAATGATGGAAAGGTAGAAGGAGCATGCTCAAAGAAATTTGGTTCTCTCTAAGGATTCTAATGAGTATCCAAAGGATGATTCACAACAATATAGAACTCCTCCACAAGATTCAGAGTCAAGTGGAGAGAATCAGAGGCACCATGGGTGAACTAAGAAATACCATCAAATCATAGGGTGAACATAGCTCGCAAGACGATACCAATGAGCCAAGGAGCCATACCAAATGATGAAAGGGGGGGGGGGGGGGGGGGGCAAAGCCAAGAGAAACATTTAGAATGAAAAGAAAGCTCAAGATGTGTGGAACATAAAAAGAAGGTCTTCAACCCTGTCTTAGACCGCCTCAACCAAGAACATAATAAAGTGTCCAACAAAGACCTCCAACAACACAAGCAAGGGCACCACAAAAAAGAAGAAGATATACATAGGAATTCATAGAGATAAAAAACATTCAGAATATAGTTGAGCTTTTGATACCTAGAATACCTTTTGCAGGGGTGGTTAAAGAAGAGTTAGAAAGATATTGTGTGGGATTAAGGATCCAAGTTGTAGATTCAGAAGCTTTACAAGAGGCAGCAGAAGCATATTTGATATCAATGCTGAAGGATTCCAACTTATGTGCTATCCATGCTAAGAGTGTTACTATACAACCCAAGGACATACAATTAACTAGGAGGCTTACGGGTGATTGTAGCTTTGCAAATTGATCTCTTTATTCAAGAGAATTTATCTAACTTTGACTATTTTGAATGAAACTTGAGCACTTTTTCTCCCTTATTCTATTTATTATCTATTTCCATGTCATAAAGTATTAGCAAGCTACCATCATGTATGCCACTAGGAGCATTATGCCATAGTGTATAGATTAAAAAAGGCCCAACCACAGAAACATGAGAGAAGCCCCTCTAGAGCATTTGGACTGGCTTTTCCCATGCGGCTAGGCCTTCTTTGGCCTTGTAACAATGTTTGGGGTTTCTTGGGATATTGTAAGAGTTCTTTTTATGTCTTTATACCATGGATATCTTATGGACTCAGATTCACAAGTAACTTAGGATCACTTAGCCATAATGATGCCTAAAACATGCTTGAAACATGTATTTGATGTGCCCATATTTCTTTGCATGTCCCTAAATGGCATACGAAGGCCAAAAAAAGCCCTACCAGAGAAACACGGGGCAGGGAAGAAATTGCTTGCAAGGGCTTCTCTTATGTTTTTGTGCCAAGTTCCTTTTTGACCTACCTATGCCATGAATTACACATTGAGTATCATATACATACAAATCATGGGTTGAAAGATAAGATCTCTCAAACCTCATATACAAAATAATTACAAGACCTTTGTCATTGTCATGCTTGAAACATCCATGACATGCCCAAATTCTTCAATATCTTCCTAATGGGTATGGGAAGGCCAAATACAGCCCTACCATAGAAACACGGGAGAAGGACCTATAGATGTTTTACATGCACTTCTCTCACATTTCTATGGTAAGACATTTTTTGCCCTTTCGATGCCATTGGTTGCATAGTGAATGTGATATACACACAAGATATGTCTAGAAGATGCTCCATAAGATAAGGAAAATCTTGAAAAATTTAAAGTATGATATACAAAATAATTTCATGATAGAATATAGCAAAGTGTAAATTTCTCATTAATTGAGGTTTACAAAAATGGGCTTTGAGCTTCTCAATGACTCTCTTTAGATACTCTAAAGCTATAGGTAGGATGTAAGTCAAATTGACCTTGCTATATCATCACTATTTTCCACCTGTAGTCCTAGAGATATACCTATTTAACCTAAGGTGTTATGTTGATGAGCCTAAAGTTCTAATTACTAGGGACTTTTGAATTAAAAAGACACAATTCGTCCCCTAATTAATGGTCGATAAATTAAGAAATTTACTTAAGGCCTTCAAAAACCATGTCATGGAGTGGCCCTGAGGACTATAGTATTTATGGATAATTACAAAATGTTCTTTGGCAAGTATCCCAATGTAGTTTTCAAGGAGCAACCTCCACAAGACACTCGATCCCCTCCACTCGTGGATGCAAACTTGTCGACTTTGATCACTTTTTACATAAATTCTTGTGATCAATATGTACATGTTGTTGCAAGAATGAATGACAACAAGTGAAAATACTTAGATCTCAAACTCTACCTTCTTCTTCTCCTCATTTTGGAAGATGTGAACTAATGCTAGATTAGGACATCCCACTTTGTTGGATTACTGGTGAGCTTGAAAACTTTGATTCCAATATACTTGTTTGCTTACATGACTGAATTGAATCCAATATCCTTGTTTGCACATGATTGAATTCTTCTCGCTGATTTTTTGATATGCACTTGTAACTAAGTCATCACAAACCAATTTTATTGTGTTTGCCATCAACTCACAAAATGGCAACCACCTCTTCTCCAATAATTCTGAGATCCTATCCAAAGGGCACTCTGGCATAGTACAAAATAGACTTAGGCATTCATGGAATCATAACCCAAATGCCTTTTTGATTTCATGCAAAAATAAATATCCTTGTCCCTTGAAAAAAACAACTAAAACGCTTCTATCTCCACCTCTCGATTATTCCCTTTTGGCTTTGAAGAGGTGGATTGTGTAGGTGATTCTTTCAAATTATCATCCACACCATGAAGATAAGTTTTTTTTATTTCTTCTCTCTCTAATAGAATTTTCAAGGGCCCTTAGGGTGGTTCCTTTTTGTCATCAACAAAACCACCTGTAAGAAGATGAGGGATGTCATGAAGAGCCGGATCTCTTTCTTCATTCACAATGAAGATTGTCGAAGCAATGAAAGATAGGTATTCTGCACCCATCTTGCATTTCCTATTTAATTTTTTGATTAGTGGCACGGTCTCATCAACGAGGTGCCTTGCTTCCTCTCCAACTGCTTGGAACCACTTCAAAGGTTTTGCAAATGCCTCATCACCTTTGTGAATGTAGATGAGAAGATCACAAGGAACCCATTTCTCATCATATGGTGACATTGCGATAGAGAAACACAATATATATGAGCTTGCATATACTGAAGTAGCTCCTCCAAGGCATGTGCATTCATTTGCACGATACCATGGAGGTTAAGAAGCTTGGAGAGATGATCATATAGGTCATGTTGACCTTTATAATCTGAATCCTCCAAAAATTCTAGAAGTGTTTGGCATGCACTTTTGTGAGGTACAAAGGTAGAATAGATAGCTCATAAACACACAAAGAACTGATATATTACTATCTATATAGTTGCAAAAGTGTTAAATGAGGAGATATGACTTCTATTTATAGATTCGCTAGAATTTTTAGCTGATGGGCCCCACTTTTAAACAAAAGTGATATTTCTTAGAAGTAAAACAAAAGTGTGTTATAGTAAGAAAAAATTAACATGTGACATTGCAACAAAGAAATAAACAGCAAGAATGCTCTTACAAGGAAAATATTAAGAATGTAGAGATACAAGTAGAATGTGGCCAAAACCTTCCTAAAGCAAATGTGAAAATATATTCATTGCAAAAACAAGTTTGTACATAGGTTTTGAATTGTCTTTACATAAAAAGTGCTAATAATGTGGAGAAAGAGCTATGAAAATGAAATTAAAGTCCGATAAAAGCTCCAATATGCAAGGACCTTGAATTTGTCTTCCAATCTCTTTCGAGTTTGTAGACATTTAATAATAGAGTAAAACATTATGAAATTCATGAACAATAATGATACTATAATATAATTATAAATGAAATCCAACTCACCAATCCCAAGACATATGGAAACCCGTTTTTAGGAAACCAACCAACACCCCATGCAAATGTGGTTTCAATCAAGTATGCAATGGTGGAAGGAAATCAAGATATCGCACTAGCACGAGTCTCTCCCTTGATTACAAACAATAAACCTAATGCCAATGACTTTGAATCTTCACATGACAATAATACACACACATATTACAAAGAGTCACTAGATCATCTAAAGGCTTATTAGTATGAAGCCCTCCCTCCCATTGAGTTCAATTGAGAGCCTCATTATCGAAGTTTCATGTACACAAATTTCAATCTGAGACCCCAAATGAGGCATGTTAGGACATATGCTGCTAGAAGATCATGCTTTAGATATCAAGAGATCACTTCATACATGAATGTCAACATCCTCCACTTTCAAGGCACCCTCAATCGATTACGATTCAAGGCTTTTGTTTAGATTTTGGAAAAGAGCACCTCACTCATGATTTCTCTAAAAATCTACCCAATGCATCTAAAGTAATTGTCATCAATGTAGTCGGCATAGTGCAAAGTTCAAATGGAAGTACTAATAGAGTGGCTCTATTCTAGGAAGTTACATAAGCAAGCAAAAGACTTAACTAAGCCTATGCAAGTAGATCAAGAGAAGGACTCACATTCTTATGAGCGAGGCAAAATGAAGCAAAACAAAGGTTAGACCATGGAAAGTAACCAAGGATAAACAAAGAGGAAGTGGTCGAAAAAGCTAGTAGAGTTAGAAAGTATTCTAAAGGAAACCAAAGACAAGATCATGGAACTCCCATCTCAAACTCAATGACACTTCACTCCATATCCTACCTCATCCCATCATATCCCAACATACATATCACCCATCCCTACACTAAGGTTAGTTCTAGCAGATCTTATTTGAGAGAGCTTCGATATGATGTTCGCATCATACAAGGGTTATCTCAAAGAAGGGCCAAATGTAGAAAAATTAGACCAAAGATATTTGAGAGTTTATTCAAAGATTGAGAGAACTAACTTAGTTGTTAATTTGGTGGAGATTATGCAATCTATGTTCAAGAAAGTCAATTGTTGAATCAAACAAATTGAGTTGAGCAATAGCTACATTTACAAGGATGCTTAGAGCGCTTAGATTAAATGGTGGCAAAGCGCCAAGCTTAAGACCCACAAGAGATTCATTCCATTGGAATTGAGAGATCATTGTAGTGTCACCTCACGTTATAGAAGCTTCTAAAAATGGTATATGATCTCTAGAAACATGTTTGAAATCAAGTCCCAAACATTAGGGGGAAAAATGAACGCTCTTTGATTCTTTTAATGTTAAATGATTTTTCAATATTCCCTCTAAGACAATTAGAAAGGTCCACTCGAAAGACTTTCACCTTTTTTGGATTTCTTCATATAACCATGATTGAACATACTTAGGTTGATTTGAGCAAGAAATGGCATGCTAGAATCAGCTCATTAAGAGCTTTCCATTTATAAGTTGTATGATATAGTTTCATGGTACAAAAGACATAGTTCTCCATGCCCCAATTTTACGCCTCTTTTTTACTAAAATCTAGTTTCTTTCTCTTATAAGGGCCAAGGGGTGTTCTTTTCTCTCTCTATTGAACTTGATTGCTCGCATTCAAAAGCAAGATCCAAAAGGAAAGTACATAAAATCCAAATACTTAAGTTTGGAGACATGAGTGAAGGTGAAAAAGGCAATGCCTATCTCTCATTAGTTATCATACTCACACAACCAAGGAAATTCTAGATAGATGCAGTCAAGCAAATTTCCCTCACAACCACACAAATGAAACCTTAAATGGATGGTGGCCATATTGAGCATTTAATAGGATTTTTTGAAGGAATTACTCTCACCACCTATGGCATAGAGTAAGAAGATACATTTGCAATATGTGAATTTTGAAAGAATCATGGGTACAAAATGATACTAGGGAGACCATCCATGAAACAACTCAAAATAGTAGAACATTGGGATCCAAAATCTCTGTCCTTATAGCACTTATGGCTAGTGGTTAAGGTCAATTTGAAAGGCTACACATATAGAGATGTCACACCTCTACAATGTAACCCTATCCACAAGATGTAAGAGGATTTTGTATGTGCACTTTCTGTGAACTCTTATGATCCATCTTGGATTCATGAAGACACTCATTTGTGGATGTTCAAAGTAGTTGAGAAAGAAGATGAAAGATAAGAAGGAAAAGAATCAAAAACATCCGAAAACACTAGATCTATACAATACCCAATCTACACACCAATGGTATTCCCTAATGAAAAATTTGAGCCTCATGATTGGGCTGAGATACTACAAATCATGGAGATAGCATTCAATGAAGAATAATGGATCCCCTTTTGTGTTGAGTATGGCTATAATATATCCTTGTTCATGTGTGAAGCCATAGAGGATGATGATAGCATAAAATTCATAGTGGTGGATCCCTTTTGTGATTCAGATGAAGAATAATTGTATATGGTAGGAGAAAAGAGACAAGAGGAGATTGCACCCAACAATAAAATATTTTTGACCAATAAGGCACATAAAGAAGAAAAGAAGAAGAAACCCAAGAAAGGCCCACATCAGGAGGAAGCATTGTTTGAAGTGCAATATAATTTCAAGAATTATGAGATTGAACATAGAATAATCTTAGTAAGAATGCCAAAGACTAAAGCATTAATGGGAGAAAGCTACGACAATAAAGAAGTGACAAAGAAAATCATACTCACAATTGAATATAGAGAAGAATGATGTGCATACATAGGATTTTTACAAGTGCCAATAGACAAGACAACTAAAGAAAGGAGCTACAAGGAGCAAGGAGATGAAAACTATATGCATATCCGGCAAAGAATAGGTATAATCATTGTTTATAAATTGTTTTCAACCAAAAGTGATTTTCATCCTATACCAATATTGTAAATACCATTTCAATAGTTTCAACTCCATTTTTTACAAACTGAGTAGTCCTCGAGCTTGAGCAATATGAGAAGTACCTACATATCAATTTTCTCAATTTTTAGACTCCGTTTGGGCCCTAATATAACCTTGGAAACCAATTTTTAACTAGGATGAAGATAGGCTTGGACAAGGCCAAACCTAGTCAAAAAACTATAAAAAGAGCTAGAGAGCTCATTTTTGAGGTTACCTTGTTAGAGATTGGAGGTTTTTTAATAGAGACCTTGAGTTCTTGAAAGCACTTCATTGTTCCTCTCTTTGTTGTTTCCTTTTTCTGTGTGTGTATGTGTGTGCATGCTAGTGTGCTTCTCACTCACGCACTTGTGCCATCACTTGCTCATGGTCATAATACTAGTTCTCACGTCTCCATGGATTGAAATTTATGAGGTGGATCCCCTCATGTTTGTACTTAGCATTGTGCTAGAGTGACAACAAATTTGGCACCATTGTTAGGGCGAGAGCTTTGAGGACAAGCGGGTGATAGTAAGATGTAGAGTTGTAACAATAGAGTCATAGGTAATTTCCTTAGCTTTGAATATTGTTTGCTTAATTTCATCATGACCATCATTCACCACTATCATCATCCTCACCATCTCCCACATCCATCTATATCTTCGCTAAATTTTTAGTTTTTTTGTTAGATTCCCTTCCCCACCTCGTTCCCCTCATTTCATTTGTGAGAGAGAGTGTGTGAGAGAGCTATTGTGCATTCTGGTTTTGTGTGTTTTTCGAAATTTCTTATAGGTCTCAATGATACCATCACCTCTAGTAGCTCTCCAGGTACAACCACCTCTACACAGCTCCCAAGATGATGACCTCTTTATATAATGATAGACAAAGAAATTTTGTATTTCCTTTTTTCATGCATGGCATGATAAACTGCACCAGTAGAACATTCCAAATCACTAGAAACAAATTTGCAATGTTTTGGTCAATCCTGATAGACCAAAACCACAATAGACATAGTCTATCATGGCAGACACTCGTCTATCGTGACAAACACCTATATATCCTGACAAACACCCATCTATCACAAGAGATACCTATTTATCATGATAGAGGTCAGTATATTGGAATAGATACAATCTATTGCCACATACCAAAATCCATGAGAAATCACAGATGATGGATCATAGACATCATCTATCATAGAAAACCAAAATTTTTGACAAATGACAAATTACAGACAAGAAACAATAGGTATCATCTATTGCTTTAGACACCCATCTATTGTGACAGACACTATCTATCATGACAAACTGAAATCTGCAACATACAATAGATGAAAGATGATAGACACCATCTATCATGATAGACACCGTCTATCACGACAGATGGAAATATGTGAAGTATGACAAAGGAAAGACCATAGACACCATCTATCACAATAGACACCTATCTATCATGACATACACTATCTATTGCAATAGAACAAAATCCGCAATAGATGACAAACAATAGATGACAGACAATACACATCATCTATTGTGACATACACGATCTATCACGACAAACAAGAATCCCTCAGAGATGACAGATGATAGACACCATCTATCGGGAGACACCCATCTATCATGATAGACAGCCATGCACGATAGAAATTGTCTATAATGATGTCTATCGTGACACACAGATCTATCACAACAGACATCATTTATTGTGAAAGATAGCCAATTTTGAAAAAAAATTAGTTTTTGGAAATTTGGGCTAAAATTTGGCATTTTTTTAGCTCATTTACTTATGCCATTGCTAAAGTGCTAGAGAAATACAGAAGTATCCTAGAGATTGTGTATGCCTATTTGAACCCCCAGAACATTGAACAGATATAACTAAGGGAGTAATTTGTAGTTGAACCTCGAGTGGGATTAGGAAAACCAAGGGAGCTCTAGAGAATTTTTCGGCAACACAAAGGCGGAAAAAAGGGTCTTTAATTATGTCTAAACCCAATTTTCTATCAACTGAAGTTAAAAACGTATTCTAATCTTGGAACTTTTACAGGATCACTAAGACCTCTTGGAGAGACCAAAGCAAGGTGCTAGTGTTTGGGAATGCACATTGGGCATAGAGATGCAAACAAGGAGAAGTGACTTGAGGTTGGAAGATATCTCAACCCGCTCAGTCAATTTTTAGCATAGGTGAAGCTCCATTAGTGGTTTTTTATATAGACACATGATAGGAACACTCAAGTTCTAAGAGCCTTTAAATTCTCAAGTTTAAGAATAGGTAAATTGTAGTCAAGGGACAACTTAAGGGCAAAGAAGTTAATTTGATTGGAAGAAGAACATCAAGTATGGAAAACTAAGTGCTCCTTTTGATGCTTGTTTTAAAACATGGAAATACATACTAAAGAAATCAAAAGGAACAAGTGATTGATATCAAGGAATCAACAATGTGGTTGTACAAGATGGATTGGGCTAATTAGTAGGGCATATGAACCTTAGATTACGTAGACACCTAGGGAGAGACCAATGAAGTATCGGATCAGCAGAGGCTAGTGTCAACCATACAACTAGGTTGTGGGCCCTGTAGCTTAGTGATTATCCCTACATACTCAATTCAAGAACAACTGGTTTAGGGATGTCCTTTAACATGGAAGGACCGGTAGCTAGCACAAGCACAACCTATTTACAAACATCAGAAGGTCCTTATAAGACATACTTGGAGAGGAGGAATCGATTAGGTGCATGCATCTATGAGGATGGTCTTATGTGATTCGTTATCCAACTCAAAAATCTGGATCAACCCTTCGAACTTGAACACCTAGTGGTTAAATTTGAAGAGGGTTCATATATTGATAAGCAAGGAACCATGTATGTGGTTACCAGCTTACCAGATAGGATAGATGGGCTCAAAAATATCATTCTCGAGAACGCGCTAGGAGACCTAGAGCAAGGAGACCTAGCATGAGAGCCCAACACTCCTAGAGGCAAGTCTCTCTTGACAAGAGTGATTACTCTAGAGTGGGTTCCCCAAGACAACCAAAGTATAGAATTATCTTAATAGATAAATGAAGGAAGCTTTTTGGAGATTCAAGTTAGATTAACTTAGCAAAATTAGCGGAGTCACCATCTACAAGTTCAAAGATCTAGAGATACCATGCAAAGTTGTCTACCTAGATAACACATCAAAGAGAATTTTCTTGGTAACAAAGCATGGTAGGCATGCATACACTTGCAAGGGAAAATTGATTTTCCCTCCACAAGATCTAATGTTTCCCATGCCCACCATGTAGCAGGGTTGACAGAGATTCATGAAACCTAGAGGGAAATAGCTAGAGAGAGAGAGACCTGAAGTGAGCTTTGCAAACCACTTAGGAAGAGAGTGGTGATGATTAGATGAAAAAATAACACATCAAGGGAGGCACAAAAATCCGAGACATCAAAGAGGCATGGATGATTTTTCCTTGCCTATGCCTAGAGAACACCCTATAATCGTGAGGCCTTATCCAAATGGTCAAATGCATGAGGAATTACTTCGATGGCAATGGAGATTCATACGATCATATAGCACAATTTATACATATTTTGAGTGTTGAACAAGTCGAGGACGGTTTTACTCAATACAATGCCTTTGGTCTAACTCTCAAGAGCACTGCCTTAATTTGGTTTCATTCACTACATCAAGGTGAGTTGAAGAATATAGACACGTTGCTAGAAGCATTCATTATTGAATTCCACAATACCTCATCACTAATACATAGCTTCACACAGACAACCTAAGAGATAGTTAGACTAGTAGGAATAAGATTTAGAAAATACCTAGAGAGATGCCATGTGCTAGAGTGACCCACACGAGCCAAATAAGTGGCGTTGTTCCTAGACAGATTGTTGAGTGCTAAATTGCGCTCCTACGTGTATCTAACGGAACCAAGAACCATAGAGCAATGCGTATACATGTGCATAGACATTGAGGATAATCTAGGTGATAAACTAGAGCTTTAAATAGCTCTACGAGCCTCACTTCTTCACCATCTACATCTATTGAGGAACTAGCATAGAAGGTAGCTCAAAAGCTAGGAGCCTCTAGCAAGTAGACACCTAGATTTACCCTAGTGACATGATGCTATACTTGTGGAGGCAATCATATGGCTAATGTATGCCTGATCATGGCTCAAACCCAAGTGAAAACTAATAGCCAATACTGCACCATAGAAAGCAGGTATACTAACCATAGTGCACAAGATTGCCCATATAATAAGAAAGTGGTTAGGGAAAATTATCCACAACCATATCCATAGGGGATATACCAGAATCAGTACCCATCGTGGCAGTATGTAAAGCCCCATTAACCGTATCAACCACCCTATCAAGCTCAACAATTGCCTCAGCCAGTGTTAGTTCCACAACTACTAACATCTCCAGCCAATGTGATCCCAGTGAAGTATGCAGCTGCTGAATAAAATTTGAATACAGCCTTAGTGCCCGCATCACCACTAAGTTCAGAGAGTGACCCAAACAATCACAGTCTTTATTTGGCTCATATGGGTAGTCCACCAGCCTACTATATGGAGTCACTTGAGCATAACAAGATTTACCCCTAAGAAAATCCATGCGAACCTAGTTGGGAGCTAGAATATGCTAATGTCATGTACACAAATCCTAAATCTAGGCCCCAACCTAAATAGATAATACCCCCAACCCCTAGAGGAACATGCTATAGGTGCCAAGGAGATCACTTCATTCATGATTGCCCTATACCTACACCTATGCAACCCCAATCAATGACAATTCAAGGTTTTTGTCGAGATTATGGGAAGAAGCACCTTTTATGAAATTGTCCTAAGAACTCAAGCAATGTGCCGAAGATCACTCGTATCAACAGTATGGGGTTAGTAGTAGATTCTACTGGCAGTATGACTTCCAACAACCTAGTACAAGTGGTCACTAGAGCTCTAGTATTACAATAGAACCAAGGCTTAGGTTAGGAGAATCGTTATGAGGTTAGTGAGATGGAGAGCCTACCCAAGAAAAGGACAAGAGCTTGGAAAGAAATTCATAAACAAATAAAAAGACAATGGTCAAAGAAAATGAGCGAGCTTGAGGAAATCTTAAGAGAAACAAAATCCAAGATAATTGAACTCACATCTCAAATGGACTCTCACACATCACTACCACCACCATCCCCATCACCTTCTAATCCACCTCAAGTAACCCCATCACCACCTAGAGTAGGATTAGTCTTAGCAAATCCAACTCCCAAGGACCTAGACATGATGCTTAAAGCATATGGAGCAGGAATCCAAGAAAGGCCAAATGTGACAAAACATGAAAAATGCTACCCTAAGGCTGATCTACAAATTGAAAGAACAAAGCTTTGTGCAAATATGGTAGAGTTTGATAAAACAATGTTTGGGGCTAGTCGCCTCTTCAATTGCACAACCTTTGCCAAGACACAATTACACTTTGATGGATTGTTAGAAAGATTGGAAAAGATGATAGCTGAGTTAGGAGAGCAAGCTACATCACAAGTGAGTTACGTTAGAAGTGAAAGGTTAAGCCTTCCTCCCAAGGATGCTTACGTTCCCAACTCCACCAAGTTAAGAACCTCTACTTGTGTAAATCAATACTGATAAGAATTTCTAAGAGAAATTCAAGAAGAGAAATGGGCAAAAGACAGTGAAAATCCTCATCCCATGGAACTTGTGGATGATCTACATGATCAATTCCCGCAAGATATTCCTTATATTTATGGAGAACAAGAGGATGCCCAGTCTAGTGAACGATTAGAACTCAAGTCTAATGGCTTACAAGAATTGCCTCATTTCACAGGCCCATGGGAAGCAAAGTTCACCTGTATGAGAGCATCATGATCATGGGAAGGAACAAAGACTCAATCTTGCTTACAAATACCGAAGTATTAAAAAATACTAAAGTCCAGTGCAATCTCACTTTAGAGGAGCTACTCAAGGTAAAACTAGAATTGTGGAAACACATAGCGAATCAAGTACGAGAAGTAGTCAAGCCCCATTCCCAGGTAGGATCTCATAGAATGGTGCCAAAAATACCCTTGGATAAGATAAAAGACATGAGTAGAGGAGAAGAATGTAACACCTATCTCCCTATCACCCACCAAGGTTACACAACCAAGGATATTTTGGAATCAAGAGAAGGAGTTGTAACTGCTACCACTTTCCTATGGAAACTTTGGGACAAACCAACACTCAAGCCAATGAGAATGAAATTATAGATAGCCGAGGATCACATAGAGAGACCCTTTGGACTGCTAGAGGGAATAACTCTTACTATTTGTGGTGTAGAGTTTGAGCATACTTTTTCCATATGTGACTTTAGCAGAAACCAGACCTATGAGATGATTTTGGGAAGACCATTCATGAGAGAGTTGCAAGTAGTACAAGATTTGGGAGCCAATTTCTTGTATTTGCAACACTTAGGTGTCACAACTAAAGTCAATCTCCAGGACTACTCTCATAGAGACTTGCCCCCTATATAGTGGAATCCCATCCATAGAACCATAGAAAATATGTAGTCAATGAATTCCTTAGGGTCAAGATCCTCATGGATGCATGAAGACACCCACTTATGGATGTGCAAATTTGTAGAAGAAGAAGAGAAAAGAGAAAATTCCAGAGACATAGGTGTGAAGGAAACTCATAGATCAATTAGAGACCCAACTTATGCACCTATAGTATTTTCAGATGAAGAATTTGAACCTCATTGTTAAGAAGAAATCCTAGCAACAATGGACATAGCTATCACTGAATAGCAATGGACACCACAATGTGACGAAGATGGCTATGACATTTCCGTTTTCACTATCGAATCAATCATGTGTGATTTAGTTATCAAAAAATATGAGCCTAGCACAGATGAACTTGAACAAGCAAGTGACCCAAATCTAGAGTCAACTATTATGGATCCTTTTTGTGCGTCACAGGAAGAATACCTATGTGTAGTAGAAGCTCACCCTCAAGGAGAAGAAGAGCTCACAAATGATGTGAGGTTAACTACACAAGTAACCACCAAGAGTGAAGGCAAGAAAAGAAAGAAGAGAGACCTCCCACTAGAGGAGGAACAATCCTTATTCAAGGTCCCTAAAAACTTTAAAAAGTATGAGGTTGAGGATAGAAAAGTCATGATCAAAATTACTAAACAAGAAAATCTCACAGGACTGGCATATGTAACAAAGAGATGACTAAGAAAATTATTGTGACCATAGAAGAAGGTGAAGAATGATGCACATACATAGGACATGACCTCACTGAAGAAGAGGAAAGGGAGTTGATTGATTTATTAAGAGAATACAGAGATGTGCTTGCATGGAGTTATAAGGACCTAAAAGGAGTAGACCCTAACATATGCTTGCATACAATTCCCATGACCTCAGAAGCCAAACCTTCTAAGCAAAAACCATACACAAATAATGAGAATTATGATACCAAAATCAAGGAAGAGATTGAAAGATTGGTAGAATCCAGATTTATCAATGAAATTGAGCACACTGAATGGGTTTCCCCCATGGTAGTGGTGCCCAAGAAGAAAGGAAGTTATGTATTTGCATTAACTTGAAGAAGGTTAACGCACCATTAGAGATAGTTATCCGCGTCCTATCATTGAACATCTATTAGAAAGGGTAGCAAGCGAGGAAGCATACAACTTCTGTGATGCATTTTGTAGCTTCAATCAAGTGGTCATTGCCCTAGAAGATCAGCATAAGACAACTTTTTCCACAGAATGGAGCATATCCGCATTTTGGGTAACACCATTTGGGCTTATCAATGCACCTATGACCTTCCAAAGGCTGATGTGTCATTTATTTAAAGAGTTCTTGCATAAAATCTTGGAAGTCTATGTTGATGATCTATGTGCTCATTCCAACATTATACAAACACATAAACATGAGCTTAGACAAGCCTTTGAAAAATGTAGAGAATACAAGGTCTGCTTGAACCAAGAAAAGTGTGTTTTAATGGTCAGGCAAGGCAAGATTCTAGGACATAGTGTCAAAAAAATACTGGAATCTCCATAGACGAGGATAAAGTTAGAGCTATAGCAGAGCTACCTATGCCAAAGAATGCTAAGGAAGTACAAGCATTCCTAGGGCATTGCGGCTATTATCGACATTTCATACACATGTATGCGATCATTGCAAAGCCCTTGTACGCTCTATTGACTAACTTCAAGTGGACAAAAGAATGTGAAAACTCCTTTAATGAGCTTAAATGACAATTATGTTCAACACCAATCTTGACTATGCCATAAGGGAACAAGCCATTCCATGTTCATGTGGATGCATCCAAGTATGCTCTAGGTGTGTACTCGCACAACCTACTAGTAAAGGTGATATGCATCTTCCTATTGCTTATGCAAGTAGACAAGTGAATGCAGCTTAACAAAACTATGCCACTACTGAAAGAGAAGGATTAAGCATGGTATATGTGGTTAAAAAGTTTAGAAATTTTTTGCTTGCAAATAAGTTTAAATTTCTTATAGAACATCCAGCACTATTATATCTAGTGAACAAACCTTGATTAGAATAGTGAACAAACCTTGCAATGTAAGTAGATTAGTAAGATGGTTCCTCTTAGTAATGGAATATGACTTTGTACTTGTGGTTAGGAAAAGTAGGACTCACCTAAGGGTGGATCACCTTCCTAGAATAACTTTAGGAGAGTCCCCTCAAGGAGTATCAGATTAGCTTCCTGATGTTTAGTTGTTCAATCTAGAAGTAGTACCTAAATGGGCCAAAAATATAGTGCCTATTTTCACCTTTGGATCTAAACATCTTGTACCGAAAGGCATCAATAGAACATGCCACTCTATATCAAGTGTCTTTTAGTGTTTCCTCCATCACAATCTATCCCCAATAACAATCTTTCAATCACTCAAAAATAACAATGGAGAGAAGAACGCAGAGATTGCACAAGGTAAGAGAAAATCTCATGTGGAAGAGTAGAAACAAATATGACGTAGAGAAGGAAGAATTCTGATATTATAGATGTGAATCAATGGTTACAATAGCTTTGGACAATAGCTTCTTGATGAAGCCTCTACCTCTTGACCACCCGCGAGCTATCACAATCGCATTCACACTCGCACTCTCAATCACACTCTCATCTCACTCTCACTCTCAATCACAAGGTAATTCTCAGATTTGTGTGCGTCTCATGTGTTGATGTGCATGTCTCCCTATATCAGAGTTTGATCGCTGCCCTCCCCAAAGAAGTGTTTGATCCACTAAATTTAGAAAAAATCGAGTTTCTCCAAAACTTTCGCAAAAAGCCATGCGATTGTAGTGTGCTTTCTTTCTTTAGCGTACCCATAAAAAATAGGAGAAAAACACCAAAAAGACATATCCAAAAACATCCATAATTAGACATGGTGACACGTGAGCATCAGAATCACGGATTCGAATAGAATTAGATAAGCGCTCATTTTTTTCAAGTGTTGGAAAATGGCAATTTTTAAAGCCCAGAAACTCAAAAACAGTGAGGATTAGCTTAAGCTTGTGAGTGACACTTTTATTTAATTTTGCGATTTGCACAATAGTGTTAGAGATGTTCGAGGTCCAAAACCACCTCCAAATGCCACTTTTGAGCCGTGCAAGTTTCAAAACTTTAGAGTAAAATCAAGGCATTTTCTTACAATGAACTAAATGTAGGACCCTGAAGGAGGTACTTAAAACATGATTCACAAAAATTTCACATAGGCACTTTTATTCTCTTATACTTGCTCTACCTTTCTCTCATATAGAGTTTTTCTTAATTCTTTCATCTTCACCTTCAAAATTCGACTAGAAGACATGATGTGAATAAGTTCTAGAGAGAGAATATGAAACTTGTCAACCCAAAATTTCTCCTACATGCATAAAATGATCTAATTATTCATTCTAAGCATTATCCCCACAATGAATTTCATAATGTTCAAAATGAATTATTTCACTAGAAAAGAGGCCTATTACATGTCTCTAGTGCTAGACTAGAGTGCACCTTTGGTAGACTTTTTGAGGAAAAAACATTCCCTCAAGAGATGACATTGGCCAAATGAAAGAGCTTAGAATAGGAAGCACTAGATTATTCACTCATCGGGGATAATTTATACAAGCGTGGAAGAGATGAATACCTAAGATTGTGTGTTCATGAAAGCGAATATCTCAAGATCTTAGACACTACTCACCAAGATGTGGTAGGAGAACATTTTGAACTAAACCGTGTGATCAATACAAGACAAGTCGAGAGCACAAATAAGATCATGTGGAATGTATTGACGGAACTAGTGAATAACAAATGCTTTGATCGGGACAAACAATTACATTATGTTGTTTGGGCATATCGAGTCACTTATAAAATGGTACTCAATGCCACACCCTTTCGGATGCTATTTGGCCAGAATGGAGTATTGCTACTAGATTTCTTGATACCAACATTAAAAGTGATACAAGAGCAATGCTCATGTGAAGGATAAAGGCTTGAAAGCAAGAGATTTGGTCTTAGTACACAGCTTGAAGCAACATGCAGAGAAGCTTGAGTAGTGTGGCTATGGACCCATGATTATTAATAGAATATCAACAAAAGGAGTTGTTCAATTAGCCACTCTAGAAAGCAAAATTCTGCCCATTTACATTAGTGGTTGTAGGGTAAATTTATATCAAGAACCCCTCATAGAGGAAATGTCACAAATCAACCAACACTCCAAAGAAATGTAAGGAAGAGGAAAAACCAATTCAAGAAGAAGCACAAGAAGAAGCCTTCAAATGCATCTAATGGATGAAATTGAGGAGATGGGGTAGATATCAACCTAGGTCATAGAATCATGGTGTGACAAGATATTACATGGCCATGTGCCAAGCATCAGATGCAATTTCACCTCGAATATTCGATGGACAACCTTTTGTGACCCTAGAAGTAGGACAAGGAAAAAGTGCAAGGATTGTACGAGCCGTGAATGAAACTGGTGTAGCCACTAGTGTAGCTAGACTTTCTTACTATCAACAATTGCAATTAAGTATCAATCCTATAGAAGCATATCTCATAGGGTTGGGAGGTGTGGAAACCCTTTTGCATGGGTGAGGTGGAGCATCCCATCTACCTTCAAGATGTTGTGATGACAGTCAAGGTGCTAGTGTGTCAAGACAAGGATCTGATTGAACGTCTTTTCTTGGGTCAAGAGTGGATCTATGATCATGCAGTCAAGATAAACCTAAGAAGTGGACTTCTTTAGGTGTGGGTGAGCCAAAACTGCATCACAGTTTAGTTAGAAAATCAAGCACTCATGCAACTAGAAAGAGCACCCACTCCTAGTCCTTTCAGGAACACAGATGAAGATAATGATGCTATTCTTGTCCAAAGTTCTATGGTTCATACGAAGGTCACTCATGAAGGATCTGCAAAAGCCAACATGGAACTCTCTTCTTCTCCAAAGATAGTCCCAAAAAAAGCAAGCAAGGCAACACAAGAAGTAGATGAAACAGATAATTAATTTGCATGCTCAATGATTGATGCAAAATAGAGTACCTCATGGAGTGAAGCACATCTGGATATGCAAGCCTAAACAAACCATTGCTTAGGATATAGGACCCCAAACTTGCACCAAAAAAACTACTCACTCAAAGACTACAATGAAGGAGCATTCCATGAATTAACCAAGCCTGACCATTTCTATTTGGGTCCCAAAGTGATCAATGAAGATTAGCCCAAATGCATGACAAATCTAGGTGCCCAAGACCTACTTACAAGCTCAAGTAGCTTCACATGGGCTCACAAGTTTGTATCACCACTCATAGACACTCACGTCAAAAACTTCATGGAGAACATCTTCACTCAACACCTCCACATCTCACACCACACTTAGGATTATCTGGAAATGGGTACCCAAAAAGTCCCGAATCTGACATGATCTATTCCAACAACACATAAAAGTCTCCTCTACCTCTTGACCATCCGCGAGCTATCACAATCGCATTCACACTCGCACTCTCAATCACACTCTCATCTCACTCTCACTCTCAATCACAAGGTAATTCTCAGATTTGTGTGCGTCTCATGTGTTGATGCGCATGTCTCCCTATATCAGAGTTTGATCGTTGCCCTCCCCAAAGAAGTGTTTGATCCACTAAATTTAGAAAAAATCGAGTTTCTCCAAAACTTTCGCAAAAAGCCATGCGATTGTAGTGTGCTTTCTTTCTTTAGCGTACCCATAAAAAATAGGAGAAAAACACCAAAAAGACATATCCAAAAACATCCATAATTAGACATGGTGACACGTGAGCATCAGAATCACGGATTCGAATAGAATTAGATAAGCGCTCATTTTTTTCAAGTGTTGGAAAATGGCAATTTTTAAAGCCCAGAAACTCAAAAACAGTGAGGATTAGCTTAAGCTTGTGAGTGACACTTTTATTTAATTTTGCGATTTGCACAATAGTGTTAGAGATGTTCGAGGTCCAAAACCACCTCCAAATGCCACTTTTGAGCCATGCAAGTTTCAAAACTTTAGAGTAAAATCAAGGAATTTTCTTACAATGAACTAAATGTAGGACCCTGAAGGAGGTACTTAAAACATGATTCACAAAAATTTCACATAGGCACTTTTATTCTCTTATACTTGCTCTACCTTTCTCTCATATAGAGTTTTTCTTAATTCTTTCATCTTCACCTTCAAAAATCGACCAGAAGACATGATGTGAATAAGGTCTAGAGAGAGAATATGAAACTTGTCAACCCAAAATTTCTCCTACATGCATAAAATGATCTAATTATTCATTCTAAGCATTATCCCCACAATGAAATTCATAATGTTCAAAATGAATTATTTCACTAGAAAAGAGGCCTATTACATGTCTCTAGTGCTAGACTAGAGTGAACCTTTGGTAGACTTTTTGAGGAAAAAACATTCCCTCAAGAGATGACATTGGCCAAATGAAAGAGCTTAGAATAGGAAGCACTAGATTATTCACTCATCGGGGATATTTTATACAAGCGTGGAAGAGATGAATACCTAAGAGTGTGTGTTCATGAAAGCGAATATCTCAAGATCTTAGACACTACTCATCAAGATGTGGTAGGAGGACATTTTGAACTAGACCGTGTGATCAATACAAGACAAGTCGAGAGCACAAATAAGATCATGTGGAATGTATTGACGGAACTAGTGAATAACAAATGCTTTGATCGGGACAAACAATTACATTATGTTGTTTGGGCATATCGAGTCACTTATAAAATGGTACTCAATGCCACACCCTTTCAGATGCTATTTGGCCAGAATGGAGTATTGCTACTAGATTTCTTGATACCAACATTAAAAGTGATACAAGAGCAATGCTCATGTGAAGGATAAAGGCTTGAAAGCAAGAGATTTGGTCTTAGTACACAGCTTGAAGCAACATGCAAAGAAGCTTGAGTAGTGTGGCTATGGACCCATGATTATGAATAGAATATCAACAAAAGGAGTTGTTCAATTAGCCACTCTAGAAAGCAAAATTCTGCCCATTTACATTAGTGGTTGTAGGGTAAATTTATATCAAGAACCCCTCATAGAGGAAATGTTAAATCAACCAACACTCCAAAGAAATGTAAGGAAGAGGAAAAACCAATTCAAGAAGAAGCACAAGAAGAAGCCTTCAAATGCATCTAATGGATGAAATTGAGGAGATGGGGTAGATATCAACCTAGGTCATAGAATCATGGTGTGACAAGATATTACATGGCCATGTGCCAAGCATCAGATGCAATTTCACCTCGAATATTCGATGGACAACCTTTTGTGACCCTAGAAGTAGGACAAGGAAAAAGTGCAAGGATTGTACGAGCCGTGAATGAAACTGGTGTATATCTCATAGGGTTGGGAGGTGTGGAAACCCTTTTGCATGGGTGAGGTGGAGCATCCCATCTACCTTCAAGATGTTGTGATGACAGTCAAGGTGCTAGTGTGTCAAGACAAGGATCTGATTGAACGTCTTTTCTTGGGTCAAGAGTGGATCTATGATCATGCAGTCAAGATAAACCTAAGAAGTGGAGTTCTTTAGGTGTGGGTGAGCCAAAACTGCATCACAGTTTAGTTAGAAAATCAAGCACTCATGCAACTAGAAAGAGCACCCACTCCTAGTCCTTTCAGGAACAAAGATGAAGATAATGATGCTATTCTTGTCCAAAGTTCTATGGTTCATACGAAGGTCACTCATGAAGGATCTGCAAAAGCCAACATGGAACTCTCTTCTTCTCCAAAGATAGTCCCAAAAAAAGCAAGCAAGGCAACACAAGAAGTAGATGAAACAGATAATTAATTTGCATGCTCAATGATTGATGCAAAATAGAGTACCTCATGGAGTGAAGCACATCTGGATACGCAAGCCTGAACAAACCCTTGCTTAGGATATAGGACCCCAAACTTGCACCAAAAAAACTACTCACTCAAAGACTACAATGAAGGAGCATTCCATGAATCAACCAAGCCTGACCATTTCTATTTGGGTCCCAAAGTGATCAATGAAGATTAGCCCAAATGCATGACAAATCTAGGTGCCCAAGACCTACTTACAAGCTCAAGTAGCTTCACATGGGCTCACAAGTTTGTATCACCACTCATAGACACTCACGTCAAAAACTTCATGGAGAACATCTTCACTCAACACCTCCACATCTCACACCACACTTAGGATTATCTGGAAATGGGTACCCAAAAAGTCCCGAATCTGACATGATCTATTCCAACAACACATAAAAGTCATCATTGCCAAAAGCTATAATCACACGCTAAAAGTTTGGAGAGTTAAACCCTTTATCAAACCCCTTGACCTGATTTTGAAAATCAATGCACACCAAAGTAGATGCATTCTGAGTACAATGCACATCCAAAGTATGCATCTAGGAAACAAATCACTAACCTACTAACCAACACTCACAAACACAAGGAACATCTCACTCACTAACTGCCTAATCACTTTGGGTATCATTTCGGTATTGTGAAGGAGACAAAATATCATCATGTTTTCATTGCAATGCTAATATGATCTGATTTTCTAGCAAATTCAAGGAAAAACATACTGCTAGCACCATGGCTGACACAAAGGGCAGCAATTCGCATGCAGGGACGAATCAATCAATAGTTGACATGGAAATTATAAAGCAGTTGTATGAAGCCAATAAAAGATGTTTTAGGAAACTAGTGTTGAATGGATGTTGTGCTATTATGTGCATCATTTATAGATTTTTATCATACAATGTGCTCATCGAGCACACACTAACCTAGTCAGAAATACAAATCTTTAAAGGATGTGAGGATTCTGCCCACGAACCTAAACAAATGAGAGGCACAATTTCATGTGTCTAGCCAAGAGAAGGGGTCGTGACTGTGGAGGTCTCACCAAGAGGGGAAGCCATGGTGCCTCCCCTTATCATTTGAATTCCACGATTTGAGTCTAGAGATACATTGCAAGGTGATCCATCTACTCCCCTTGTACCTTTGGAGTTTTAATTCGGTACCGCAACAGATATCAAAGGGATGAGCACTTTTGATTTTGAATCTTTTTTTTTAGACCACTCAACTATCAAATGTAGAGTTCATTTCGCATGCAGAAGGGCATGACACCTCCACATGAAGAAGGGGAAAATCAATAGAAAGCCATCATGTAGATTGGGAAGACGATCACACATGGCCCTATCTCAACAATTAGAATGATGAGAGGGTGAGGAAGAAGAAGAAGAAGAAGAAGAAGAAGAAGAAGCTACCAAAGCTCCAGCTTATATTGCACAACTCTACAAATTATACCAAACAATGGAAAGAGTGCGAGCCCAATAGTTGCTTTCTAAAGAGAAAAGTAGAGTACTCATGGCCTAGCTATTGGAAGAAGCTGGTGAAGATTCTCACTTCAACAAAACTCTACAACTCCTCTCAGAAACCCATGATGTTTTGGAAGCTATAAGATACACTCTACACACTCCTCATGCCCAATATGACCCATGCAAGATACAAACATAACCAAGGTTAGGAAAGAACATTCAGATTCCGATCACTATTGTGAAGGCAACTACTATGGCAACCAAACCAATCGAGAGAATTACCACAACACTTTCCACTACCTGGGGCAAGAAAACTTTACAAACCACTATCACAACTATGCGAAGTCCACCAAGGCAATTGTCGAGAACTCCTGGCCATGAAATGACTCTTGTCCATGAAGCTACAATAGAACCACTATCCCTAACATCCCCACCATCACCCCCTCGAAGACAGGTTGTAAACATTATTCCTATTGCTTATATCTGAGAGAAAACCTTCATCTTTCATAGCTCTATTCTAGTACAAACCTTTTTCTTCCTTCGATAACCCATTGTATCATACAACCACCGATACAATAGAATCCCTCAGTGACCCTGCCTTTGGATATCCAACCTCCAAAACCTCAGTCATAGGCCACCCAGACTTTACGTCCACCTTTCTAGTCTTCCCTATCGCCGAACCTAATTTGATGGCAATCCCACCTCCAAGCTCTGACATTCCAACCTCCATCCCATCACTCCTCCAACCCATGCATGCCTTTTTCTCAAAATTTTTCCCATAATACACTCAGATCTCCTTGTTTGTCCCATTCTCAGCACCGATATCACAATTATTCACCACAACCACACACACCCCACCTACCATTTTGATGTATATGGTAGACACCACACTCACTTCCATGTCTGACAACATGGACATTTCACAACACATAGCACCTCCCCCTCCCCCCACGATTCCACCATCCCCCATTCCCCTACCACCTACTTCACCTACATCCACCTTCTTCTTAGACACAACATCCATATTCCCCATTCCCCGCTACCTTTCCTTCGCATCAACGAATGTAAAAATTGCATCTTCATCTGTATATATTTGATTTAACACTATGATTTAGTGTATGATGGGACTTCGGACAAGGTACCATCATCTAGAGGCAAACAATAGGATATTACAAGGTCAATCTATAGAATTAAACCACAGAATCACAATACTCGAAGTAGATAACAAGAGTCTTCAAGAATAGTTTCATACATTACAGGTAGCACATAGCATACTCGAGAGAAAGCTTCAAGATGTAGATACTAAGGCTTTGCAAATGGTCAAAGAAAAACTCTGCACTCAAATGGAACACAATTAACCATAGAGAACACACCATGGGCAACCATGAGTACATCAAACTTTGAATTCATGCCCCTTGAGAACATCAAAATTATTCTAGAAGATTGTGCTAACCTACGCGAGGCCCATGAAAAACTATTAGAGGAAATGAATAAACTCCAACAGCAAAGAGAGTCAGAAACTACAACTCGCCCAGGTACCACAATATCAACCTTTTTAGTTGTTATTGCCTCAGCCGTGCTACTAGAACTATAGAAACAAGTTAGAGAAGTTCAAATAAGGCTATTACAATATGAGAGAGCACCATCCTCACATGAGGACCCTCTAGTCAAAGTAACAATTTGAATAGATGATTCCTTTAGCAAGATACTTATTCTATCATTTTGAGTTTGAAAAAGTCAGGTGCTTTGGATTTCACATGCCTTAATCTTGAGTTTTTTCATCAGTCATCTTCAAAGCATTCCTCGAATGCTAAATCATCAAAGATATTTATTCAAGACCATTTTCACTATTCTGACTCTTTGAGCCATAATGTCTTTGAATTAGAATTCCTAAAGTTTTCCTTTTGAAAGACTTAATATACAATTTTCCACAAGACTTTCTGAACTTTTAACTTTGTTTCTTGCAAAGGTATGTTTCCAAGTCCTAGCATTGTTTGGAAAATATCTTTTAGATGAAATTCAACTAAGACCAATACCATGATTGTTTCTTGATTCTCTCCAATTGTTTTCCATATTTCACTATGAACTTGTACGTAATGTATGGAAAAAATTATTAAGGAATCATGAAGTTATATATAATACTCAAAATTTTCGTGGCAATTATCTTAATCTATTTCCAATAAATTATATTAACTCTGAAAGTTTGTTTCTAAACTCTTTATAGTCTCTTTATCATGTAGCTGCATCATTGCATCTTTATGTTCGTATCTTATTCTCATGAGACTTGAATATGGATAGTAAGAAATTAATTTGTATCAAATAACTAAATAAGTATAGATATATGCCATATTGGATTACTTTTAATTATTCTAATTTTTACTTTTCATTCTAGATACATTATCTTTAATAGTATGCACTTTTTCATGCATGCTTACTGAATCATCCTCTTGGATGCATGCATGATACATGTATTGATGTATGTAAGCAAGCCAACTCGTGATTTTCATCTATATGATTTAGATTCTTGCATCCCATAATTGATGCAAATGTTTTTTTACTCAACAAATGTTTATCAAGGACGGTCATAATGCATTTTTTTCCTTTGTCGTAATGCACAAACATATAAAAATACATGGTTTCGATGCACTGAGATTGAGTCTAATGAAAGATAATCAAGACTTGGGCAAGAAGGATTCATTCTTTTATGCACAAACAAACTCTTCATATATGCAAGCTAATGTGTAAACCATTAATTTAGTTTCTTCATGTTTAATTAAACTTAAATTATTAAAGTTAATCTATACTCCAAATTTCCATTAACACTAATTAAAAGGTGATGAAGACAAGGTCCATCAAAAATTGAAACCATAAAATCAACTTAAAATCAGTTGTCTCAACTATGAGCTACATGCATCCTTTGATCTATAAGAAGAGGCAATATTTCTCCTTCTAGATCCCTTTGAACTCCGAATCAAGATCTTTCCGTCATGTTTTTCCTCTTCATGTGTATATCCTTGCTTCAAATGATATCTATGAAATTTTGTTGACATATCTTAACTCTTATTTTTCCTTTCTTAGAACAAAAATTGAAGTCCTTGTTTCTTTATATGCATCGTGATCCCCAACACTGCCATTCCTCTTCATCTTGAAAAATAAAGACAAGAGATGTACTCAAATCTTATATAAATAAAAAAATAAAGATATTGAAATGGTCATGAATGTCTTAATTGAATTTGATTTGGGGAAAAAATTAAAGGTGAGGATGGTATGGGTGCCCAGATAAGAAGAGGGAGGTAAGAAGATAATCCATTTTATAAGCATGGATGTCATGCATGGGAACATATAATGCAATTATCTTCAATTTTTCTCTTTGTTGAGAGGAGGAAAAATAGGATTCGTCCTTTTCACACTACATACATAGCTAAGTGGGCATATAACTACCATGAGTGCTAGCCAAGCAAGCATACAATTAGTTCCCCATAAGGGGGATGCCTTGGCAAAAACCAATGGAATGATGCCTTTGATTTTTTTATTCAAGCGCATAAATATCCCATATATGATGCTTTGATCATGAAAAAATCCATATAATAAGTTCTCATATTCTTCGTTCTATCACTGCGGAGAAGAGTGAGATGAATAGCACATTGTTGCCCACATTGCTCAAGGATACCCTCTAGACATACTAATGATAGCGACCATAGAGGAAGTATTCTTGCATGATAATAAACATCTTTTTGTTAGAATAGATCCTTGGAATAAATATTTGGATTCACATTCATAAATTTGGATTATTTGGAATCCACATACTCATGTGCAATCTCCACCACTACTTTGGAACCTTCCACTCGAGTCTACTAGTGGTAGGTATACTCACCACTTGAGTTAAGTCTCTTTGAGCTCAGTTTGACTCATGCCAAATTGTGTAGAAGGCTCTACAGAGTATTTGAGCAAAAGACTCTCTCGATAGCACTTGTCAAAATTGAATCCAAGACTGCCTCCTTCCCATATTTGAGACTTAACCACATAAGCTATCCTTAAAACTAATTTAATGCTGACATAAGTTTTACATTAACTTGAGCCTTTTCAAGCCAATTTATAAGATTATTTTTTACATGATTAGTATTAAGAATCAAAATATGCAATAGATGAAGTAAGTGACGTTTTATTGTCCAACCTAGAGAGGAAGCACCATAGGCACCAATGTATTCATTGTGTTTGAAGAAGAGGAAGCCATCCTAAAGGACAATGCAAAATAGTAATTACGAATGGGCAAAATCATGAATACGGGAAACACAAAGAAACATGAAGAACATACAATTAGTAAAAAGTATTTGTATAAGAAATGCATGTATTTCATACTCGAATGTTATGCTGAGAAGATAATAGGAAAAATTTCACAAATTATCTAAGTACATGCATGTGGTTGAAAGCCATTGCTCGAAATGTACATTTCTTTGCTATGATAGAAGTAAGTCATGGGCAATAATGCATGGTGGCATTATTGCCCATGAAGCACCTAATATGTTCAATAATATTTTGGTGGCATGAAGGTGATATGAGACTTTAAGGTAATAAAGATCATGATATTCCTCTTTGATAATTAAGAACACAACTAGTGAATCTAACAAGCCAATGTGATATGGGAGATCAGCATTTAGTTACTCATTAAGCTCGTAGCACAGGTATGTTCTTTTTTTTGCGTTCAAAATCTTCTTCAATTTAATATATTTATATAGATTATAAGGTTTAGAAATTCTTTATACTTTCAATGAGTGAGAGATTTGATCAGTCTCATGCTTAGCATACAAAAATCTAGTGTTGATCTTTAATCGTAGTTGATTCCTTGTGTAAAAAGCTTTGCATACATTGACATATGTCCCTCCGAGAGACTTTTCCTACTTAACTATCACAAGCAACGAACAAAAGAATCATTATAATTCAAAATAAAAGTCTCTTGGATCACATTTTCTTCATAGAAGTAGCTTTCTCATATGTGTTGGGACATGGACAGAGAGCGGTCCAATCAAAGGTTATAATGATAAGTTAAGTATAATAGGAATGTATGTATCTTTGTGTGCATCTTTATATTTATGTATGTATGTATGTATGTATGTATGTATGTATGTATGTATGCATGCATGCATGCATGCATGTATGTATCTACGTGTCTATGGATGTATGTATGTATGTAGATGCCTAGAATTGAGGAATGAAATAATCCACCTTTTGAGCTTTAATTATGTGGTGAAACTTAGGCTCATGACATCTAGGATCAGCATCTCCATTATAAAAACTACTTATAATGCTTTCTACTTTTGCGTGTTCGAACCAAAAACCTCAGGTTAGTCTTTTGGATTGATTTCTAACGTTTTTGTGACTCATTTAGCTGCATAGACACTTTTGACTGATTCAATGCATCCCCTTGATCTTCTTCTAGCCTTGTTTGTCTTTGTTGCATAAAAGTTTCAAATATAGGCCTTCATCGGTAGATTTTAGGTTCTTCTTGTTCATTAAATGGTTGGTCCTGGATATCAACATTGAACATGCTTGTCATAAGCACATGCAATGTTTGATCGAGTGGTAAGTTCATACCCATTGCTTGGTAGTCCCATTATTCAATGGAGAATTAGGCCCCATAAATATCCATGCACCAGTAGGATATGTTCAATAAATACTCTCCTTCCACATGAGTCATGTCGTCAAAGTCATGGGCAAGATTCTTCATCTTCTCTTTATGTTGTTCCATGGTTTTGATTAAAGTCAACTTGGATATTCAAAGAACCTTTGGCATTTTTTCTAATATCTTTGATGGGATAAGCATGATCAATAAGTTTGGAAAATCAAGCAAACTTTGGTGTCGTAAGGGTCGTGGAATTTGCCAAAGACGTCAAAGTCACACTCAAATCCTTGGACCTCCCAATTGGTAGACCTAGCGGCCTTGGCCCCAAGGTCTCAGTGCTTGATCAATTAAGTAATTCATTTCCTTCTCAGCATTTGTTTCTAATTATTTGGTCCCACAAACCTATGACATAAAAAATTGCACACCTTCAAGTTACTAAATCCTCAAAACACTACAATTTACGAGTCATAAGATCTTCAGAGCAAGTTCTAGTTGTTTAACACAATGGGCTTTGTTGTAAGGCCCTTCCATTCCCTTAATCGGTGGATACTATTTTATGAATGAACAAGATGATTGCTCAAACTACACCTGCAAAAGCTTACATTTTTGAAGGGCAAGGCCTTATGGCATCAATAAAGGTTTCAGTAGTTGAGACCTTGAGTAATCATCGAGGCCTTTGATTGAACCACCCCTAGCATGAAAAATTGCACAAAAAAACCACAAATGAATGAATTTAATCAATCTCGAGTCTTATCAATTGTTTCCCTTACATTCAAGTTTCAAACAAGAGCACGAATGGGTCATGTAGCAAACAACAGAGCCTTGGAACAAAGATCTTTGCAAATGGCAATTGGCCCTTGTTGGCCATGAATTCAAGGATCCAAGAAGGATAAATCTAAGACGATCCTTGCCCAATGGTTAGCTCTCCAAGCATTCCAAAAGAGATGTATGTCCCACACTAAGAAACATTCTCCAATGAGTGTGCACTAAGAAACACTAAGAGATGTATGTCCCACCTTAGACGAAAGGCTCAAAAAATGATGAGTGATAACGATTTTATTCAAACCATGAATTTGTAGCTTACATACAGACATTCGCACCAGAAAATGAGTGCACAGATCCCAGAGCACAAATGCCCTTGTGGACAAATCGTTAAGGGTGTAAGAAAATTACAATGATCGATTTCTTCAATTTGATCTAGAAGAATTAAAAAGGAAGACATATGGGACCTTTTGTTTCTATGCTTACATAAAGAGCAATAGGATCGAAAACTCACCCCAAAGATTCCTCAAGAGTCTGTTAAACATTTCTTCACAACAAGCCATCCTTGATGAAGCAGTGTGGTGCTTGTTTGCGCTTTCGAATGATATGAAAAGTGAGCCGCTATGAAATTTTCAAAGAAATGGTGTACGTGAACTTTGATGGAATCTGTAAGCCCTTTTCCCTTGCAATTATGAAAAGGAATTAAGAAATGTATTATCAACCTACTTTGTATCTATTCCCAGCCTTCTTATACTTTTCATCTTCTTACTACAATTCAAGATTATGAATTTGAATAAGCAACAACTAACTTTCTAGTATTAGCATAGATCACCCAAAAGAAGTTATGAAAAGAATTAACCTAGTTTTCCTTTTTCCAGCAAAATTCTATTTTCTTCCAATGATTGATTCGGATAGAAAAGGGTTCCTTTCGCGTGTTGTGGGTGGAATCAATAAAATGCGTGGACAAAGAAACATGAACATGAAAAAATTATGAAAGATAAAAATATATCCATTGGGCTTACAAAGTTAAGTATTAAATATTACTGAAAAGAGTCACTAGTTGGGCTTCATAAACAAAATCCAACCCACTGCACAATTCACTATTTACGAAGGTTGCTTAAGGGAGAAGTCTGATTGTATAAAGTAAAGGTTATAAATTGTATGTCATAATATGTTATGAAGGTTGTGTATGTTATGTGCATATGCCTTATGAATTGAGAAGCAAGAGCTTAAAGGTGGAGGTCTCAAGAGAGAAGAATGTCAACAAAGTAAAGTTTTCCAATCGAGGGATTAACTTATGACTCTTTCATTGCCAAACATTCTGAATACATGAGTCAAGTAGTTGCATGTAAAGAGCCTAATTTTTTTGAGGACTCAAGCAAGCTTGATGAATGGAAACAAGTCATGCAAGAAGAACTTGAAGCACTCAAAGAGAATCACACGTGTTTACTGGTACCTAAAATTGGGAAACAAATGGATATATAAGGTAAAGAGGAATTCAGATGGAAGCATATCAAGGGTTTTTTGCCAAGGGTTTTGCACAAACCTATGGCATTGATTTTGAGGAAACTTTGAGCCAAGGGTTTTTTGCCAAGGGTTTTGCACAAACCTATGGCATTGATTTTGAGGAAACTTTGAGCCATGTAGAAAGGATGAATAAAGTGAGGTTTTTTGCCAAGGGTTTTGCACAAACCTATGGCATTGATTTTGAGGAAACTTTGAGCCATGTAGAAAGGATGAATAAAGTAGGAACTCTCATTGCAATTGCAACCTCAAAGAAATGGAAGGTCCACCAACTAGATGTGAGGGATGCTTTCTTGAATGGTGACCTAGAGCAGAGCGTTTTCATGAACCAAACCCAGAGGCTTTGATGATCAGGCTATCCTCATTATGTCCATGTTAAAGAAGGCTCTTTATGGTCTCAAGAAAACCCTGAGAGCATGGAACAAAAGGCTAGTGGAATACTTAGCCAAATGTGGCTACAAACAAAACAATGTTCAATCGCCATTCTACACGAAGAAGGAAGGTGATCTTGTTGTCTATATTTGCATTTATGTTGATAATTGTATTGTTACATGAAGTGATGAAGCAAGCATTCGACAGATCAAGAGGAAGATTGGAGAAGAATTAAAGATCTCAGATCATGCAAAATTAAATTTCTTCTTAGGCAGAGAAGTAATCTAGAAGAAGGAATGCATATACCTTAGTCAAAGGCAGAACATTATTGATGGATGAGCAAAGTATGGCATGTGTAATTGAAAGAAAATTGCAAATCCATGGGAAGTGAATATAAATTTGCATGCACATGAGGGAGCAGACATTGAAGATGATATTTTTCATAGATCTATTGTAGGATCATTGGACTATGCAACTCTTACTACGTCGTACATCATGCATGTGGTTGGATTTCTCTCATAGTTTATGCAAACTCCCAAAGCACAACACTTAATGGCAACCAAGAGATTTCTTAGATACCTCAAGGGCACTATAATTGAAGGGTGATTCTTTTCATATGGTGAAGACTTGCAGGTGAAATCTAATTAAAGCGTAGATTGGGCAAGCTCGAAGGATGAGAGGAGTATAGGTGGCTATGTATTCATGATTGGAAGTAAGAGAATCTCATGAAGCTCCAAGATTAGCCACTAGTAGCAATATATTCAAGCAAAGATAAGTAACGATCCTTATCATTTCTCAATTGTGAGATATATGGCTGAAGAATCTCTTTAAAGACTTGAACGTGTAGGTGAGATAGATTCTTATCATGTGTTAGAACATGAATATTGTACAACTAGCTTCGAATCTACTTTCCCATGCTAGGTACAAGCACATTGAAGTACACTACCACTTCATTAGAGAGAAGAGGATTGCAAAGGAGGTGAAGTTGGAGCATGTGAGTAGCAAGGATCAATTTTCAAACATGTTTAAAAAAAGATTTGGAAGGAACAAAGCTATTAAAATTCAATAGAAGCATTAGTATGATAGATTTTAGTTCATGGATTGAGAGGGAGTGTTAAAAAAAAAAGCCTTAAACCTTGCTAAATGCTAGAGGTCATGGATGAAAAATGAACCTATCATTTTGAGGATTGATATTAGGAATTTCAGCAACCAAGAAGTTTCAACCACTTTTCAAAGTCCTAGCTTACCAAAACGTTAACTGATGGATTGAGAGATTTTTGCGAAAATGTATGAACACTTTTTGATAGCACATGTATGCATGAATCCAAGCAATGAGTGGAATTCCATGACCTCTAATCTCCTCCTAAGATATTATATAGTGTAAGGAAACTAGTATATAGTGTAAGAAAGGTTCTACATGCAACCTCCTACTACGTTAGCCATTTTGTTAGCTTATACTTCCCTATAGTTAGCCATTTCTCACTACCTCTATCTGTAGTGAGCTACTTTCTGACAAGATTTCATTTCGTTTATAAATCCTTCTTTCCTTATCCATTTGGGGAGACTCTACTTTTTGTTTTTTTTTTTTCATAGAGTCTATAAAAGTGTGTATAAATTTCATGATTGTTGTCCATGTGATCTTAGAGTGAGGTTGTTAATTGTGTAGGTAGGTATTTTCACATAGGAAGAGAGTAGCAATGTTATAAAGTGATAGGTAGGAGATGGTTGAACCACACCCTTGACAGATAGGAGATGGTTGAACTACACCCTAAGAGGGAGGATTAGGAAGTAATCTTCAACCATGGCTTTTGGGGCAAGTGGTTAGTCCATCACATTCGTAACTAAGAGGTTGTGAGTTCAATTCCTTCATTGGTATCACTGCCTAGGAAGTAGGCTTGGGCAAGGTGGGATGACCCAAAGGCCCCTAAAAAATGGCAGTTGGGCACTCTATCATGTGAAAGTGTAGGAGTAGGGGAGGCAGCATTTGAGAATTGGACCCAACAAAGATTCAAGTGTATCTCTCAATCTGCAAGTCAGATTGAGATGTGTAAGATACCGTTGAAAAGCTCTCGGAATGGACTTTCCAAATCTAACAAGCTAACTTGGATATGGGTGGATAAAAGTTTCAAGTTGTTTTAAATGGATATGTGTGGATAAAAGTGTCAAGTTGTTTTTGTAAATTTTCATTCATTATTTGCATCTAGAGTTTGAGATAGAGTCAAAATAGAGACTATCACTCATTGTTGAAAGCAATCTATGAGGGCCTAAAACCTTCCAAATCTACATAGGGGTGATGATTCATACCCCAGTATTCATGAGTTCATGGAGTGGTTGAGCTTTACATCTAAGGATAGAGGTCGCTTATTTTTATTTGACCTTTTGTATTGGTTTCAATTTGTGCCTTCTTGACATTGATGGTTTTTCATTGTAGCTACCGCATGTGCATGCTTGAAGCAATGATCCCTTTCTAAGGACATGGCATGGAATTTTGAGGGAACTTGAGATCACATTATTTTTTGGAAACATCTATTGGAGATTCCATAAGTGAATTTCCGAAGTGCTCCACATGCTTTCTTAATTCTTCAAGAATGTGAACCGCTAGATTGGATTCATCAATAGAAAAGACATTAAGAGAGAAAGTATCCTAGCAATCAATCGTCTAAGAAACTTTTTTTTAGGTTTTTGTACTCCCAAGGTTTTTTTTCTTTTAGGTGTGCCCTTCTTAGGACCATGCGTTGGTTCTTAGTAAAGCATTAATCTCTCTTTTAATCCTTTTGAGAATATGGCTCCTAAGGGAACATTCTACATAGTGCATCTCTTTTGTCTAATATGGGGGTTTCTCTTAAGGGTTTCCAAAGTAGTGGATAATCCTCCCATGATGCACTACGCATTAAGTGCGTGTTCACGGATAGAGAATTATGCAAGCTTGATATCATATGTAGGAAGTTTTTATGGACCTAGGATCCAAATTATTGAGGTGCCTTCAAGATAAAATAGGATGTATAATGCCTCCCTTGGGACAAGGGAGCTTCAGGGATCCTTAATGTGTTCCCTCTCACACGAAAATTGATAGCTAATTGGATGATTAAAGATTCGAATAAACAACCACACTTATGGGATTAATTATTGTTATTTATCGCATAAATTCCCTCTTTTCTAGAAACCCTCTAGGTGGAAAATGCTTATTATCTGCACTCTTGTATTATTCCCGTACAACGTTGTTCTCTAGCATTCATAATTCACTTCCTGATAGTGGAAAGCATGGAATAAGATAAGGTTCCACTCTATCTCAATTCCGATAAAAGATGGGTAGTAGTAATAAGAAAAAAATGATTCTAATTTGTTCCTCGTCCAGGGGTCCTCTCCTACATGAGAAGAAAATCCTTTGGGAACGACAGGCCTTCCATATTGGAAGAAGCTACAAAATTATCATAATAATCAATGGATCAAACTTGAAGGCTCGGATTTTAGCCCAGTTTAGGAGTATGAAGACTCATCTGTGACCAAAAGAAGAACTTAACGTTGAGGAAAGGAATATATGAGGCTTCTTGAGTTCATGTCTTCCTCATACCACGGGATGGACTTCTAAGGATCAAGAGGAGTTATGCACTCTTCCTCTTCCTTAATTGCGATTCGGGCATGAATACATCATGCCTCTAATGAGCTTAAAAGTTTGACTCCTTAACATCAACTAAACAGGAATAAGTAGGCAATGCTACTCTTGAAAGGTCTCTGTAAAGTCATTCGATCAATATGAGGAGCCACAAAGTGCTTGGCTTGCCACCTTGGTGCAAAAAATTTCTAACTCAAGAGGAGGAAATATGTTATCTTTTGTTTCTACGCCTATATAAAGAGCAATAGGATTGAGAATTGAATGCAAAGAATTCTCATGCGTCACTTAAACAACCTACGTTGTATCTATTCCAAGCTTGCTTGCACTACAACATATCGAGGGTATACCGAGGCTGCTACCGAGGCAAATGAACGGGCTTGATTTCTTCGCGACGTCGGTGTTACAGTCAGTATAGGCGTCGGAAAAAGAGTGCCGGTATAACCGCCGGTATAAGCGTCGGTATTTCCGATGCACATACCGACGTACGTTTGTTCTTCTTAGTATGATTCGAGCTTTTGAAGTTAAATAAGAGACAACTAGCTTTCAAGTATTAACATAAATCGCCCAAATAGAATAATGTAAAGAATTATCCTAGTTTTCCTTCTTCCAGCAAAATTTTGTTTTCTTTCACTGATCGATTGGGACGTTAAAGGATCCCCTTCGTGTGTTGTTGGTGGACTCCTTAATGCTTGGAAAAAGAAACATAGACATGATAAAATTATGAAAGATAGAAATATAATTATTGGTTCAAAAATTGAAGCATTATTTTTTTTTTTAATATAAAGGAAGTTCAGCATTAGCCTACTCTCCGGGACTTGAATTAAATAAAGAAAAGTACAAGAGAAGGGGACTAGTGCCCACGAGAACCCCCCAAATCCCACAAAACAGGGGAAGCTTTTACAGAGCTTATATGGCATTACAAAGAAGGTTAATCACCGTCTCATCACCAATTTAAGCCCTAGAGATCCCTGACAAATTCTCTAGGTATTCGCTGAATTTGGTTTCAATGTCGTTGAAAATTATTGGTTTAAGAGACAGTGATTCGTAAAGGCGCATGCATTTACATTCCCATGTAATTTGTCCTTACATGCTTTCTTCCTAATGCTATTTGATTATCCCTCCTACTTTTCTCAATTCTAGTTGAACGATTTGATGTGAACTTTTTCAGTTTATGAGACGAATTTCTACAGCATAGCCCAAATATATATTATTCGGAACATTGTTATTATCATAACACCAACATACTCATATGATGTGATAAACAAGTATGTTTTTTCAACACTCTTCTAAGACATCAACAATGCAGACGCACCTAAAAAGACCATGGAAATCCGACACAGTTATACGCGTTCTTGTTACATGTCAAAGGTTGTATCCTGCGATATGACTATGTCAGTATCATAAGATATTTTATGTTTAAAAGAGAATAACATCATTAAAAAATATAAAATGCTTTCCTAAAGTAAAGAAATCAAGGATAGAGTTTGACGTGCGAAACCTAGCAACATGTGGGGACCCAATATTGCCTGTGTAAGTGGATGCAGATCAACACCAACTTGTTCTTTGATTAGACTTCGAATGATCTTCCAAATATGCTTACTTGAATATCTTATTACTCTAAACTTTATTTACACATGTATGTATCATACAGCATGGGGATATCGAAATGAGCCACTTCATCATCATCTTGTCCTCGAGAAATAGCTCACCCTAGAAAAAAATACTTCTCTGCTAGTCAAACCCATTTTTCACATGTATATGAAAATTAAAACTAAATTAGATATTTCGTCTCCCTCGACATACCATAGGAATGGAGGATATCATTGTTATATGGCTAATATTTTTTAATAGGTCGATCGAGCTCTTTTCGAAAAAGCTGATTGCCTTTTTGTGGGGGGGGGGGGGGGGGGGGGGGGGGGAGGGGGGGGGGGGGGGGAAGATAGTATCATTGCTTTTTTCCAAAGAACAATGACTTTTTAAATAGTCTTCTTTTATGCATCGTATTTATTGGGTACTTTATTCACTAATTTTAGTGAAAACGATTGTCAAATACATTGAAGCAGATCTGTTTTTTGTTTATGCAATAGTACATGTATGAAATAATTTCTCAGATCATGAGCTAGATAATTTTGGTATTTCAAGATCTCTACCAAATTGGATAAACACAAGAAAATTAACTGAATGCGTTTTTTTTTTGTTTCCTCCTCTTGAATTCCCTCAATTAGTAAGAGCTTCTATGCTGATTCATGCAGAGGAAGAAAAAACCATCCTACTGACTAATATAACTAGGAAAAAGAGAGATTACGATCTTATATGAAATGAAGAGCTATTAAGGTAGGCAATGCAGCCCATTAGTCTATGTTTTTCGAAAAATCAGATATAGTCCCTAAATCGAGGTAATGATTGTCAAATTCAAGTTTATGAATAGCTCTATAAGGTTCCCAAAGGTCCCTACAAAGGATGATTTTAAAATGCTTATGATACATGCATACAGTGCAAAATATTCTTGAGGAGAAAACAACCAAAAAATACTGTTGTAAGCGTCGGCCTCGTGGACCAATATGGAAGTGGAATGATGAATCTTAATGATGTGATGTAGCTTCGGAAAAGAGGAGTATAGAAGACAACTATAAAATATTAACTACCTCCATAGAAATATATCCTTGAATTTCTTGAAAAACGATCCTTCCTTCAAAACTTAGAGTAGCATAGTTTAAGCCCGTTTCTACTTGAGTATCATTGAAGCGATTCACCTTAAAGGTTCTCAATGTATTTCCTAGTTTCTACCTACTTGTATCAAGATAACGTTTTCAACAGGCCGACGCTAGTATGAAAATAAGTCTGAAAGTAGTTTTCCTCTTGAAACCTTTCTATCTTTTTCCTTATAAGATCAGGTAGCTTTCTATGAAAGTGTTTTGATAATGTGCCCCAATGCAGCATTGGCTTTAGTTTGCTAGTCCAAGATAGGAATACTTTAGAATAACCTATAGGAAGAAGGCTTGTCTCAACCTTTCCTAGCGCTAGAATCGTTGTTAATATATATATATATATATATATATATATATATATATATATATATATATATATATATATATATATATATATATGTGTGTGTGTGTGTGTGTATGTGTGTTTAAGTCTGAGAGAGAGAGATACAGAGAGGGAGAGAGTATTTATGTGCGTAATTTTGAGCTCTAAGTTCACAAAGATGCATGTTTTGAGTCGCCATAAGTAGCCTATCTGAATAGTTTCGAGGCGGTTGCAAAGAGGAAGACAAACTTGACACAGCAACTTCAACAAGATGCTACACTGCTTTATGGCGCACAAAAGTTAGGCTGTATTTTGTAAGAAAAGACAGCATCAACGTGCAACAAACATATAATGCAAATAAATAAGATATAATTATCGCCTCGCAATGACTTAACGTTATTTATCCACTCAATCAATGTCAGTGGTGGGCTGAAATCTGCCTTTCAATATTTGAAGAACAGTCGAAATCTGCCTTTCACAAATGTAATGCTTGTAATGAGAGCGCTCAAACGATTGAAATATTACCAATTGTGTTTCGCCGCCCTTATCGTGTAAATGAGTATTACAAACACAGAAACAAACAGGCGCGCGCGCGAGCACACACACAGACACATACATATAAAAGCATATATATACACATACATACACACACGCATACTGTAGCTTTTCCTCAATCATAAGCTATTCTCAATCACAACTTTCTGGTCACTCAAGAATACTGGAAGAGAAAAAAACAGGGCTTGCATAAGATAAGAAAAATTGGACGCGAAAGAGTAGCCAAGATATGACTTAGAGAAAGAGAAGTTTATATATTATAAATTTGATAGAATCGATACAATAGCTTTGGAAAAGAGCTTTTTGATGAAGCGTCAACCTCTTGACCACCCCTGAGCTATCACAATCTCATTCACACTCGCACACTCAGTCACACTCTCGCTCTCACTCTCACTCTCAGTCTCAAGGCAATTATCTGATTTTCGGCATCTTCCTCTTTGATGCAACAAATCTCTTTGAAAAAAAGTTTACCATCCCCAAGGAAGTGTGTGATCCACCAAATATTGAAAAAATTGGCTCTCCACATGTTGCATGCAAAACTTTTGCAAAAGCATGCATTTGTAGCAGTCAAGTGCTTTCTTTGGCAATAACTATCCAAAAATAGAAGAAAAGCAACAAAAGGATATATCTAAAGAGACCCGTAAGTATAGATGACAACACATATATTTCGAAATCATGAATTCGAATAGAAATAGAGAAGCCTAGATTTTTTTAAAAGTACCTAGAAAAGAGAACTTTTCCAAACTTTGCCACCCAAAAATAGTGAGGAATTATCTTAAGCTTCCAAGATTAAAAAATGTTCACTCTTCGATTTGCACAATAGAGTTAGAGATGACCTAGATCCAAATCCACCTCCAAGTATTACTTTTGAGCTGCCCTATAAGTTTAAAAATTCTAGAGAGAGAATAAAACCAAGGCATTTTCTTACAATGAACTAAATGTAGAGCCTTACACAAGATACTTAAAACATGATTCACAAAAGTTTCATAGAGACACTTTTATTCTCTTATGCATGCTCTACCTTTTTCTCATGCACGTTCAATTTTCAATAAGAAAACATGATATGGATAACATTTAGAGAGGGAATATAAAACTTTTCATTCCTAAATTTTGCCCACATGCATAAAATGACCTAAGTAATTATTCTAAGTATTATGCTAGTTTGATGGTCCAACTTCACTACTTGACAACTCAACGTTCGAAGCCTCTCCAAGCTTCTCCAACTTTTTTTAGTGGTATCAGAGCAACTTCAAGATGGGAGATAGCTTTCCATCAATGATTGATAAGCTTGATGGAAGACATTCATATGGGATTGTATGAGGTGATGAAGAAATGCCTATTGCAAAATCCAAAGGACCTACTCAAGAGGAAATAGATAAGCTCACACTTTGGTGTGCAAGAGATGCTCAAGCAAGGTAACATACTAAAATCTATCTCAAAGTTTTTATTACTACATATTACCAGATGCAAGACATCTCAAGAGAATTGGGATGCCTTAGAGACTTTCTTTTCTGCTAGTACAAAAGCAAGGAAGAACCAGCTTTGGAATGAGTTCAAACAGATGAAGAAGACTCCAAAAAAAATCATCATAGAGTTTGTTACAAAGGTCAAGGAGATTACTGATCAATTGGCATCCATTAAAGAGCTGATTGAGGAAGAGGCCATCATGAGGAAAATTCTCAATGGGTTTAGATGTGACAAGCAATGTCAATCTTTCACCACAGCCTACGATCTCATCATGGATGTGCAAAATCTAGATCTCAACGTCTTCCTTGGAAAAAATTTCAATGAAGAGGCCAATAATAGAATAAAGGATGGTAACTCCTATCATGGTAATTCAACTAGTTGTCTATATGTAGGTAAGAAGGAACAGTGGAAAGGCAAGAAGAAGGAAGAAGATGAAGAGGAGACTTCCCAAGCCTACTTTGTAGGCAAGAGCAAGTGGAAAGGGAGGAGGTGGAGAAGACCAACCACACCACTCATAATTGTTGGTTCAATGGGAAGACGCTAAAAGGAAGTGGAAGAGGTGGATGTTGCAACAATAGAGGCAGAGGTAGACATAACTTCAAAAATAACAATAGAGGCCATAACAAAAGGGACTATGACAATTATTTTGAAGGTCAACAACATGAAGAATTATTGCTTTTGATGGATCTACCCCACAAGGAAGGTAAAGAAGATGATCATTATTTCTACATAGAGTCAGGATGTTCAAATCATGTTGCATGCAACATAGCTCTTTTATCTAACTTGGAAAGTCCAAAGCATAGACATGAAATTCAAATAGGGGATGATACAAAGCATAGTGTGGAGAAGATTGGTAATGTCAAAAGCTTCCAATGGTAGGAAAAATATTTTGAGCAAGGTATTGTATGTTCCCACTATTACAAAAAACCTATTAAGTGTAGGACAAATAGTTGAGAAATGCTTACAATTTAGGTTCACCCAACAGGGAGCTTTTTGGAAAGATCTATGTCAAGGCAACAAGAAGATAGCCAAAGGTGAGAAGAATGGTAGGTTGGGAAAACCAGGAATAGAGCTCTATTCAACTTTGGGTCTCAAACCCTAAGTGAGCTTGGAGTGTGGCATGAGAGACTTGCTCATGTGAATGAAGGAACCTTGAAGGATATATGCAGGGATCAAAGTGTTCTAGGGCTGCCAAACGTATCAAAACAACACATGATCAATAAATATGATGCATGTCAGATTGGGAATGCACAAAGATAACCATTCAACCACAAAGGCTACATCTACAACATTTATTGGACTTAGTACATACAGATGTATGGGGGTCAAGTCAAGAACCTTCATTGGTAGGATCAAGGTATTATGTATTATTTATTGATGATCATAGTAGATAGACTATTTTGTTCTTTATCAAAATTAAGAATGAACTGTTTGATTGCTTCAAAATGTATCTAGAACATGTGGAGAATCATACCGGTAGATCACACAAGGAGCTTAGATCTGATGGAGGGGGAGAATACTTCTCCAAAGAGTTTGATGAGTTCTTGCAAGATAAAGTAATCAAACAGGAAGTGACTATTAGGTGCTCTCCTCAATTGAATGGAATTGCAAAGAGAAGAAACAAGACATTGGTTGGATCATCAAGTACAATGCTTCAAGAAAAGAGGGTGCCACATTATTTATGGGTAGAGGCTATTTCAACTGATGTGTATCTTGTCGATAGACTACCATCCAAATCACTCCAAGGTATGACTCCTTATGAATCATGGTATGGAAGAAAACCTAGTCTTGGACATTGCAAGGTGTTTGGTTGTTTAGCTCATGTTCATGTACCTTCACAATTCATAGGTAAGCTAGATGAAAGGGAAACAAACGTAGTGTTTATTGGTTATGACTCAACTTAGATGGGTTACACGTTCTATAATCCTTCAACCAATAAATTCACTACAAACAGAGATGTTGTGTGTGAAGAACACAGGTCTTGGTATGATGAAGATAAACAAAAGGTAACTCTACCATATGATCTTCATTTTGATTCTCATCAATTAGGAAGCAAGCATGATACATAGGTCCAAGATCCAAGAATTGATAGAGAGGATGACCAAGATGAAAGGGAAAAGGATTACAAGCTATGAAAGTCGAGGCAAAGCAAAAATGCAAGAGTGTGGAGAATGCTCCAAGCAAGCATCTAGAAGGTCAACAAGGGAGAAGAGACAACGAAAAAGGTATGGATATGATTCCACATTCGCTACAAAGAATTCAATCTACTTGGAAAAGGACTCAATTTCAGAGGAACCCTCAACCTATGAAGAGGCAAAGGGAGATCCTAATTGGGAAAAGGCTATGAAAGAACAAATGGATGCTTGAAGGAAATTGTTCTTGGTTCCAATGTCATCCAATCAAAAGGAAATTGGTTGCAAATGGGTATATAAACTTAAAAAAAACTGAGATGGATAAGTTTGTAGGTAAAAGGCAAGATTAGTTTCCAAAGGATTCTCACAAATGCATGGTATAGACTATGAGGAAATGTTCTCACTAGTTGCAAAGATGACTACAATCAGAAATATGATAAGTGTAGCTGCTCGAAAAATTTGAGACTCCTCCAACTTGATGTGAAAAATGCATTCCTAAATGATTTGATAAGTGAAGAGGCATACATGTCATAACCACCAGGTTTTCAAAGCCCTAATCATACATCTTATGTTTGTAGTCTTAAGAAAGCATTGTATGGATTGAAACAAGCTCCTAGATCTTGGAATTATAGGTTGGTTAGATACCTTCAATGTTCAATCCTAGCAACTCAAATCCTCTTTTATTCATGAAAATGGATCACAATGAGTTCATCTATATATGCGTATATGTATATTATATTATTGTGCCCAATCATGACTTGAATGGCATTCAAAGGATCAAGTGACACATGTAAGAGAAGTTCAAAACCAGTGACTTAGGTGAGCTCATATATTTCCTAGGTATGCAAGTGATTTGCATAGATGAAGGGATGTCTCTAACTTAGAGAAGATACAATCAATATCTACTTCATAAATTTAGAATGGAGAACACAAAGCTTACAAGTACACCTTCGGACATGAATCACAAAATAATTATTTTGAAGAGTATCAAAGCTTAGTCAATAGCTTGATATATACTACGCACACAAGACCATACATATCATATAGTGTGGGAGTGCTTAGTCAATTCATTTACTCACCTAGAAGGCCACACATGGATGTTGCAAAGAGAGTAGTGAAGTACCTCAGGGAAACTTAATGAACGTATCTACTACCCTTACTCTTTAGATTTGGATATCAAAATATACTAAGATGTAGATTGGGCAGGAGCAAATGATGATAGAAGAAGAACCTCTAGATACTTAGCATTTGTAGGTTCAAAATTGGTTTCACCGAGTTCAAAGAAGTGACCAAAAGTTGCTTTATCTTCAAGTGAAGTAGAATATAGAGGTCTAACTATTGAAATTCACGAAGCAATATGGCTCAAAAAGATGTACTCAGATTTGGGACATGTAAGTTCCAAACCTCACTTAGAGATAATGTAAGCTCCATGCATTTGGCTACAAATCCAATTTTCTATGCAAGGAGAAAGCACATAGAAGTCTATTACCATTTTGTAAGGGAGAAGCTTATGGCAAAGGAGATTGACCTTTCATTTGTTCCTATTGAGATGCAAATAATAGACATGATGACAAAAGCACTTGATGGGATAAAGCTTTGTAGATTCAAAGCTATGGTAGGTATCCAACCTATTATAGAATGAAGATTCTAGCATACTTTAGCTTGAGGGGGAGTTGTTGGAACATCAAGCTTGCAGTATGCTTGAGGTTGATATTATCTTCGTCAAATCCATCATTTGAACGATGCCAAATTTACTCATTGTAGAGTTTTATTTGCATTAATTGATTGTATTGAGTGACTAATCACATATGATCACTTTCCTATGTAAGTTGCAAATCATTTACCTTTGTAAAATGGAAGACTAAATTTCCTAATAGCCACAAGTTAGAAGTAGCTAAGATTTATTCTCAATCAATCAATCAAGAAGTAGATATGACTTCAACTTTCTCTTTTTCTAGATTGTAGGAAAACATTCCAATCAATCTAAATTACAAAAGCCACCTAATTTTGAATTTGAATTCATGAAGAGAAGGCCAGTTTAGATCCTCAAGAGTCCATATAAAGACTCCAAAAAAAAAATTACAAAAAATAGAGTGTTGATTTGAAACAATAGATATACTTTTTTATCATTGCTTGGTGCCACTTCTATTCTTGGCTCCTTCTTCCTCATACTTAGTCAACTTGTAGAGGTTGCTGCTCTCAGTAGAGAGCTCCAAATCATGTGTTTAAGCATTCATTGGAATTTTTATACTCTCTAGTTTATGTGTGCAAATGTTGAGGGGATTTCATTTGGTAAATTCAAAGAAATTTGAGTTTTACAATCTTAGGGTCATTATCTCCACATCCCTAAGAACTTGGGATGACATCCAATTATTGTTAAGGTGATTGCTCTTTCATTGATTGTTATAAATTACGGCCTTTATGCATTATTCAAGCCAACCCTATGTATGAAACTCATTTAAGAGGAATGTTTCCAATTGTAACTATATGGTTGTTCATAGTATTTGAGGTCATGACTTCCATCCATTTTTAGGAGGTTTTTGTGATTAGTCAAGGTGCAAGTTATCTGTTTTGCATCAACTTCTTCTTGTTGATGCTTCAAAGTAACTATTGGTTTCAATTGCACTAATCACAATCCTACAAGGGCTAGTCCTATGGTGGTTTGTTGGACCAACGTCAGCACTTGACAACTCAACTTTCCAAGCTTCTCCAACTTCTTTCAATGTATTGGTTACAAAAGGATTGTGGAATATAGTAAAGGGTGTCGAAAAAAAACATGCTACACCTAGAAATACATTTATTGATGGTGATGTGGATTGTGTGGAAGATGATGATCTTCAAATTCCGTTTTGAATTGCAGTTCATGTTGCATCTACTATAGAGCAACTTTGTTGGGATAGAAGAGGTGTTTAGGCACATGCATTGATACCTTGTCTATCAAAGATACCATTATCCCTTATATTCGCTCTTGCGAAACAAGAAAGTATGCTTGGAATGATGTTTTTTTGAAAATACGCTAAAGGAAATGATCATGTCATAAAGATTTGTTCAAAAAAGAACAACAAAAGAAGATGCCAAAGTGGTTGTTGTAGGGGCCTCTATACCTAAAACAAATTCTGCTAATCTTGTGCAAAATGAAGAATGGGTGGTCACTATTGTTTGCAGATATGACCCATGTTCTCATGAACAGTGCATGTTTGCAATAGATTTAGGTGTTTGGTACTTTGACAGTGGGGCAACCAAACATATTACCTCTTAGTGTTGTTTCTTCTATTCACTTGAGCCTGCCCCTATAGGGAATACTATCACGTGTTAATAACTCCTCGTATCGAGTCATGGGATTTGGTAAGATCAATTTGACTACCAGTGATGGTAGTTCTTTCACATTCTTAGATGCTTTGTTTGCGCCATGGATCAAGAAAAATCTATCATCATTTTTAGCATTAGCCAAGATCTGCTAGTTGTGAAATATTTTGATGAGAGGTACAATTCATGATCTATCAAATGATGTCATTATTGCTTCTAGAATTTTAGATCATGAGTTGTATAATCTCGTAGACCATGAAAAATCTATGAATGATTCAACATATGCACTTCAGGATTCTTTGGCTATGTCAGATGCAAAGTTTTGGCATACATGCTTTGCTCATTTGAATTATGCTAGTTTGTTATACCTACAAAAATCTGAAATGTTGTCTTCTCTACCCAAAATTGAGGCACCTTGTAAACATGTTTTGGAAGGGTGTATTTTGGGAAAAAATTAGTGTTCCTCCTTCCCAAAAGATGGTTCAGTTCAAGCTACTCAGAAATTGCAGCTTGTTCATAGTGATGTATGTGGTCCTATGCAAACACCCTCTTTTGGGAACTATCTTTACTTCGTGACTTTTATTGATGTTTTTTCCTGGCAAGCATGGGTGTATCCACTGAAAAAAAAGTCCAAAGTGTTTATGTACTTCAAATAGTTTGTAATTTTGGGTGAAAATATGGCAAAGTATTCACTACCAGGCCCACCCATCTTCCCCAACTATTTTGATGTGAACAACTTGTCTACTCATCTCACTATCGCTATCCACCACTTAATAGACCACAGGCCATAGATTGAAACAAATTGGAAGCTGACCTTGCATGGCGCATACATATAAATGAACACACCCTTGTTCATGATCTCTTATGGAATTACATTGATAGATCCCTATAGCAAGGCTCTATCGGGGATGACAGACGCGAGAGGAAGGAGTTGTTGGCAACAGTTCATGGCACAGACAAAGAGGGAGTATGTAAAAAGCAGAGCAAGGAGACCAAAGGGGGCATCATGAATAAAATTTCTATTCAATATTGATTCACAATGGTCAAACCTTGTTAGAAACATCAATAGTGAATCTAATCACTAACTTATGTAATATATAACCAACCAATTTCACCATGTAGTGCTCGATTTTGTGTAAGCCGAGGAATCCTCAACTTCGAGGAGCTTATATAGAACATGCCTACCACTTTTCATATTTTGTTGGAACTCATTTGATACCCAAAAGTAGCTTGGGACATAGCTTTCAATTAAACTCGTCATTAGATGTGAAACCAGTCATTTCACCTCAAAAACTATAAATAGAGCTAGAGAGCTCACTTTTGGGGTTAGCTAGTTGAGGAGTGAGCCTTGTATGAGAGCATTTGTATTTGAAGTAATGACAAGAAGTGACTTTCCTTACATTGTGTCTTCTATTGTCTCTTCCTTGTGTGTGTGTGTGTGTGTATGTATGTCTCTGTGTGCACTAGAGTGCTTTTCACCTTCATCTTCACGCACATCACTCGGTTATGATCTTCATATCATCCTTGCATCTCGGCGGATTGACGATTAAAGAGGTTGAGCTCCATAATGTGATGCTCACCCTTGTCTAGAGCAACATAGGATTATGTTTCAATTGTGATATTAGATTGTATGGAAATCAGACTCATCGGTAGCAGTACTATGTGATTATATTGAGAAATATATGAAAAAAGGAAAGCCATTATAAAGCTTTCCGTTTCAATGAGATCTCTTTAAGGAAAATATAAATAGCTTCTACTTCTTACTACTCGTTATTCTTGAAAAACATGTATATTGTAGCGGTCGAGAATGATTGTATTCAAATCTCAAAACTTTCTTTTTCGTGCTTGTCGTTGAAAGGCAATAATTACGAATATTATTATGTCCTATTCAAGAGAGGATTAAAAGCCAGCAAAGTAGAAAGCTAAGAAGAATATGTTTCCTTCTGTGTTTTTTGTAGAACTGAGCGATGGCACTTCAATCGCATACAGAGGGACCATGTGCCGGATATGTTAGTGGGTGGAGAACAACAGTAACAAGAAGTCTGATGGGACTGCGAATGAGCATGTAAACAACCCTGTGAGCTAGATTCCTACAAGTAGCGCTACTACCTTAAATAAAGCTTGCATGGAAGCGAGTCAGGCGACCTATCTTCATCAAATTATATCCATCTTGGATAACATGGATATCTACATACATTCAACTTCAACTTGCCCTGATGGCATATCAGCCCTCCATAAGCAACAGCTATACTCGATTTGTTGGTCCCATTCCATCATCCTTTTGCATTTCTCAGTTGAGGATCATCTTTACTCTTTATCGCAAAATGACTACAAGTTATGCATTATGGTAGGGACAATCCTTTCTGCTGACTTGAGCCATAAGAGGTGTGATCGACATGGCAGCCTGACAAGGCGTCCCACTTATTGGCAATGAAAACCATCCATAGATTCCAAGAATATCATTTATCCAAAGTACCACCCAGCGCAAACACCTTTTCAAATATCTTGCTCAATCAGCAACATATGCATGCCTCCTTTGTTCACAAAGATGCAACAGAAGCCTCAAAACATGCGCAATAAAGTTTCCAAGTACCAAAATCTGTCACAAACTTGTTGTTATCAAGGAATAGATTGTGGGTCATTTTCAGGCCTTATAATGAAACGCTGTGAATACAATAATACAAGCTATGAAGACGCCTCCCTGGATCAGTGCAGGAGATAAAAGGCAATTCACAGAGAGAGAGAGAGAGAGAGAACATGTTTCATAAAATCACGCAACGATATCGCAAAAGGAGTTCATAAATGACATATAGATATTCACTTTATCTCTAAATCATCTCATAGCCTCTCCAGTCTCATGGATCCGAGCTCTTCAGCAAAGAAGCTCTTTATGTCACATTGAGCAGTCTAGCCATCTGTGGAACTTTGCTCATATAAAACGTAGTATGTAGACATGTACAACAAAAAACAACTTTTAACCCTCCCCAAATCGTCTTACGAGCATCATTGCATCATAATCATATCATATTTCTTCTTCAGCTATCGAATATCATAATGCTGGCTCTGCAAAACATAAAATGTGCGCCTCTACACCTGCTCATAAAGGAGAAACGGAAGCTTACAATGTAGAGTAAAACTCCATAGCTTCTGAATGCAATGGTACTTCTACATTTACTGAAATTGAACATTTAGATTCTCGGAGCTCTTGGCTTCATCCTGGAAAAGAATTTCTCTTTTCCTTTTCTCTTCAGAGATAGCTCTTATAAGCTGGATTCATACGAAGCAAACTCACAACAGCTGTATTGTCTTCTTGTCCACATGGCAGAGGTAGAGTGGATGGGAAAAGTTACCTGCCTTTCCAGTCCACAAAGCATGGCTGACATCAACCAGAAAGTACCGAAAGGTACAAGAAACTCAGCAAAAACGAGAATCTATTCCTTGAATAATTAGAGCAATAGTGGCAAGGCCTAGTTTCAAGGAAAAACCACCAATTTGCAAAAGCTTTGTTCAGATGGACTCATACAAGGTCTTTCATCTCCTTGCCGCACATAACGCCCCATTTTCACAAGTGTTGCTCCGACTCCTTGCCTATGTTTGTGCAATGAATTTTTCTTATTTGATCAACGACCCCTTTTCTTTTGGAGCTCAACATGATTTTTGCTCAATTATGTGTGAGTAGTAGCATGTTTGGCTTATCACCGTTACTGTGTGAGCTGAGCCTACGACACCTTGGCCAACATCTTGTGCTTTCAGTGCCTTGTGTAAATAAGGTACAAAATGCCACACGATGAAATCTACTAATAGCATCTCCTACCATCATAGAATGCATCCCCTCATGGAGGGACAAAATCGCTGAATAAACTGATAGACTGTCCACAGAAATACTTGAAATTAAAGAAGATATTTCGTGTGATTGACACACAATATTACACATCAGAGATGGGAGACAGAAAATTTCAAACCGATTTGCATATTTGAAAAGCATATGTCAATACGATAAACAAGACACTCTAGAGGCAAGGATAACTGTCCTGGTCAAAGACTTGAGAAGGAAAATCGAGTAAAATATTACTCTACTCAATAAGTTATATTGGTAAAACGGTGCATCTATCTCGATCTATGTCTCTGTCTTCGTGTATGTACAACCAAGAAAGAGAGAGGGGAGGAGGAATGTATTGGTGTATGTTCATCATCTCTACACGTATTTTCGTAATTCAAAGCGGCGCACGAATTTCCTACTCTTCATGTATGTACGACCAAGACACATAGGAAAATCGGAGTGTGTAGCTGTACGTTCATCATCTCTCTAGACGCACAGAATTCATGGAGTTGAACCTTGACCACTTAGTTTCAAAGAATCGAGATGCAATATGGATCTTAGAATACCTCTCTCTTATATTACTCCATGTAACAATCTCTACTTTTTATAAACCTTTCTTCGCACTTGCATTCGTGCAATGCGCTGATTGTTTGATGTGCAGCTTTTTGCAATTTATTGGATTTTTTTTCTTGCCAGCTATAGAGGCTCATATAATTGGAGCAAGCGTGTTTTTTTCCCGAATCCGAGTAAACATACATGTCTTATTCGCAAAGGCAAACACTCTAACAAACGGGCATTTTCTACATATTTTGTACATATCTTATTTGCAAAGGCAAACAAACTACGGGTAAGAAGCTCCCTACGCCAAGTTTTAAAAGGAATATTGAATTATTCAGATAGCTTTTTTCTTTTCTCTTTCTCTTTTTAAAAGGAAGTTCGATCAAGGCCTACTATCCCATGCTGGAATTAATAAAGAACAAAGAACAATACATTAAATGGGCCTACTGCCCTTGGGATCCCCTATATCCCACAACGCAAGGGTAGGACGGCTTGATAGCTATGATGAGAAGGAAACCTAAGAATTGATCTGAGACAAACGCTTCAAAGAGAGTTATAGAGAAGTTTAATGATTTTCTCATCTCCCTCATGAGCGACCCACTTGCTTTCAATCTTGTCATTTTCCAAGACAAACATCCTATTGTGTCTAAAAGGTGGAGTTTTTTTTACAATACACACTCCTATACCTAGTAGGTTGAGGGAGTTTTTAATTGACCACTCCCTCACATGGGCATCAAAGTTGAGCACTTACCTTTCCTTCCATATCTTCCAGAGTGCTTCCCCTCTAATGGTGTTCCCCAACAAAGAAAATCAACCAATTGTTTCTCCAAGTAATGCTTGTTTCCACTTGATTTGTCTTTGCTAGCTCAAAATCCTTGTAAGATATTTCTAGATTGAGAGGCTTCTATGGCATGAGAAGAAGAGATGCATTGGGTCCTCTCTGCCCCCGACAGCAATGCTTACACTAGTGTGGAGCCCCACACCTTTTATTTGCCTTGGCATTGGTCGAGATACCACAATGGAGGATTTGCCACATAAGAATGGACTTTTTGTTCTCAATTAGAAGGGGCCATAAGTCTTTGCACACAAGTTTCCATTTGATGCTAGACGATTCTTGACACCATCTCTTGTTAAGGGAGATATGATCATCAATGTGCTTATGGAACCTCAAAAATTTATAGAATTTATTATTGTTGGACCATCTTAACCCTTCAATCTATGGTGAGACATTCCCAAGAAGGAATCTAGTATGAGAGTTCTCTCAAGCACGAGTTCTATGTTTGAGAAGCCACCATTCATCATAATCAAATCTTATAGCAAGATCTATGTCCTCAAATCTTATCCAATGACCACTCTCAAGGGTCCAAAGATGTTTCCACTTGCTAAAACCTTTTTTCCATAGATTCTTTGCTTTTTGTTGTTTTCCAATTCAACTTCTGAATTCCTTAATAGGAAACTAGATAGAGTCATTTTGCCTAATCCTCGCTTCCCATTTCCAATCTTGATTAATCTTGATATACGGTTCCATCTTGTTCCAAATCTTCCATATGGAGCAAACAAGATCGCAGCCTTTCGTACTCACCGATCGTTGAGAAAATACAAAGGTGAACAAATCAAGAGTCTTCCACCTAGGGATTCCATTAAGCCTAAGAGAGGACTTTTCTTTAAGAATGTGTTTCATCCAAGAAGCTTCTACAACGGAACACACTCTTCTCAGCCACCTGGTAGCCAATTTATCTCTTATAACGCATACATCCTAAATACCCAAACCACCAAACTCTTTCTAGTGAGCACACACAGTCCACTTTATTTTGGGGACACCCCTTCTATTGGGATGAGAAGTCTAGAGGTAATTTCTACAAGTACTTTCAAGCTTCGATAGTTCTTTGTCTTTAGGCCTCCAACATGCCAAAAAGTAGATAATAAATGAGATGAGGAAGGTTTTGATCAACTTAGCATGCCCTACTAGGTTGAGCTATAATCCTTTCTAGTATGAGAATTTATTATCAAATCTGGCGAGAACCCAATGCAATAGTGACCCATAGAAACTTTTTTCAAAACCCATTGAGATGCCGAGGAGCTAAAAACTCTATCCATTCGATATTCTTTACAACCCTCGTTAGTCAACAATTGTAGTAAGGGCCCATTGATGGCCTTGAAAGTAGTTCTAGAGTGATTTATTTTTTATGAAAACACAGTAGAGAAAACATTTAGACATTACATGAAGGTTTTAATATTATTATGTTCATTATGCATAAAAGCATTGGTGTCATCGGCAAAGAGTTTCATAAGCATCTAGTTTTGACTATGAAGGAGAAGAGGAGCTAGAGGAAAACCGTGCCTAATAGAGCATTTTTGCCTGATTTCTCGAGATATTTGAACATTGATATTTATACAACTCAAGGCATTCCCCATAAGCATAGAGATCATTTTGATGATTTTAGGTCTGCAACTGATATCTCTTAAGGATTGTAGAATGAAATCCCACTCCAAGCAATCATATGCTTTTTCAAAAACTATCTTTATGAAGAGGAGATCTTCAAAAGTTTCCTTACCAAATTCTAAGTCATCCCACACATCAATAATGGCCTCCATACTGGATATGCCCTTTATGAAAGCCTTTTCGCCCTCATTGATCCAAGAGCATAGATGGAAAGTAATGTGATTCATAGCAACCTTTCCAAAGATCTTATACCAAGTCTGAAGCATAATGATGGGTTACCGATTTCCAATCTTGGTTTTTTGTCTTTTTTTTTTTAATTATCTTAATTACCCCTTCATTGAGAAAGTTACGGAGAGTGTCGAAGTGTAAGGTCTCCTTCCATACCAAAAGAGGCGGTTTCACAATGTCAGTCCCAAAGTCTTGAATAACACATTGTGAGGCCCTCTACATCTAGACTTTTGCAACTAGGAAGAGCATCAATAGCTTCAAGAACCTCTATGTAAATGATAGGAGGTTCAAGAAGATGCAGGATGTTTTGAGGAATTCTTTTTTATTTTATTCTCAAGATAGCAACCCTGCAATCTTTACATTAAGGGAAAAAGTGAACCTTGCATGGGCCTTGTAAGGGTCCCTAATTTTTAGGGATTAAAATTAATCTTGTGGGAGTTTAAAGGGACACAATAAACTGCTAGTGGTATTCCTCAAGAAAAAAATATTTTATACATTTCCCTTTTTGAATGGACAACAAAGAGAAATTCTAGCCATTGGATCTTTCAGATCCATGGCAACAATTGATTCTCGTGGGAGTGATGACAAGAGTTGGAATTCGGGTCAGTGTCATGCCTCTGTAGAAATCTCCACCCTTAGATGCATACAAAATGGAACGGAGTAGCGCAAATGGGGATGATCTTAGCTCTGCAAAAATGTGAGCCCTTCGATTTTGCCTCCATCCAATGGATCATATGGAAAGGCGCATTCACCTTTTTGCGGAGCTCTTTGAGCCACACGATTTTGGGAAAGATCCAAGGGCTGAGAAGGAAACGCGCCGAATTCAATTTCAGGATCATATTAGCCATCAGATTCGAAACCAATCTAACGGTTGAAATCTTTGAGCGCCTTTTGCCAACGGCTTTCTTTGTGAGCCATAGGATTTATGGGGAATCCAAGGGTCAAAAGTCATTCCCACCTTGACTTTTGCTGGAAGACATAAACCGTTGGATCTTGAAGGACATCTAATGGTCATGATTCATTTTCTTGCACTCTCATACCACCGACTCCTAAAAAACCATGATTCTATAGCTGTTTTGGAGGGTTTGACCACTAAGAAACAAGGGAAGCCTAGGCCTAGTCTATGTGATTGAGGAACTAGACTCTGGCCACCACCCTCTTCTCATTCGTCCATCACTAATCACTCCTTAATCTAAAAGGCCCATGTAGGGTTCATTTTTTCCCCTAATGATGCATGCTAACTGGAGGATTAGTATTCTCAAACACCACTCTTCTCACTTCAACCTCCTTAATGGAATATTTATGCATCTTAGACGCATTGAAAATAGAAGTGACTGGTGTGGATACCCCCTAGAGTTGACTAAGGTGGATGGTTATGAACTGAATATTCTCTTTCTCCGAATTGTACTATCATAAATAAATGGATATCTCCTATGAGTTGCTTCTTCTTCAGGAGCTTACATATCTCTTTTGTTGGTTTGTCTGCTTTGTTCACCCACCAATCTTTAAAGTAAATCTACATGTCTCTTCTCTGAACTTCCTCTTTGTATCTTATTTTTCTTATAATTTTCAGAGTTCCGGTTGGAGGCAAGACTTATCAGTATTGAAATCCATATCCAGATGTCAAATTCGATGATATAGATTTTCCCTTCTCACTCACTTAATGTTAACAATTTCTTCGTGGGCTTTGACAAGGAGAACTTGAGACTGCTTGAGAGCCACCTTCTAGCACTTAACTAGAGAGGTATAACATCAGGCATCGCTCTAGGCAATGGAGATCACCTATTGATTAGAAGGAAGGAAGAGGATTGAGGGATTAACATTAAACCAAGGGGCCTTCCTGTGTCTAAGAAGAGGTTGGAAGGTGAGGATCATCGGGTAGTGATTAGATGACACTAATTCCAACATTGGGAACCGGATGGGGGACCTTGCTTATCAATAAGGTTCTATGAGATATAGCTTCTATGGAGTCTAGCTTTCTGGAAATCTTTGCCCCAATGGAGGTTCAACCATGAAAAACCATGGACATCTTTGACTTGTACCAGATCATGGTGTTGTTGGACTTGGTCCTAGGAGTCTTTCTCAATTACATCAATAATAGATCCCTTTTGGTCCCATCTCTCAGGCAAGACTTCTGCCATATTAAAGTCCCTAGAAAGGATGATCTCCGATGGCAAAAAGTCTAAAGAATACCAATTATCTAGTCCTTATGTGTCTTGATTGGGATCATAAACTAAACCAATGATTTGAATCCATTATAATATCCACTAATCATGCTTTCCATATTAGATTGAAGCCAATCCCTACACCACTCCACCCATGTCATTGTTATGTGGCAATCCAACATGAGATAGTGAGATGCTCTTTAACCTTTTTCGTAGTTTGACTAAGTCGAATTTGATCTCTTAAAGAGAGATAAAGTCCGGGATGACATTTTTATCTCAAAGCCATTGACCAAATGTAGTTTCTCTTGAGGGGTTAGATAGCCTTGATATGTTGTACCAAAAAAACAATCATTTATGAAGGGAGATATGTTTATTGGTTACTGATTTAACCCTCTTTTTCTTGCTTTTATCTTCCTTTCCTCTTCTAGAGGTTCACGGGACTTGGCACACCAATCGTCCTTTGAGGGGGCTCTTCCATGGGAGTCTAGTGGGGAATTTACCTTTTTGAGACACTCTCCCAACCATGAAGTCCACATGACCATGTGGAAATGTGGAGCTGATGATAGAGCTTTCACTATTGGGGTCATCTTCTTTGCTAGAGGTGAAACATTCTCTTTGTTGGATGAGAATTCATCATCTTTTATAGATGTGATTTCTTCTTGGTTACCTTTCTTGCTTACAGAAAGAGTCTCTAGGGTTTCCTCTTCATTCAAATGTTCTCTGCATTCTCTAGGGTATTTTGTACTATTGATCTCCTTTTCTAGATTGCAGAAGATATTATTGGTTGTATTGAACTAGTGAGAGTGATTCAGCCCAACTGCTCCTCTTGGACTTCTTTCACTTGTATGCCTTACTTCCATGAGGGGCTAACAACTATGATCCTCAAATTATGTTCTAGTGAATATTATTGGTTCTGGATAGAATGATTTATCTTTCGAGGTCATAATGATTTTTTCAACCAAAGCATGAGCATTTTCCTTATTCTCTTTTGGCACAAATGATTTTCTCCTCAAAGGGTAATCCCTAATCCTATATCCTTGTGACCCACAATGAAAGCAAGCATTGGGTAAGTTTTTCTAAACTAGCTCCTATTCGAGAGGGACTCCTACACCAATGTCTATGACAATCTTAGTTAGAAGAACCCAGTTAAGTTCTGCACAAATATGTGGGTTCTACATATCATTGAAAGAGTGTGTTGTACATTCATAAATGAAACCTCCAACATCTTCGTTGGAGGCCAACAACCCGTTTGGAGTGACGATCTCCCTACTTAAATCATAAAGTAGGGAAGGTTAGGGATTTCCACCCACAGTAAGAAATAAGGTAGTTGGGACTTATTCAGAACAAAAGAGGCATCTTCATTGCTAATAAGTACTATGTATATTCATTGATCATCATACTAGAATGAAGTTTATGTATTTCATTAAACATAAGAGTGAATTCTTTGATTGTTTCAAGAAGTTCAAATCATTTTTCGAGAAACAAAAAGAAAGGTATGTTAAGAAGATAAGATCTGATGGAGGGGAAGAGTATTTCTCTCAAGATTTTACTGATTTTTTGTATCATGAAGGTATCAAAAGATAAGTTACATGTAGGTATACTCCACAACAAAAAACAGCTACAAAGAAAGGAAACAAAAGCATAGGAGAGGCATCTAGAAGCATGACAAATGATATGTGTTTGCTTTTCTCTTTTTTTGGCTCAAGCTATTAGCACAAGTGTGTACATTATGAATAGATTCCCTACTCCTAGAGTTCATCATTTGACACCATATGAGCTATGGCATGGAACACAACCAAGTATAAGTCATCTGAAAGTATTTGGTTTTGTATCCTATGTGCATGTACCCACTGAAGTGAGATCAAAACTTGATGGGAAATCAAAAAAATGTATATTTATTGGTTGTGTAGATACTCAAAGAAGATACAGATGCTATAATCCTTATTCCATTAAGGTGGTTGTTTCAAGAGATGTAAACTTTGATGAATCACTTTCATGGTCTGCAGATAAGAAAAGTTTGCACATCATAGATGGAGATGAAGAAGATACGAGTGAAGGATATGAGTGATGCAAAGTGATGAGAGGAGTGGTTTGGATGAAGAAACAGGGCTACCTTTCAATGGAAGATCAAGGCAAGATTCATCTCCAATTTTTGAAAGTAAAGGTAAACTCAAACTTCTTGAAGTTAATGACAAAGGAGAAGAAGTTTGTAGTATATATGAGTATAGAGCATCATCAAATGCTCCTTTAAAAAAAAAAAAAGCAAAAGCACCTACATTGGAGCTAAGAAGAACTTGAAAGGTATACTTTTAAATCTTTTATGAATATTCATTATGCTTTTATGAAAAAGGTTGAGTTAAAAAATCAACCTATATGTTATGATGAGGCAAAAGGAGATGAAATGTGGTAGAAAGTAATGAAAGAAGAAATGGATGCACTACAAGATAACAAGACTTCGACTTTAGTTCCAAAGATACCAAAAATAAAAGGTAATTGTTTTCAAGTGGGCTTTCAAGATTAAAAGAAATAGTGATAGTAGTGTGTCAAGATATGAGGCTAGACTTGTAGCCAAGAGATATGTTGAAACTCAAGGATTGGACTATGAGGAAACATTTATTTTAATAGCAAACATGCCCATAGTGAGAACTTTTTTGTCTTTAGCTACGAGTAAAAGATGTAATATATATCAATTAGACATAAAGAATGCCTTTCTTAATGGTGAGTGAAGTGAAAACATTTATATGTCACAACTAGATGGTTTTGTGGATGCAAAATGTCCTAATCATGTATGGAGGTTAAAGGAATTATATGGCCTTAAACAAGCACAAAGGGCATGGAATGCAAGGTTAGTAAAGTATTGTATGTTGTAAGGATACATAGTGAGTCATTATGATCCTTCACTTTATGTAAACCATGTAGATGGCATGTGTGTATATAAATGCATTTATGTGGATGGCTTGTTGCTTACAAGGAATGATGCAAAAGCAAATGAATTATATGGTCTTAAACAAACATCAAGGGCATGGAATGCAAGGTTATTAAAGTATCTTATGCTGCAAGGACACACAGCAAGTCATGGGGATCCTTCACTTTGCATAAAACATGTAGATGACATGTGTCTATATGTATGCATTTATGTGGATGACTTGTTGATGACATGGAATAATGCAAACGCAATTGAAGAGATCAAAGGTGATTTGGGAAAGGAACTTAAAATTCTAGATCCTTGTTTTCTTAGATACTTTCTTGGGATTTAGATTGAGTATGGAGAGGTAGGTATGTGGTTGATGCAAAGAAAGCATATATGTGGTATGCTGAAAAGTTTTGGTAAGCAAATGGAATGAAATGTAAAGTTGAGTGCAAAAGAAGGTGATGCATTGCATGATATGAGTGCTTATAGATTCATGGTAGGATCTTTGATTCATGCAACAAAAAGTAGACATGATATATGATATGCAGTGGAAGTATTGTCACAGTTTATGCATGAACGTAAAGTGCCAGATATACATGTAGCCAAAAGATTTCTTAGGTATTTGAAAGGTACTATGAGCAAAGGATTAATTTATAGCCATGATGCTGATCTAACTCATATAGTCTTTAGTGATGTAGATTGGGTTAGATGTAAAGATGACAGAAGATTCATAAAAGGATATGTGGTAATAGCAGGAAACAAGACGTTAACATGGAGCTCAAAGAAATAGCCTACATTTGCTTTATCTTCTAGAGGAGCTGAGTATAAAGGTTTAGCATTGGCTACTACTATGATTATGTGGTTTAAGAACTTGTTTCATGACTTGGATGTGCAATTTTATATACCATTGATATATGGGGATTACTTGAGCAACATTCATATGACTCAAATCCTATTTTTCATGCTAGAACAAAGCATATGGAGGTATGTTATCATTTTGCTCCAAAGAATGCCATAAACAATGAAGTGCACGTTTCCTTTTTTGGAACAAAAGAGCAAGTTGTAGTTATCTTCACGAAATCCTTGGATGGACCAAAGCATCTAATTCAGTGGTTCCAACATAGAGATATATATACATATGTATATATGCATACATACACACACATGCATACGTACATAGACAACCACACACACACACACACACACATATATATATATATATATATATATATATATATATATATATATATATATATATATATATATATATATATATATGTGTGTGTGTGTATGTGTGTGTATGTGTGTGTATGTGTATATGTATGTATGTGTGTGTATGTATGTCTATATATATATATGCTCTTATATGTATGTGTGTATGTGTCTGTGTGTGCTCGCGAACGCCTATTCGTTTGTGTGTTTGTAATACTCATTCACACGATAAGGGCAGCGAAACACGATTGGTAATATTCCAATCATTTGGGCGCTCTCATTAGAATGCCTATTCAATTACAAGCTTGAATGAGTATAGGAAAACGTTACAAGTTATCACATCGTGAAAGGGCAAAGGCAGATTTCGACTGTTCCTTTCAGCCCACTAGTGACATTGATCGATAAATCAAGTTTAGCCATTGCGAAGTGATAATTATATCTTATTTATTTGTGATTATAGTTATTTGTGATTATATCTCATCTCACAAAATACATCCTAACTTTTGTGCGTCATAAGGCAGTGTGGCATCTTGTTGAAGTTGCTGTATCAAGTCTGTATTCCTCTTTACAACAGCCTACAAGCTATTCAGATAACCTCCTTATGGCGTAAAGACTAGAAACTGCCCTTCATGATCCTTTCCCCAACAACATTAAAACCCATTAAGAGTTTGGAAGCTAAAGTCCTGCAATATCAATGCTGCTCCTCTCTCTTCTTCTAAAAAAAGTGAATACATCAGAGTCAAACTGTAGGCTATCTGAGCATTAAAAATTTTAACACATCAACTTTTGGTTTATATGTGACTATTCACCCTCATCCCGAGTCTTGGAATCTGGTTATGATACAGTTGTCACTGAAGGGCACAACTCAAAACTTGCATCTTTCTGAACTTGGAGCTCAAAAACACACACGCACACACACACATCTCCCTCTCTCTCTCTCTCTCTCTCTCTCTCTCTCTCTCTCTCTCTCTCTCTCTCTCTCTCTCTCTCTCTCTCTCTCTCTCTGTGTGACACACCCACGTACACGCAAATGATTTCCTTGACCCTCCAAACTTTATGTGAAGAAGAGTGATATTATAAACCCAAGTCATAGGACGCGACTACTTTAAATTTGTTCCACTTGAAAGGAGATAGTAATAAACATACTATATGCATTATATTCATCTCCTTTGAATGAATGTATTAGAAAATATCCGCTAGAAGATTTCCTATACCATAGAAGGTTTGTATTAGAATAACTCATAGAAAAGGTTAATATATTTCTATCTTGGACTACGAGACTAAAGACCATGCTGCATTGGGCCACATTATCGAAACAATTTCACAGAAAGCTAGCTGATCTTGTAAGGAAAAAGATAGATAGATTTCAAGAGTAATAACATATCGAGAGGAAAACTACTTTCAAACTTATTTTCATGCTAGCGTGAGCCTGTTGAACTCAAAATCCTGATGCAAGTAGGTGGAGACTAGGAAATACATTAAGAAGAAACGGTCTTAAAATATGCTACTCTAAGTTTTGAAGGAAGTATCGGTTTTCAAGAAATTCAAGGATATATTTCTATGGAGGTAGTTAATATTTTATAGTTGTCTTCTATACTCCTCTTATCCTAAGCTATATCACATCATTAAGATTCATCATTCCACTTCCATATTGGTCTATGAGACCGACACTTAAAACAGTAATCTATGAATATTGTCCATTGTATGCATGTATTATAAGCATGTTAAATTCATCCTTGTGGGCGCCTTTGGGAACCTTAGAAAGCTATTGATAAACTTGAATTTCAATTTCCATACGATACGCATTACCTCGAAAAACATAGACTAATGAGCTGCATTGCCTCTCTTAATAGCTCTTCATTTAATGTAAGATCGTAATCTTTCTTTTTCCTAATTACATTAATCAGTAAGATGTTTTTTTCTTCCTCATGAATCAGCATCGAAGTTGTAACTAATTGAGAGAATTCAAGAGGAGGAAACAGAAAATACATTTAATTAATTTTATTGCGTTTATCCAGTTAGGTAGAGCTCTTGAAATGCCGCAAATTATCTAACTCCTAATCTGAGAAATTATTTCATGCATGTACTGTTGAATAAATCAAAACCAGATCCGCTTCAATGTATTTGACAATCTTTTGCACTAAAACAAGTGAATAAATACACAATAAATACAATGCATTAGAGAATAATATTGAAAAAATCATTGTCCTATTCAAAAGAGAAATTATACTATCTTCCTTAAAAAAAGACAATCCGCTTTTTCGAAAAGAGCTCGATCGACCTATTAAACAATATTGGCCATATAACAATGATATCCTCCAATCCTTGATATGTCGGGGGAGACGAAATATCTAACTAAGTTTTAATTTCCATATCCATGTGAAAAATGGGTTTGACTAGCAAAGAATTATTTTTTCCTAGGGTAAGTTATTTCTCGCGGAGAAGATGATGATGAAGTGGCTCATATCGATATCCCAATGCTGTGTGATACATACATGTGTAAGTATAGCTGAAACGAACAATCAAAATTCATTTAATTTAGAGTAATAAGATATTCAAGTAAGCATATTTGGAAGATCATTCGAAGTCTAATCAAAGAACAAGTTGGTGTTGATTTGCTCCCACTTAACCAGGCAATATTGGGTCCCCCCATGTTGCTAGGTTTCGCATGTTAAACTCTGTCTTTGATTTCTTTACTTTAGGAAAGAAATTTATCTTTTTAATGATGTTATTCTCTTTTGAACATAAAATATTTTATGTTACTGACATAGCCATATGACAGGATACAACCTTTGACTAGTAACAAGAATGCGTATAGCTGTGTCGGATTTCCATGGTCTTTTTAGGTGCATCTGCATTGTTGATGTCTTAGAGGAGCGTTGAAAATACATATTTGTTTATCCCATCTTATGAGTATGTTGGCGTTATGATAATGAGTAATGTTCCGAATAAGATTTAGGATTTATATTTGGGCTATGCTGTAGAAATTTGTCTCTTAAACTTAAAGATTTCACATCAAATCATTCAACTGGAATTGAGAAAAGTAGGAGGGATAATCAAATAGCATTAGGAAGAAAGCATGTAAGGACAAATTGCATGGGAATGTAAACTCATGCGCCTTTACGAATCAATGTCTGTTAAACAAATAATTTTCAACGAGATGGAAACCAAATTCAACGAATACCCTAGAGAATTAATATGTTAAAAATATTTTAGAGTTAACCCAAATCCTTGCAGTTATTGTGGTCCTGATATATTCAAAAGTAAATCATAACTTACTATAATTGATCATCTCAATTCTAGGGATTCTGTTTATGGAAAAGAAAGCACATTTCTAGTTAACTAGCTTCTACAGGAAAATTATGTCATCTATGCGAGACATCGGACCCACATGTCCCTCCACAGTGCTAGAAAGAGTGTGCATCATTTCCTTGAGATCTTAAAACTTCCTAATATTATAGTTAATGAGAATTGATTATATATACATACGTCTTATTCTCATAAAGCTAATGAAAAAAACGCTTGTTTATATTGAAGCATTTTAAGCCTCCTCATGATGTTTTCCACTGCATTTTCTATATCAAATGATAGCAATTTCACAAATGCGATCCATAGATAGAGTTGAAAGAGGTGATAACCAGAGAGAGAGAGACAGAGAGAGAGAGAGGGAGAGGTTTCCATTCATTCAATTGAAACTGATTTTAGGTCTCAAACATGGTGCCATCGTTATCGTTTCACAAACTGTTGGGAATTCAGAACATAAAGAATTTAATAAAATCCTAATGTAAATCACAGTCACGCAATTTATAGACATTACTTTATACAACTAGACTTCCGCTTGAGCCATGCGAGCCTTCACAAATAATAAATTGGGCAAGAGGCTGGATTCGATCAAAAAGGCCAAATAGTAACGTTTTTCAATAATATTTAAATTTCTAAACCCAATAATTATATTTCTATCTTTCATAATTTTGTCATGTTCATGTTTCTTTCTCCAAACATTTCCTCGAGTCCACCAACAACACACGAAAGGGATCCTTTACTGTCCCAATCAATCATTCAAAGAAAACAAAATTTTGCTGGAAAATGGAAAACTAGGATAATCCTTTTCATTATTTCATTCGGGCGGTTTATGTTAATGCTTGAAAGTTAGTTGTCTCTTATTTAAGTTCAAAAGCTTGAATTATATGAAGAAGAAGAAAAGTACAAGCAAGATGGAAATAGATACAAAGTAACTTGTTTAAGTGACGCTTGAGAATTCTTCGCATTGAATTCTCGGTCCTATTGCTCTTGTATAAGCCCTGTTGCTCTTCATATAAGCATAGAAACAAAAGATGCCATATGTCCTCCTCTTCAACTACAAATCTTTCTCACCAAGGAGGCAAGCGAACCACTTTGTGAATCCTAACATTGATCGAAGTAACTTTACAGAGAGCTTTCAAGAGTAGCATTGGCTACTCGTTCTTGTTAGTAGCTGTCAACGAGCCAAACATTTAAGCTCCATTAGAGCCATGATGTATTCATGCCCAAATCTCAAGTAAGGGAGAGGAAGAGTGCATAACTCCACTTAATCCTTTGAACGCCATCTCATGGTATGAGGAAGACATGAACTTAAGAAGCCTCATATCTTCCCTTCTTCAACCTTACTTCTTCTTTTGATCACACATGAGTTTTCATACTCCTAAACTCGACCACGATCTAGGCCGTCAAGTTTTATCCATTGATTATTATCATAATTAAATAGCTTCTTCCAATATGGAAGGCATGTACTTCCTAAAGCATCTTCTTCTCATGTAAGAGGGTCCCCATAGATGGGGAACAAAATAGAATCATTTTTTTCTTATTGCTACTACCCATTTCTCATCTGAATTGAGATGTAGTAAAAATTATCTTAGTAAAAATTATCTTATTCCATGCTTTCCACTATGAGGAAGTCAATTACGAACCCTTGCACACGTGGTACCTATAATGAAAATACATCAATGTCAAGTAGGTACAAATTGGAACCAATACAAATGGTCAAATAAAAATAAGCGACCACTATCCTTGGATGTAAAGCTCAAACACTCCATCAACTCATGAGTGTTAGGGGATGAATCAACACCCCTATGTAGCTTTAGAGGGTTGTAGGCCCTCATATATTGTTTTCAACAATGAGTGAGAGTCGCCATTTTGGCTTCATTTCAAACTCTAGATGCATAAAAATAATGAAACCTTACAAAATTAATTGTACACTTTTAGTTACCCATAGCACATTAAAAAACTTGATAACGATACTACAACAGAGAGATCCAACCTTTGTCGAATAGAATAGTTGTCATGCTATGTGCACAGACACACCTGCACTATTAGAAACCTCACTCTAAGCTCACATAGACAACAATCGTCAAATTCATACCTCTTTTAATAAACTCTATGAAAAATTAGAAAAAAGTAGATTCTCCTCAAATTCATAACAAAATAAGGAAATATGAATGAAAGAAAATATTGCTAGAAACTAGCTTTCTACACATATAGGTGGTGAGAAATGACTAACTATAGCGAAGTATAAGCTAGTAGAATGGCTAACTTCACAGGTGGTTGTGTGTAGCAACTTCCTTACACTCTATACTAGTTTCCTTACACTCTATACTATCTTAGGACAATATTAGAGGTCGTGGAATGCCACTCATGGCTTGGATTCATGAATAAATGGGCTATCAAAAAATGCTTCTACAATTTTGCAAAAATATCTCAATCAACCACTAAACATTTTGGTAAGCTATGACTTCAAAAAGTGGTTGAAACTTCTTAGTAGTTGAAACTCATGATATGACTTTTGCAAATGATAGGTCCACTTTTCATCCATTCCCTCGACTTGTTGGCTAAGGTTTAAGGCTTGTTTCTTAACACCCTCCCTCAATCTATGAACTAAAATATATCATATGAATGCTTCTATTCAATTTTAGTAGGTTTTTTCCTTCAAAAACTTTTGTAAAAATATTTGAAATTGATCCTTGGTACTCACATGCTCCAACTAGACCTCCTTTGCAATCCCCTTCCCTTTAATGAAGTGGTAGTGTACTTCAATGTGATTATACCTAGCATCGAAAACTAGATTCCAGGCTAGGTGTACAATATTCATGTTGTAACACATGATAGGAATTTGTTTAACCTACAAGTTCAAGTCTTCAAAGATATCCTTTAGCCACATAAGCTCACAAGTGAGTTCTAAGGCTCTATACTCATATTTGGTTAAAGATACAACTACGATGGCTATTTGTTGGAGCTCCATGAGATATTCTTGCTTCGTATCATGACTACCTAGCCACTTTTACTCCTGTCATCTTTCGAGCCTACCCAATCTGCATTTTAATTAGCTTTCACTTGTGAATCTTCATCATATGACTAGAATAAACCTTCAATTATAGCTCCCTTGTAGTATCTAAGGACCCTCTTAGCTATCATTAAGTTTTGTGGTTTGGGAGTTTGCATAAATTGTGAGAGACTAGCTACAACTACATGCATGATGTACCACCTAGTAAGAGTTTCATAGTCAAATATCTGAGAAAGGCTCTATGCAAAATAATATCTTCAACGTCTTCTCCCTCATGTGCACTCAGTTTCATATTCACTTCCAATGGATTTGTAATTGGCTTTTAGTTATAAATGCCATACTTTGCTAGTATATCAAGAATGTACTTCATTTAACACTGAGTCACAACAAAGGAGAACAAAGACATGTTCTCTTTTTCTTTTTACCTAAAGACCATTATATGAAGCAAAAAAGTGGGCATTTTACAATATCTAGAAAGCATCACGAGTCTTGCTTGTAAATATTGTCACTAGAAGCTTGATCTCATATCCCAAGTAGTCAAGATAGATATACTAAAATTCTTGTTGCCATGAAAACTAGTTGTTGAGCATGACCAAGAATCCCACATGATGATCTTGGACAATAGATTAGAGTTGAAAAGGTACAAGTAAGAATTCGCGAAGCTCCTTCATTACATCTATAACCTCAACAAGCACAGATGATAGCTAATTAAAAGTTACTCGAAAATTAGAGTACATGTGTTGCAAAAATCAGAGCATTTTAACAAGGCAATTAAGATCATCCCCTTTGTATGGTTAAGATCCCCATTGAATGCCTGGCCATATTAACAGAATATGAAATACGTTTCACAAAAGCATTCCCACGAGAAGATAATATTCAACAAAATTATACTAAGAAACATTCACACATGATCAAAGAAATGCTCAAGATAAATCAAGCTGAACACAAAGTGAAAGCAGAACTCCAAATTATATTTACATTAAAATGATCTTTTACATTTCATGTGTTCTACAAGAGTAATGTGAATCTACAATAGAAGCCGATCATAGCTTTCCTCAGGCTCAAGGATATTGGGATCCTCTAGCACATTAGAACACCTATCTTGCCTCTCTTGCTCCAAGATTGGCTCTTCAAGGTCAGCCATGTCCCCCGGTTCATCTGCAAGTGGGAGAACAGGCTCCCTTGAAGCTGGTTGGAATCTCTCCGTATCTGCAATGTGCTTCCTTCCAACCTCTTGGTCTTCATCTGGGCATTCATTCAGCCCATTGATTCTCATTCTAATGAAGCTCACTTGAGCATCATCCTTCTCCACAGCTATGCAGTGCCTGAACATCTTTAAGGAGCAAGCCAGAGTCGTTCTTGAAACAGCAGAAAACCACTTAGAGGCTTCAATCAACCATGACTAATGAAAATTGTGAAAATTGAAATTACCTGTGCCCGAAAAAAGGTCTAGGACCCAGTCATCATCATTGGAGAATAGCTGAAGCAATCTCATTATGAGTTTTTGTGGCTTCTGATAAGGGTTAACCAATGTCATGTCCCCAGCTACATGACGAAGTTTCTTGGTAACGGCTGGGAACATGAGCACATTTGAAATCCCATTCTCATTGCAATGCTCCCTGACTCTCCTTTTGCTTACTTCATCATAATAGCCAACTATAATGCATTCAGTGGCGCTCACAAACCGATGCAAAGGAGTGTGATTTACGTTTGTCTTCACCCTGCAAAAAAGAACTATGAGTCACAGAGAGCATCATTAAAGCCATGGAGATAGAAAGAAGATTACTTACCAAGTGAGGCACTCCACAGCATGACATCTTGCCTTCAGAGCAGTTGAAACAGAGAAAGACTGGTCTCTGCTATGGAAAATTACTATCCTCCAAAGAGGAGACATAGTCAACTCTGCAAAATCAGTGACCATCTTCCGAATCTGAGGGTGTTTGAAGGGTTCATCATCATTTACTGATCCCAACATCCTAAATCCATAGGGTATGTCCGCTATGAGAAGGGAGAAATGTTTTCTAGGCACAACAGAACAAATATTATTTACATCACTACAGAACACATTGTAATATACAGGCCTAAGGGGGTCTAGGGGATTGGAGAAACATTTAAGATCAGGTTCATCATCAAAATCCATCTCCTTCGCTTTCAGTCTAAATTTCTCATGCCTTGCTCTTTGAATGTGAGCAAGGAATGTAGGGGGGCAATCATCTAGTACCTCTGTAGACTTACTTTTCCTTGGTTTCAGCAGAAAAAATTGGAAAGACAATTAAAAGAGCTCTTCAATACAGCAAACAGAACATAAGGAACGGATGCATGGCATCGATTTCTTGTTGGGGTAGATGCTAGGCATCGACCTTCTACTGAAAATCGATGCTTGGCATCGACTTTGGGACATAAGTCGATGCCTGGCATCGACTTTTGCCACGAGGTCGATGCCAGGCATCGACTTATGTTGCAGGTCGATGCCAGGCATCGACTTATGCTTCAAGTCGATGCCAGGCATCGACTTATGCCCCCAAGTCGATGCCAGGCATCGACTTCTGCCTGCAGGTCGATGCCAGGCATCGATTTTTGCCTGCAGACTGATGCCAGGCATCGAATTTAGCTGTAAGTCGATGCCATGCAAGGCATCAAATTGGTTAGGTGAATCAAGGCATCTAACTTAATGGCAAACCAGGCACAAGCTCAGAAAGAGAACCTACCCAATCACGAAACAGGATGAAATATTCTGATAAGGCTTTGTAGGATGATGTGGTTGGATAGTCTGCTTGGACCTCTGTCCAAGAAAAGCAACCCAGCCTCTTCATCATCACCTCCTGAATCTTCATGTACACTTTATGACTACAGACACAGAAATATAAAAGAGACTAGGTTAGACCAGAAGCATGGGAGGAGGGAAAAAGGATCTGAGAATAACATACATACTTATTGAGCTCAGTCACCATCTCCTCCAGGCTTAACTCCTTCGAGATTACCCTTGACAAAGTTGATATGATCAATGTATCATCCTTGATTCCTTGAAGGGCCCTCCATGGGGTCAGCTTCATGTCCTTAGGAGCCTCTTCAATTGAAAGGTCAACTTTCCTTCCCTTTCCCTTCAAATCAACTTGTGGGTCTGGCCTCGACTTTCGTTGCTTCTGGCCCTTGACCTCCTTGTTCTCCCACATTGTGAAAATTCTATCCTGTAGATCCCAGATCTCACCTGATCTGAATGCCAGTTGAAACCATGGATCATATTTCCTCAAAGCATCAGACTTTCTATTCTCATCCAATGCAATTCCAACCTCAATAAGGCATTGCTTTCGTAGATTGGGATGTATTCTTCCAGCTTCCTTCACAAGACAATCTTCATATTCATGGTGGAAGGGTACCTCTTTTACACATAATTTTTTTCTAATATACGTTCATCTACCTCTTTGATATCTAGCCAAGACCACAATAAAACCTAATCCTTGAAATCTTAACCAAATGTAAAATTTCTTCTTGTATAGTGTTCAATGGCATAGCATATTCCAGTTGGAACTCAACTTGGATATATTCCAGTTGTAAAATTTCTTCTTGTAAAATTTCTCCAAACAATTTTATTATATATTCCTGTTGGAACTCAACTTGGATATATTTTGATTCATTCACAATGCTTAGACTCAATGACTCATATGTAGTTAGAAATCAACTGTGTTTCTCATTTGAATCAAAAGGGAATCAAATCTTTGGTTCCCTTATTAGTGTATATTTGAGTAATTAAGTGATTTGATGTAATTTGATGTTTAATGTTATTTAATGTACTTTAATAAGCTTTTGATTTCATATCTTCTTGATGTGACATTTGATGTGACATCTTCACTTGATCTCGGATTTCTACTTATTTAAAAAGGTCATTCATCTTCAGTCTTATGTGAACTCAGTGAAGATGAGCTCAATCTTTTCAGTGGATGCTTGGGCATCAGCTTCCTCTGCTCATATTGATTCATTGTTCTCAGTTGAACCTTTCCAGAGAAGTGATGATCCCTATGATTTAGAACGTGCTGATGATTCCATGTTTTCTGTTGAGTCATTTAAGTTATCCAATTCACAGTGCAATGCGCCTCTTGATCTCCCATCTGATCCAACCATTGATCTCCCTTCTGACTCAAGTGCATGTGGAGCAACGAAAAAGCAAAGCAAGCTCAATCTACGATTTAAAAGAAGGTCTCGTGAAGTAAGTCGAAAAAGATTTAAATTTCTTACTTCAGATAGACAGATTGCATTGGATATTGTGAAGCATTGTTGTGGTTTGAAATGTTTGTATAATTTAGGAATGAAGAAACTAAAGCACATAAGAGAAAAATTCCTCCATTTAGATAGTGAAAGGCAAGATATATACCTTGTTTCTTGCATGCAAATGATTGAGGATAACATGTCAGTAACGCGTGTTGGTTTTGAATATTTCTTTACTCAAGGGATGCCATGCTGTAGGGCTGCATTTAAAATTGCAATGGGTGTAGGAAATTTTAGAATACATAGGGTTCAACAAGGGTTTTTGAATGGGGATCTCATTTTGGATACGTTCCATGTTGGAACCAAAGGATCTGTTGGACGTCATGCAATGAATTGGATGATGAACTATTTTAGCTTGCATTGTGAATTTATGCCTACAACTGGAAGGTTGCACTTGTCAGATAACTTTACTCGTCGAGAGGTATTTCAAATATATAGAGAAGACATGGAAAATAGAAATGAGAAGTATGTGTTGTATCGTCACTTTACTCGATTATGGAAGGAAGAGTTTAACAATGTTTCTATTCCTCGTAAAGTTAGAATGGGTGAATGTTCAGTTTGCGCCACTTTGAAAAACATGGCAAAAGGGGCTACAACACCACAGGAAAAGCATAATTTTAAAAACCTTCTTAACAACCATCGTGACAGTCAAGCATTAGAGAGAAAGAAAGCAATTCATCATCGAAATAAGGCACTCAGAAATCCGAAGCGTTATATGTGTTTGTTGATCGATGGTATGGATCAAAAAAAAACTTGTTTGCCACATTTTTATCGCATCCCTAAGGACATTGGAGATGAAGTCCTTGTGCAAATGCATTTGGTTGGTGCTTTGGTATACAATGGAACTGTAATGTCCAAGGTTTTCTTCACATATCTGAATGTGCATAATGATCCAAACCTTACAGTTACTGTCATTCATCCTGATTTGCAATCATGGAAGGGTCTTTTGCCACCAACTCTATATTTGCAACTAGATAATACTGCAAGAGAGAATAAAAATTCTACAGTCTTTGGATATTTAAGCATGCTTGTTGAAAAATAGGTATTTCAGAAGGTTAAGGTAAATTTTCTTCTGGTTGGCCACACTCATGATCACATTGATCAAATGTTCAATACTTTCTCTAAGAAGTTGGCACGTAACAACGCTTTTACTCTTCCGATTTTATCTGAGCTGATTTCAGAAGCATATACTCCAAAACCAGAAGTTCAACACCTCACACAGATTTATGACTTTAAGCACTTTTGCTCAATGGGCCTTGATAACAGTGCTAAGGTTTTGGCTCCATTGCACAATATTAGTTTCAACCATGTATTCTTGATGAGGAGGGTTGATGAAATAACCCTTTTATTTGCAAAGCAGTATTCATCTTCTCTTGGGTGGGAGCCTAAAGAGGGATGCAGATTCTTATTGCAGGTGCCTAATTTGTCTACTGTAACAATGTATGGTGCAGAACAATCACCATATGAAGATAAAAACAATACAGAAAGATGTGGAAGTGTGGTTGATCAAAGTAAAAGCTGGATGCATGCACTATTGAGCGTGCAAAAAAATATGCTGGAGATCAAGATGTATCTTGGTGGGAGGACTTTTTCAATCATCAAGAAGAGATTATACAGTATACAATTGCAGGTCACTGGCCAGTTGATGTTCCATTCACATGGGATTTTTGTACACAAAGATCCGTGAATGTGGCCCAAGCATGTAATGCAGATGCACTTCAAAGTTTTATACATCCACCAGAAAGAAATATTTATGTAGGCCCAAGGATGACAAAACAGGCAGAAGCAAGATGGCAAGGAAATTTAATAGAGATAAATGTTGGAACGCTTATTGCAGTACTTGCTGATGGTGATGAGGCTACCAGACCATTTTGGATTGCAAAGGTTTTAGAGATAACTAAAGATATTGATCAGAGAAGAATAGAGGCTTTGATGGTGCATTGGTATTACACTAAAAGTAGTAATGCATTCACAGGTAAATATAACTTAGAAATGGTGTGTGATACTAAACGAACAGGTTCAAAAAGGAAAAAGAATATTCGAAGCACATCCACTCTTAAAATGGATGATGTAGATATTCGTGTTTATGATTTTTCCTTGACAAAAACTGGTCACTTGAGGAAAGCAACCATCAACATGATAAAACAAAAGCTTCCAGATGTATGTGGTACAGGAAATCATAGGAAAACAAGAAGAGTTGTGCATGATCCTGCAGAATTTGGTATGTACGTGGATGAAGATAGAGCTCTTGTGGATATAGAAGAAGAAGAAGAGAGCTCTCAACAGTATGAGACTGAATCAAATGCATCAGATGATGAGGGTGTAGACATAGATCGACAAAGTTGTGAGTTGCATTGAAGCTCTCAAACATTTTTAGTGCTTATGTAAATGCCTCAAAGTAGTTTGGTTAATGAAACCATGTTTTGTAGCAATTTTGAATAACAATCAGATATCCACCCATTAAAGGTATGTCTAAAATGTTATTTTTGTGTAAAAACTATTGATTTCTACATTCTTATATATATTTTAGACATGTCAATGTCTTATCATATAGATTTTGGACATGTCAATGTCTTATCATATAGATTTTGGACATGTCAATGTCTTATCATATACATTTTGGGACACGTCAATGCCTAATATAGTGAAATTTTGACTACATTTTGAGCTCTTTTTTTTTGAGAAAATGACAAAAAATGTCAAAAATTACTTGTTTTCACCTCATTTTTGTAATATATGTATACTGGTGTAAAGGAATTCCAAAAATGAGGTGAAAACATGTAATTTTTGACGAGAGTGTTCTCTTTTTACGACATAGTTCTCGTTTGTTACGACTCGCTGTTATTTGCATGAGGTATATCCATTGTTTCTTATAGATTACTTCTATGCCTAAGAAGAAATTCAATTATCCACGATATGAGATCTTTAATTCTTCTCCGAGATTCCTCTTGATCTCTCTAGTGCTTGCATCATCGATTCCTATGACAATAAAATCATCAACATAAATGCAAATATAGACAACATGTCCACCTTCCTTCTTCATGTACAATGAAAAGTTGGCATCATTTTGTTTGTAACCACATTTAGCTAAGTATTCCACTAGCCTTTGCTTCCATGCACTTGGGGCTTTCTTGATACCATAAAGATCCTTCTTTAATTTGGACACATGATGAGAATACCTTTGATCATCAAAGCATTTTGGTTTGCTTCATGGAAATGTTCTCTTGTAGTTCACCAATCAAGAAAGCATTCTTCACATCTAGTTTGTGGATCTTCTGACTCTTGGAGGTTGCAATTGCAATGAGAGTTCTTACTGTAAATCATCCTTTCTATATGATTGAAAGTCTCCTCAAAGTGAATGCCATAGATTTGTGCAAAACCATTGGCAACGAGCCTTTCTTTATACCTAGATATGCTTCCATCTCAATTACTCTTTACCTTATATATCTATTTGTTTCCCAATCTTAGGCACCAATGAACAAGTTTGATTCTAGTTGAATGCTTTGACTTCCTGCATAAATACATACATACGTATGTCATACGTAGATATGTACATGTATATGCATTGCTTTAATGGTTAACGAAGAGATTCAATGGTTTCATATGTACTGGCAGAGAGTGGTATTTTTTTTTTCAAATGGAAGTGTAGTTGAAGCTTATTCCTCTGAGCTTTAACTTTGAAATTGCAATTATATAAGTGGATGGACATAGTATCCATGGGACCCCCAGCCTGAACTCCACAAAGCAGGAGTTAGACTGCCCGAAAGTGACTCAAAAGAGGGCTGCCTAAAAGCAACTGGTTTCAACTCAATCCAACATGGTTACACAGGCCTTAGGCCCACAAGATGTCCTGCGGTAGATGGGGATCGAACTTTCACCCCTCCCTCAAGAGATGGAAGACCCATCCAACCAAACCAACGTGTGCGGATGAGAGTAGTATATTTCTATGCTGAAGAATGTGGTTATTAACTAAGGATCTTTTTTCTTAGAAGATTATGTTCCAATTGTGATATTCGATTGTATAGAAATCAGACTCGTTATTATATTGAGAAACATATGCAAAAAGAAAGCAAATATAAAGCTTTCCGTTTGAGTAAGAATTCTTTAACACAAATATAAATAGCTTCTACTTCTTAGTACTGGTTATTCTTGAAAAACATGTATATTACAGCGGTCGAGAATGATTGTATACAAATCTCAAGACATTCTTTTTCATGCTTGTCGTTGAAAGACTATGATTACGAATATTATTATGTCATATTCAAGAGAGGATTAAAAGCCAGTAAAGTATAAAGCTAAGAAAAATATGTTTCCTTCTGTCTTTTTTGTAGAACTGAGCGATGGCGCTTCCATCGCATACAGAGGGACATGTGCCGGATACGTTAGTGGGTGGAGACCAACAGTAACAAGAAGTCTGATGGGACTGCGAATGAGCATGTAAACGACCCTGTGAGCTAGATTCCTACAAGTAGCGCTACTGCCTTAAATAAAGCTTGCATGGAGGCGAGTCAAGCGGCCAATCTTTATCAAATTATTCACATCTTGGATAACATGGATATCTCCATACAAACCAGTTCAACTTCAACTTGTCCTGATGCCATATCAACCCTTCATAAGCACCAGCTATACTCGATTTGTTGGCCCCATTCCATCATCCGTTTCCATTTCCGAGTTGAGCATCATCTTTACTCTTTATCGGAAAATTGCTACCAGTTATGCGTTATGGTAGGGACAATCCTTTCTGCTGACTTGAGCCATAAGAGGTGTGATCGACATGGCACCCTGACAAGGCGTCCCACATATTGGCAATGAGACCATCCATAGATTCCAAGAATGTCATTGCACCAGAATACCACCCACCTCAAACACCTTTTCAAATATCTTGCTCAATCGGCAACAGATGCATGCCTCCTTTGTTCACAAAGATGCAACATAACCCTCAAAACATCCGCAATAAAGTTTCCAAGTACCAAACATCTGTCACCAACTTCTTGTTATCAAGAAATAGATGGTGGGTCATTTTCAGGCCTTATAATGAAACGCTGTGAATACAATAATACAAGCTATGGAGACGCCTCCCCAGATCAGTGCAGCAGATAAAAGAAAGGGCAATAATCCTTCAACGTTCAGAAGAGAATTTGGGGCCATATTAATAACTCAGTAGAGAGAGAGAGAGAGAGAGGGGGAGAGATAGAAAGCATGTCTCATAAAATCACGCAACGATATCGCAAAAGGAGTTCATAAATTTAATATAGATCTTTACTTTATCTCTAAATCATCTCAGGGCTCTCCAGTCTCATGGATCCGAGCTCTTCTGGAAGCAAGCTCTTTATGTCACATTGACCAGTCTAGCCATCTGTGGAGCTTTGCTCATATAAAACGTATGTAGACATGTACAACAAAAAACAGATTTTAACCCTCTCCAGTTCGTCTTACGACCATCATTGCATCATAATCATATCATATTTCTTCTTCAACTATAGACTATCATAATGCTGGCTCTGCAAAACATAAAATGTGCTTCTCTACAACTGCTCATAAAGAAGAAACGGAAACTTGCAATGTAAAATAAAACTCCATAGCTTCTGAAAGCAATGGTACTTCTACATTTACTGAAATTCAACATTTAGATCTCGGAGCTCTTGGCAGCATCCTGGAGAAGAATTTTTCTTTTCCTTTTCTCTTCGGAGATAGCTCTCATAGGCTGGACTCATAAGAAGCAAACTCACAACAGCTGTATTGTCTCCTTGTCCAAATGGCAGAGGTAGAGTGGATGGGAAAAGTTACCTTCCTTTCCAGTCCACAAAGCATGGGTGACATCAACCAGAAAGTACCGAAAGGTACAAGAAACTCAGCAGAAACGAGAATCTATTCCTTGAATAATTATCGGAATACTGGCCAGGCCTAGTTCCTATGTTATATGCTCCTTCGCACCAAGAAAAATCACCAATGTGCAGAAGCTTTGTTCAGATGGACTCATATAAGGTCTTTCATCTCCTTGCCACACATAACGCCCCATTTTCACAAGTGTCGCTCCGACTGCTTGCCCATGTTTATGCAATGAATTTTCTTCTTCGATCAAGGACCGCTTTTCTTTTGTAGCTCAACATGATTTTTGCTCAATAATATGTGTGAGCAGTAACATGTTTGGATTCAAGATTATCCCATCTATGATGGCTTACCACCGTTACTGTGTGAGTTGAGCCTAACACACCTTGGTCAACATCTTGTGCTTTCAGTGCCTTGTGTAAATAAGGCACAAAATGCCACACGATGAGATCTATTAATAGCATCTCCTACCATTAGAGAATGCATTCCCTCATGGAGGGAAAATATGGCTGAATAAACTGGCAGATTGTCCACAGAAATAATTGAAATTAATGAAGATATTTCGTGTGATTGACACCATATTACACATCCGTGATGGGAGAGATAAAATTTCAAACCGATTTGCGTATTTTAAAAGCATATGTCAATACAGTAAACTAGAGACTCTAGAGGCAAGGATAACTGTCTTGGTCAAAGACTTGAGAACGAAAATCGAGTAAAGTAAGTACTACTCTACTGAATAAGTTATATTGGTAAAAGGGTGCATCTATCTCCATCTCTCTCTCTGTCCTCGTGTATGTACGACCAAGAAAGAGAGAGGGAAGGAGGAATGTGTTGGTGTATGATCATCATCTCTACGCGTATTGTCGTAATTCAAAGCGGCGCACGAATTTCCTTCTCTTCATGTATGTACGACCAAGACACAGAGCGAAATAGGAGTGTGTCGCTGTACATTCATCATCTGTCCAGACGCACACAATTCATGGAGTTGAAACTTGACCACTTAGATTCAAAGAATCGAGATGAAATATGGATCTTAGAATACCTCTGTCTTATATTTTACTTCATGTAACCATCTCTATATTTCTATACACTTTTCTTGTTTTGTCGTCCTCTTTCTCGCACTTGCATTCGTGCAATGCTCTGATTCTTTGATGTGCAGCTTTTTGCAATTTGTTGGATTTTTTTTTTTTCTTGCGAGTTGTAAACAGCATGCAATGCAAACGCTTAAACTAACAAACCATATAATTAGCCTCTGCTTTCTCCTTTTTAATTTGGTGAATTTTTTTTTAATATAAAAGAAGTTCGGCATTAGCCTACTCTCCCGGACTTGAATTAAATAAAGAAAAGTACAAGAGAAGGGGACTAGTGTCCACGGGACCCCCCAAATCCCACAAAGCAGGGGAAGCTTTTACAGAGCTTAGATGGCATTACAAAGAAGGTTAATTACGCTCTCATCACCCTCATGTGGGGCCCACTTGGGTTTAAGCTTGTTATTGATCAAAAGGAGTACTTGATGATGCCTGAAGGGGGGGGGGGGGGGGGGGGGGGGGGATTTACTACAGTTAACAATCCTTTTGGTAAGGAGGAATAACGATTTCTCAATTGACCACTCTTTGGGGGAGTCACCGAAGTTGATAGCACATCTTTCCCCCAGATTTTCCATAGGACCTCCCCTCTGATGGCGTTCCAGAGAGTCGCTGAGCAACCGATCGCTTCTCCCAACAGGGCTTCTTGCCAACTGAGATGTTTCTAAAGTCTAATTTTCTTTCCAACCGTCTGCGAGAGTCTGTTAGAGTTGGGGCAGGTAAAGAAGATGTGTGAAACATCTTCGATAGACTGGTGGCAACGTTTGCACCAGGGAGGAATCCCACAAAATTTGCTAGCCTTAAGGTTGGTCCAGATTCCATGATGAAGAATTTTCCATAAGAGGACAGACTTTTTGATTTCTATGAGGGGGTGCCAGATAGCCATGAACTTCATGTCCCACTGAAGCCGCATCCATGACAGGCACCACTTCTTGTTGAGGTTGACCTGACAGTCAATCGTTTCTTTGATGTTCGGGATTTTTGATAGGCTATTCCCATTGTGCCATTTGAGACCAAGCGAGCTGGACGTGTCGTGTCCCATGAGAAGGTGAACTTTGTGTCGGTCCCAGGCGAGACATCTGCTTTGCAAAGTGTTCCATTCTTCGTACGAAATGTTGACGCAAGGGTCAATATCCTCGAAGTTGATCCAACGGTTGGTGTCTTGTTTCCAGAGATGTTTCCATTTTTTGAAGCCTTTGTTCCATAACTTCTTGGCATTTTGAATGTTCCAAGATTCCACACTCCGGATGCCATGGATCAAAAACCAGATAGAATCATTTTGTCTGATACCCACAGCCCACTTCCAGTCTTCACTTATTCTTGTGTAGCTTTTGACTTTATTCCAACTCTTCCATAGGGAGCACACGAGATTCGAGCCTTGCAGGAAGACAGGGATCGGGGAAAATAGCAAGGTCAAGATGTCATGATTCTTCCAATTTGGGTAACCCATGAAAGCCAACTCATTCTTGTTTCTGAAGATCAGCTTGGCCCACGAGGCCTCCCCATTGCACCAAGCCTTAATCATCCATTTGGCCGCCAGTTTGTTAGCCATGCACCCAATGTCCAAGATACCAAGTCCCCCACTATCTCTATGGCTGGTGCAGATGGACCATTTGATTTTAGGCACCCCCCTCCTATTGTGGTCACCCGTCCAAAGGAAGTTTCTACAAATACTATCCAGTTTGGAGAGATCTTGCTCTTTCGGTCTCCAACAAGAAAGGAAATAAATGGTAGATGATAAAAGGAACGTGTTGATACCCATAGCATGACCAGCAAGATTGATTTGCATACCTCTCCAATAGTTAAGCTTGTTTTTGAGTTTGGCCAGCACCCAGTTCCACCGCTGTTCCAAAGAGACACCCAACCCCAAGGGAATCCCAAGAAGCCAAAAGATTTGGCCCTGCTGAATGATTTGACAGCCATGATCAATGAGAAGGTCGGGCTATGACCCAACAATTGCTCTAAAGGCGGTCTTAGAGTGGTTGATTGAGGATCCAGAGGCTTCACAAAAGGTAGCTAGACACCTCCAGAACGTCTCCAGGCTAGTAATATCATTGTGAACAAACTCATTCATATCATCGGCAAAAAGTCTCATGGTGATTAATTTGACCGTGGTCATGAGGCAAACCGAGGCCTTTGATATTACCAGCTTCCACCTGATGCTCCACCAGCCTGCTAAGCCCTTCCGTGGCAATGGCAAAGAGAAGGGGATCCAATGGGCACCCTTGTCTGATAGATCTTCTTAGTTTCATCATCTTCGAAAGTTTACCATTAATGTTAATTTGGGTCGATGCGTTTCCGAGAAGGGTCACGATCATCTTGGTGAATTTCTGACTACATCCCAGATCTTGGAGAGACTGCAAAATATAGTCCCATTCCAGCCTGTCATAGGCTTTATCAAAGTCGATCTTGAGGAAGACCACGTCTTGTTTAGACTCATTTGCAAATTCAAGACCTTCCAAGATATCTATAATGGTTTCCAAAATTGACCTGCCTTTGATAAAACCTTTTTGGTCCTCGCTTAACCACGCTCTCAAGTGGCAAGAGATTCTGTTGGCGATGACTTTGGCAATGATCTTGTATCCTGTTTGGAGCATCGTAATAGGACGCCAGTTCTCTATTCTGTTCTTTTCCCCATTTTTGTGAATTAATTTGATAATGCCATTGTTGAGACAAGATGGAAGCGCGCCAAACTTGAGCCCCTCTTGCCAAACCAGACGATGAGGAGTGGCAACCACCAACTTGAAGGATTTAAAGAACTCATTAGTGAGCCCATCGGGTCCCAGGCTCTTACCAGAAGGGAGTGCATCAATGACCTCAATGATTTCTGCTTCAGAGATAGGGGCATGTAGCTGGGAGCGAAGGTTCAGTGGTATCCTGTGGGGGGTGTTGAAGATTCACTCACTAATTAGGCATAACGACATAAAGCAGTCAGAAAACCAAAGCCTTAGTGAAGGGACAAATTCACGCCTGTAATATACAGCAAAGAAACTTCCAGAATTTTGAGTTTGTTGAAACTCGGATCAAAATTGTATATAAGAGAGCTGAGAGATAGAAGAAGTATGGTGAGAGTGCATAGGACCGGAATAGAATAGTGCATATAGAAACTGAGGATAGTAATACAGAAGACACCGGAGATTGTGTATGTAGAGATGAATAATAGAACCTGAATTGTCGGGTATTCATCTGAGAGAGATGGTAAGGAATAACTACTCAGAGCAGGAGAGTTTTCCATAGCTATGAGCAAAGTGAGGCCAAGCTATTTTGTACACATCTTCTCTAATAGAAAACACATGTTCATGTGGAAGATTAAGCGCATGCTTTGTATGTGAGGAAATGTGAAGTGATTTCATGTTACTGTGAAAGTTAGTTAACAATTACAGTTTTCTCAGTAAACATTTTCCGGTACTTCTGAGAGTTAGATCTTGTAACACAGTGTAAAGTTTTTCATGAATGATAGCTCATCTTGAAGCTAGGAGTCTCAACTATAAGTTGATCAAAAAAGTTTTGTGAAACGGAACAAGTACACAGTACAAAGTCTGACCATAAAAAGGCATTCGGAACTGGTGAAGTTTTTCCTTAAACTTCAGAAAGAGTTCATTTACTAAAGGCAGCCCAGGTATTACTTCCTTACTTCATCTACAATCATTTGAAGTAATTACAAACAGAATTGCAGTTGATTCCGGTAAGATTCTGGCAAGATTACGGTGACATTCCGGTGAAATTTTGATGAGTTTCAAATACAGTTCAATTGAACTTTCTTTAAATCATTTTATACCAGATTTAAATCAGTTGCTTGGACTAATGCTAACGTTTGAGCAAGATTTGAAGACAGAAGGAGATAAAGGACATAGTTCGGCTATGTATGCAAAGAACAAGAAGAAAGGTGATAAAGGAAAAGAAAAAGATGAAGAAGTGACTGCTCAAGCAAATTTTGCAAGAGGAAGAGGTAACGTAAGAAGTAAAAGAGGTAAAGGAAGAGGTAATCAGACTAACAGCAAGAAGACTTGTTGGATCTGTGGATTAAGCAATCATTTGGCTTATGATTGTTGGCATAATTCTCAAGGATCAAGTCAGAATCAAAACAATAACAGTAGAGGCAGAAGCGGAAGATATCAAAGAGGTAGACAAAGCCAAAGAGGTGGATATGGTAGAGGTGGAGCAAGAAGTTGGGGAGAGAATCAGTCTCACAACACTACCTACTACAACTATGCAAATGATACGCAGAATGACAGTCATACAACGTTGATGATGAACTCGATAAGTGTGATAGAAAACAAAGACCTCAAGGTATTCTATATTGACTGTGGTTGTTCAAATCATTTGTCAGGAAATATAGAATTGTTATCAGAAGTTGAAGGAGGTATTTCAAATCATACAGTACAGATAGGTGATAACACAAAACATAATGTAAGGTCAATTGGAAAAGTAAAATGTAAGAATGGAGCTGACCTACTAACAAATGTTTTGTATGTTCCAACAATTCCGAAGAATCTAATCAGCGTGGGTCCGATAGTAGAAAAAGGTTTTCAAGTCAGGTTTACAAATGAAGGAGTATTTGTTGAAGATCCAGAGAATGGATACAATCAAATTGTCCATGGTAAAAAGGAAGGTAGACTTTTTACTCTTAAAGTACAAGGGAATGTTGATCAAGCCTTGATCACACATGGTGATGAGGTATTCACTGAGTTAGACCTCTGGCATAAGAGGTTAGGACATTTTAATGAAACAGGAATCAAAACTATGGTGGAGAAACAATCCGTAAGAGGATTACCGAATATGAAGAATCAACATATGATTTACAAGTGTGAAGCTTGTCAGATGGGAAAAGCCCATAGGTTACCATTTCACAAAAATGGTTACAAACACGATGGTGTGTTAGAACTCAAGGTATTATGTTCTTTTCATTGATGATGCAACAAGATGGATAACTCTTTATGTTTTGAAAGAGAAATCAAAAGTATTTGAAGCTTTCAGACATTTTCATGCATATGTTGAAAGACTTACAGGACAGAAACTCAAAAGACTAAGGTCTGATGGAGGAGAAGAATATTTTTCTCAAGAGTTCAATGATTATCTGTGGAATGCAGGTATCAAAAGAGAAATAACTTGCAGGTATACACCGCAACAAAATGGAGTAGCAGAAAGGAGAAACCGAACTCTAGTTGAGTTTGCAAGAGCAATGCTAAAGGAGAAGAATTGTCCAAACTATCTTTGGGCTGAAGCTGTAAATACAGCTACATACCTGGTAAACAGATTACCATGTACAGCTTTAAATGGGATGACCCCTTATGAAGCCTGGTGGGGCAAGAAACCAACACTTGATCATTGTAAAGTGTTTGGATCGGTCGCTTATGCTTATGTACCATCACAACTGAGACATAAGCTTGAACCAAAAGCTGAAAAATATGTGTTCATCGGATATGATGAAAAACAGATGGGTTATAGGTTATGGAGTCCTCTAACCAAACAGTTTACTGTTTCTAGAGATGTGACATTTGATGAAGGAAAGAGCTGGTATACAGATAAAGAGCATAGTGTTGAAACACTTGAAGAAGAGATAAGGAGGAAAGAAAAAGGAAAATCACATATGCAGGTGAATGGAGATGAAGATCATATGCAGGCAAGTACGTCCAGGATTGGATCAGGTATGAGAAATGAAGATGAGCCAAGATTTGATGAAGATGTGTATTCAGATACACATGAAGAATATGAGCTAAGAAGGTCAAACAGAGTAAGGAAACAACCAACAAGGTATTCCTATGACACTTCTTATTTGACTCAGAAAAACTATGCTTACTTAGTAAAGGAAAATGAAGAACCTCAGAATTACAGTGAAGCAAAAGGAAAGAAACAATGGGAAGAAGCAATGAAGGAGGAGTTCAATGCGCTTGAAGAGAACAAGACTTGGGAACTTGTTCCAAAACCAAATGGTAAGAAAGTGATTGGAAATAAATGGGTTTACAAAGTTAAGAAACTTGCGGATGGAAGGATAGCCAAATACAAAGCTAGACTGGTGGTCAAAGGCTATGCTCAGATGCATGGCATAGATTATGATGAGACGTTTAGTCCGGTGGCAAAAATGTCAACCATAAGGACATTGATTGAGGTAGCAGCATCAAAAGGATTGAAGCTAAGTTAGTTGGATATAAAGAATGCATTTTTGAATGGATATATATCAAATGAAGTCTACATGGAACAACCTGAAGGGTTTGTAAGTTCCAGTTACCCAGATCATGTTTGTAGATTAAGAAGAGCTCTCTATGGATTGAAGCAAGCTCCAAGAGCTTGGAAGTACAGACTTGTGAAGTATCTCAATGACCTTGGATATCAAAGTTCGAAGGCAGATGCAAGTCTACTCGTTAAGAGAACAGATGAGGGTATGATCTACATTTGTATTTATGTAGATGACATAATAATCACAGGAACCTTAGATGAAGGAATCAAGGAGGTAAAAAGACTGCTTGAAAAAGAGTTCAAGATCAGTGATCTAGGAAAGTTGTCATACTTTCTTGGAATGGAAGTCACATATACAAAACATGGTATATATGTTTCGCAAGAAAGGTGTCTCCTAAACTTATTGAAGAAGTTTAGCATGGAGAATTCCAGAGAAGATTCAACACCACTTGAAGTAAATCATAAACTCAGCAAATATGGTGGTGCAGAGTTTAAAGACATGAGGAAGTATCAGTCGTTAGTAGGAAGTTTAATTTATGCTACATTAACAAGACCTGATCTTAGTTATGCAGTGGGAGTTCTTTCACAGTTCATGCATTGTCCGAAGGATCAACATTGGTTTGCAGGACAAAGAGTTCTTAGATATATCAAAAGAACTATAAAGGAAGGATTATATTATCCTTTTATGCAGATATACAGCTGAGAGCATACAATGACTCAGACTGGGCAGGAAGTCAAGATGACAGAAGATCGACACATGGGTATATGATATACCTAGGAGATAAGCTTGTAAGCTGGTGTTCAAAGAAGCAACACACAGTGGCTTTATCGTCAACAGAAGCAGAATATAAAGGACTTGTAGAAGCAGCTAAAGAAGTGATATGGATGCAAACCTTGTTCAAAAGCATGGGTATTGATCAAGGTATACCTATCATACATGGAGATAATATGAGCTCGTTGTATCTTGCAGCAAATCCAGTATTTCATGCAAGAACAAAACACATAGAGATTCAATATCATTTCTTGAGGGAAAAGGTAATGGAGAAAGAGATTGAAATAGTATACACTCCGACAAAGGATCAGATAGCAGATATTTTGACAAAGAGCTTGGATGGAGTAAAGACAAGCAGATTCAAAGAAATGGCAGGAATAAAGGAAAGAAGGATAGATGAAAGACCGGAGGATGCAAATAAGTGCTTGAGGGGGATCTGTTGAAGATTCACTCACTAATTAGGCATAACGACATAAAGTAGCCAGAAAATCAAAGCCTTAGTGAAGGGACAAATTCACGCCTGTAATATACAGCAAAGAAACTTCCAGAATTTTGAGTTTATTGAAACCCGGATCAAAATTGTATATAAGAGAGCTGAGAGATAGAAGAAGTATGGTGAGAGTGCATAGGACCGGAATAGAATAGCGCATATAGAAACTGAGGATAGTAATACAGAAGACGCCAGAGATTTCGTATGTAGAGATGAATAATAGAACCTGAATTGTCGGGTATTCATCTGAGAGAGATGGTAAGGAATAACTACTCAGAGTAGGAGAGTTTTCCATAGCTATGAGCAAAGTGAGGCCAAGCTATTTTGTACACATCTTCTCTAATAGAAAACACATGTTCATGTGGAAGATTAAGCGCATGCTTCCTATGTGAGGAAATCTGAAGTGATTTCATGTTACTGTGAAAGTTAGTTAACAGTTACAGTTTTCTCAGTAAATATTTTCCGGTACTTCTGAGAGTTAGATCTTGTAACACAGTGTAAAGTTTTTCATGAATAATAGCTCATTTTGAAGCTAGGAGTCTCAACTATAAGTTGATCAAAAAAATTTTGTGAAACGGAACAAGTACACAGTACAAAGTCTGATCGTAAAAAGGCATTCTGAACTGGTGAAGTTTTTCCCTAAACTTTAGAAAGAGTTCATTTACTGAAGGTAGCTCAGGTATTACTTCCTTACTTCATCTACAATCAAATAATTACAAACAGAATTGCAGTTGATTCCGGTAAGATTTCGGCAAGATTACGGTGACATTCTGGTAACAGTCCGGTGAAGTTCCGGTGAAATTATGATGAGTTTCAAATATAGTTATAAAGTTTTTAGTTTCAGAAAGTTTGCTAAGATATTGATGATTATAGAGGTGTTTTAATATCGCTTTATCTTAGTTCTTGTAATGTGGTGAATTCCGCAGTTGAGCTTTAGCTAGTTAAGCTCACTCACTGCGATAACAAGTAGTACAAGAGCTCAATAGTTGATGATAGTTCGTTAGAGCTCAACAAGTGACAATTTTCCGTAGTCTTGTTAGTGAACAAGCTTTTTTCACGAATCAACAGGGGGAAACCCTAGATATGGCTGCCATACAGTCCCTTCTATGGTGGGATAGGGGGTTCGAGGTCCCTAGGAGTCTGGTGAAGTGCCCTTCAATGATCCCAAAATTATCTTCTTCCGTATTGCAAACATTGCCATTTAAGTCTTGCAATAAGGGGATCGATTCTCTGTTATGTTTCCTTTTAAGGATATGGCACATCTCTTTGGTGGGTTTGTCGGCTTTGCTAGCCCACCACTCCTTGAAGAAAATTTGCAAATTTTTCCTTTGTATTTCTTCCTCGTATCTCAACAGCACTTTGATTTTTGGGAGACCTTTCTAGGCTTGAGACTTTCCTTTGTTCACGTCCTCCTCGAGCCTCCAGAGTCTATGATATAGAGCTTCTCTACGAGCCTGCCATAGAGTCTCGAGCATCTTCCTAGATCTAATCATGATCTATCGTGACTTATCGACCGCACTTCTCCAGCACTTGGCTGGGGACAAGCCGGAGGCGAACGCCTCCTTCCACACATCAGCAATTTCTTGATGGACGGAGGGGAGAGAGAAGGAGGGCACACTGGCATGGAACCAAGGAGCCTTACGGATCTTGGTGGAAGGTTGGAAAGTGATAATGATCGGATAGTGATCAAAGATGGTGAGGTCGGTGCGTTGAGAGAGGGAAGGGTGGCCCCACTGATGAGTAAAACTCTAAGAAATGTAGCATCTATCAAGTCTAGTTTTCCTGAGGTCCTCTCCTGCTTGGAGATTTGACCAAGAAAAGTCATTCGGATCTTTGAATTCGACCAAATCCAAGTGTAGTTTGGTTTCGTCCCACGTTTCTTTCTCCCGACTATCGATGACCATGCCCTTGCCCATCCATCTGCCCATAGGATCCTCTACCATGTTGAAGTCACCACAAATAAGCACGTTGTGGGGAAGCGAGTCCAAGGAGGCCCAAGTGTTCAGTCTCTCTAACTCCCCATTAGGGGCATACAAAGAAACTAAAGTAAAACAAAAGGAAGCACCAAAAGAAACAGCAATCCATCGATGGCATTCATCTTCAAAGGAGTTCTCGAGCTTTTCAAACGAGAATTGATTAATACCGATTACCATTCCACCGGACCCCCGTTGGTGTGCCGTTGAGATCCAAACATGGGTCAAAGAGACATGTCTAAGCCGTTTCTGGAGGTCTTCTCCGTCAATTTTAATCTCTTGAATACATATAAATTCTGGGTTTAGGCTAATGTCCCGAAGCCATTAACCAATGATGATCGCTCTTGAGGGGTCGGTTAGCCCTCTAGCGTTTAACGAGATGATGATCATTGTCGTAGTGAGCCCTCTTTGTGGGAGGGAGCTTTTTCCTTTCTTTTCTTGGATTCATCTTTCTTTTTCGCTGGGATCGGATCCCGAATTAGTAATAGGTTCTTGTGGGGGCTTTTCCAAGGTAACTCCATAGGTTGTTTTCCTTTGCGGGATGCCTCCTACTCGGAAGAACTGGGCACCGTTTTCGACACCGTTTCCGGAATAGTCGATCCGATGATGGAACTTTCACTATCCATGTTATCTTCGTTACTAGTAGTAAAGCCGTCTTCTTTGCTTGTAGTGTAACCCTCCAGGGAGGTTTCTTTATTGTCAGGGATCTCTAGGGCTTTGGCGTTGGTGTCCACCTCAAGTTGGTTCCCACCTGGGTAGTCAAACTCATTGATCTCCTTTTCCAGATTGCAATACAAGTTGTTGGAGGGGGTAGCTGACATGTTGTTTCGCTCAAAAGTCGCCCTAGGGCTTCTTTTCCTTCTTCTTTTGACTTCGATGCCGTCTGCATCAACTTCTAGGTTAAGGGGGCCCTTGACTTCCTCTTCCTTCATCAAGTGAGTCATTGCCCCTTTGTTGTCTTGAGCGTTTCTGGGGGCTTCTTGATTTCGCTTGCTTTTTTGTCTCAGAGGGCAATCTTTAATCCTGTGACCTTGTTGGCCACAACGAAAGCATGTGTTGGGAAGGTTTTTGAAATTGATGTCTTGCTCCCATACATCCCCTTCGCCCAAATCCACTTTGATCTTTGATGGAAGCAGCATGCTGAGGTCAGCCTCGACACAGATTTGAGGGTGCCACCGAGCGTTGAACGAGTGTCTTGCACCTTCATAAATGAGACCACCAATGTCCTTGCGTGAGGCCAATGGCTTGCCGATAGGAGAAACAATGTCCCACACGAAGTTGTACAAGAAGTATGGCAGGTTAGGGAGCTCAACCTAGAGAGGGTACCGAAGCGATTTCGATGTGTCAGGAGTAAAATCAAGGGACCATCTGAATAGGCACAGGGTCGCCCGCCCGAGTTGCCAGGTTCCGACACTCAGGGCCCGAAACGCCATATCTTCATTTTCAAAGACTAGCAACAAGTGGCTTGCCGGTAAGAACTGACACTTACAAACAATTAGCCCATGGGAGAACCACTCGTTGCGAAGCCACTGTCGCACGGTTTCGAGCGGGGCCTAGGGCCAAACATTTGGCCGACAAGGAAATTTTTCTTGAGCTCCTCCTGAGTTGAATGAATTGCGGATCTATTGAGGGAGACCAAGGGGGTTTCAACACTCTCGGAGGCTCCAAGGGCGGCACAAGATCCCCCCTCCAACAGAGAGGCCAGGTTGCCGGTCTCCCCCGAAGGAGGGACGAGGTTACTTCTCACAGAAGAGGGGGTCGCCAAATCCATGACAAAGGCCCGACAAGAAGGGAACCTTAAACTTGAATTGCTTAGGAGTTAAAATCTTGATATGAAGATTTGATAATAAAATCTTAAATTTACTCGGACCAAAGAGTAAACCTCGCTTCTATTTTGTTAATTGAACCCAAAGTAAGAAGTTTCCAATGCTCCCAAGAGATGGAAGGATGGCGCACTCCCATTCTCTCTTTACACGAAAACAAGCATTCGTCTTACTCATCATAGTTATAGCTGGACTCTCCAACGCAGAGGGCTTTAAGTGAACACGCGATGCGAAGATAAAAGAAGATGCAAATATAAAGGCGCGCACTCAGGACAGATCCAAGGTACAGTATCGCGCGCTGAACCGCGGGACCCAGGAGCCGGTATCGTGTCACACCCACACCTTGGGACCTAGAAGCCGATAACCGACGGGGAAAACGACGAAACTCCAGGAGAAGGAAGATGAGGAATGAAGCCAAGACGAAAACACTTGACGAGTTTTTTGTTCTCGTTACCCTGTTGCAGCTGTGTGTGGGTTTTAGGGTTGTGGGTCGCCATTAGTGCCCCTCTCCCCCCTCGTTACGAGGGGGGCCTTTGCATTCTCGTCTGCCCTGGTTCCTGGGGGTTTCCCCTGTGGAGCTCGCCAGGACTGTGCTCTTTGGGGCTCTGTTCTTGATAGTATCCATGTCGCTGCATGAAGCCCCCAGGGATGGGATGGCGGGTCTGTCCTTTCTAAATGAGGGGATGAACGGTTTGTAGTCAGCGATCAATCCCGTTTTCGACTTTTGTGGAACCCTAAATGGTGTCTCTGCGAATCCGTCTGGCTCTCGAGTACTCGACAATCTTCAGGTATCTTCTAAACCTTCTAATGCCCTGCAAAACCCCAATGCAAAGTCGTACGCTGGTGCTCTACAAGCTCCTCAACAAGGTCCCTTCTCCATGTTCAACATGCAAGGATTCTCATGTATGTCTCCTCCTCAGTCGACTGTAAGGGACAATAAAGGAAAAGAAAAAATTGATATGGGATTGGAGGAGGAAGAGTCTAACCCTAATAGATGTCCTGAACATTTCATAAATCTGGAACCCGAAGTAGAAGACAGAGAAGACTCCACTTTAATCATTGAAAGTACGTCTTTAGAAAAATGGAACAACCATCTGACTGAGAAAGTAGTCATTGGATTATGTCATGGTCTTAGACCTGCTCAGGACATTTTAAAGAATTGGATGAAGGTTAACTGGGAAAGTAGAGGCTTATTTGCCAAACACATTCAGTATCTGCCTAACAATTACTTTCTGTTCTTTTTTGAGGATGGTCACAATGCTATGCAAGTGATTGCTGAAGGACATTGGTTAATCCGAAATACTCCTATTTCTTTTTTTAAATGGTTTCCTGGGTTCAACCCTAGAGGCCCAAAACCAACTAAGGTGCCTGTGTGGATTGAACTTCCTGATTTACCTGTTGAGTACTTTCCTTGGATTGAAAAGCTTGGGGGACTTATAGGTAGAGTTCTTGGACAGAAGCCTAGGAATGGCTTTAATCCCAAATGGGATCCTCTGATGCTAGTTGAAGTTGATATTTCCAAAAACATCAAACCTATTCTTGTGCTTAAAAATTCTGAAGGGTACAAGCTGCATGAACAAAGAGTTGTTTACAAGAATTTACCTAATGCTTGTTTTCATTGTTATAAGCAGGGGCATTTGATTAAGGATTGTCCCTCTCTTTTGAACACTCAAGGTAAGGAGAACAGAGATGAGAAATCAGAAAAACAGGTTCCAGATGTTAAGAAAGAGGAGAATCCCAAGGAAGATTTGGGCCTTAGAAAACAGACAGGTAAAAACAAAAGGAGGTCCTATCAGGTTGGTCTAAAACCTGAAACACTTGTTAAAGTTATTAGTAATCCTTTTCAGGTTCTTGATATGACTAATACTAATGAGCGTGAGAACTCAGAGATTGCAGGTATTCAAAAGGGTAATAAAGATTCTCTGACTGCTCTATCGGGTGGTAGCCATCTAGACAGCGGGGAGGGATGGACCTTGGTTGGTAAGAAAAATAGTGTTAAGCCCCAATCCTTTAATTTTAATCCCTCCCCTGTGCAGAACCAGCCAAAAGAAGATAATGAGTATGTTCTTCAAAAACATAATGATCCTTTTGTTGAACAATTAAACAAAAGTGATGAAGAAGGTATGATACAGGCAGGTGTTTTGGAAGATAATGATGATAATATGGCTATAGATAAGGTGTCAAGTCCTTCAGTCAAAGATAAATCTAAGTCCAAAAGAAAAGATGTGATTAGGTCTTCCATCTCAGCTGTGAAACCGATCAAGAATCTTAAAAAATAATATTGTTTTTTAATGGATTTCCTCAACCTAGTTTCTTTAAATACTAAAGGTTTGTCTGATCCTGTAAGAGGCAAGATCATTAGTAACTGGTTAAAAGATTCTTCTTTATCTCCTGATTTTATCTGTCTGCAGGAACTCAAGATTGGTGGTGAACAACTTCTTGCCAATCTGAAGATTATTTCCAGTAATTCCACCTGGTTTCCCACTAATCACAGTGGAAAAGGTGGAGCAGCTATTGGTATTAAGTCTAGTCTCAGTCAAGTTGTTGAAAAGCCTTTGATTAGTGATTCCAATCAGTGGATTGGCCTCAAGTGTAAAGATCCTTTCAATTTCACTGTTATTTGTGTTTATGCAGCTAATAATCCCTTAGACAGGTCTAAGTGCTGGGAGGAAGTTGGTAAGCTTGATGGTGACTTAATTCTTACTGGAGATTTTAATATGGTCACTAACTCTGCTGACAGAACAGGTAATTGTAACAATGTGATTGCTGGTAGTGAAAAAAATCAATGGTTTAGTCTGGTGAATTTGCATAACCTTGCTGATATCTCTTCTAGTACTGGTCATACGTGGAATAACAGGTGTGCTAGTAATAGGTTATCGGCCAGGTTAGATAGAATTTACATGAACTCCTCCAGATTTCAAGACTTGTGGAACAGTAGTTGTACCATTGACCCCTCCCTTCAGATTTCGGACCATGTTCCTATTATTGTTAAGCTGGCTAGCAATAACCCGTCTTACAGAGCAGGTTGGCCTCACGTGGATATGTCTTTGTTTAGGGTGCCTATGGTTAAAAAGGAAATCAGCAATATTTTTAAAAAGCATTTTTTCCGGGGTTGTTCCCCTTTTAAGGCCTGGGAGGCTGCTATTAAAGATGTTCAGATTGCTCTTGCCTTTTTTAAGAAAAAAGCCAAGGAGACCAGGTATAACAGAAGAATGATGCATCTTAAAGAGATAGACAGAATTGAAAGTTCTAATTTAAGTAGCAATGTTAAGATTCAGAAGATCCTGGAGCTTCTGGAAAAAGTGAGGTATGAAGACTACCTTCTGGCTTGTGGTGCCCTTGCCACGTCTAGAGAGTTCTAGGCTGGGAAAGTTGAAACCTAATAAGCACATGTATGAGATCATGAGAAAAAAAAAAAGCTAAAGATTTCATTCCTCTCTTAAGGAAAAGCAATGGTGAGGTTGCCTCTAGTATCAAGGAGAATTTACAGGAGGCTGTGTCCTTCTTTACCAATGTTTTCTCTGTGCCTCCCAAGAGAGGGGACAGCATCTGGAGTGCAAGAGCTGCCATTGCCCTTTGTAGGAAGAAAATGATTCCTCAGGGCTTGGTCTCCCTCCTTGATCTCCCCCTTTCTGCTGGTGAGGTTAGAGAAACCATTAGTAAGTTGAAGCCCTGTAAATCCCCTGGTCATGATGGTATTCCTAATGAGTTTTTTCAGGAGTTTAAAGAAGTGTTGGTGCCCATTATTCTCTGGATCTGGCAAGAAGCCATAAGTAGAGGATCTCTTTCTACTTTCATTAATACTGGAGTTATTAAATTAATTCATAAAAGAGGATCTAAGGATGATCTTAACAACTGGAGACCTGTCTCTTGTCTGACTTCTCTTTACAAAACCTATGCCTCCTCCCTTGCTAGAAGGTTGAGTCCTTTGATGGATTCCATTATTCTTCCTGAGCAGAAAGGGTTTATTAAAGGGAGATTTATTCTTGATGCTATTATCTCTATTTGGGAAGGGATGGATTATGCTAAGGATAATAACATTGACACTTTTTTTTTCAAAATTGATTTTGACAAGGCCTATGATAGGATTGAGTGGGATTTTATTCTTCAATCTCTTCATGATATTGGAGCAGGGAAAAACTTTATTAAGTACACAAGTATTTTGTTTGGCAATGCTCATTCCAAAGTTGCCATGAATGGCCACCTGTCTTCCCCTTTTAAGCTTTGTAGATCTATAAGACAAGGTTGTCCCTTAGCCCCTTTACTGTTTGCCATTACTAGTGATGCTCTTGGTTGGCTTGTTAAAGATTGTATTAATCAAGGTCTTATAAAAGGTTTAGAAATTCCTCAAGCTGCTGACATGCTTTGCTTGCAGATGTTTGCTGATGACACTAACCTTGTGATGGAAGCTGATCCCATGTCTGCTAACACTTTTTTAAATTGTCTTAAAACCTTTTGTCTAGCAAGTGGTTCTGTTGTTAATCATCACAAAACTGGTTTTTTTGCTTCTAATGACTCTGTTCCAGACTGTGTGCTTATGGCAGGGTGTGACATCATTAAAAAAGGTACTGTTTTCAGATTATTGGGTATCCCTATGGGATTTGAAATTACTTTTCAGCAGAGATGGGACTGGGTCATGGATAAATTTAGATTGAAGATTTTTAAATGGATGGATATGCAGGCCAACATCTCCCAAAGAGTTTTTGTGTTGAAACATTATATTCTCCCTGGTCTAACTTATTTCCTTGCTTGTTGGCAGCCTACCAAGAAGCAACTGGCCCAAATCATTGCCCTGTCCAGGAGGTTCTTATGGGGTAGCTCCAAAATTCCAAAAGTAGCTTGGAAGATTTGCTGTATGAAGAAGTCTGAGGGTGGCCTTGGCCTTTTTTGCCCCTCAAGGATGGCTACTCAAATGGCTGCAAAATGGATTCTAAGGGCTGTCTCTTCTACTGACTTTTGGGCCTGCCTGATTAAAAGAAATATTAAATTATTTTGCTTGAGTAGCAATAAGAGCTGGTGTAATTTTTCTCTTTGGGATATAGTGTCTTCCCCTGGCATTTTCATCCCCAAAGGGAGTCAGTTGGTTTGTAACTTCTGGAGGGCTTGGATGTCTATCAAGGAAGGATACAAGCTTCCCATCTGGTTTTCCAAGAATTACTCCTTTTTGTTACAGGATTCTTTATGGGTTGGTTGGTTTTCTAATTATAGGGATGCCTCCCTTCCTATAAGGTGGCATAAATGTAAAAATTATGGTTTCAATAAATGGGAGGATCTGTTGAGAAATGGTCAAGTGATTGAGGATAGTTACATTTTGAATGCTAACAACTTGTCTGTGGCCTGCAAACAGATAATCAAAGAAAAGAAGATGCAGCTGCTGAGTATGAGTGCAGAAAATCTTTGGGACAAATATATTGCCTTGTCTGAGGTAGCTCAGGACATGTACTCTTGCTACAAGTCTTCCTACACCAGCATCCTTAGCATATGTGGGAGATTGAATAATAAGTGGGACCTGTCCTGGAATTATCATCAATGGAGGTACAGATTTCAAAGCATCTGGGCTTACCCTATGGCTAACAAGCACTCCTGTCTCCTGTGGCTGATCCTGCACAAAGGAGTCTGGACTGGGAGGAGAGCTAGAAAATATAATATTGATGCAGGATTGTGTAAAGCTTGTGGCAAGGTTGAAGATTTGGAACACTTGTTTATTAAGTGTAAAGACAGTATGGCCTTCTGGAAAATCATACATTTCTATTGCCAGACTGCTGGAATCAATTCCCTAGGATTCAAGGAGCTGCTTATTGGGGAAACTTACAGGATGGACATTGCCTTGTGGCAGATTGTGAGGGCTCATATCCTGTGGTTCGTGTGGAAAAACAGGAACAGCAAGCTTTTTGACAGAAATGGAAAAAGTTTTCTTTTCTCCTGCCTTGTTGGAATTAGAAGAATTGCCTACATGTGCAGCAATATTCCCCTCAATGAGAAATTGCTAGATAAGAACCCCTTGTATATTGTCAAAAAGTACCCTTTTAGTTCATGGAAGAACAAATTACTCCAGATTCACTCGAGGGACAGAAATAATATGATCAGTTTCTTTAACTGGTATATTAGGAACTGTTTGATGTAAGTTGTTTTTTGGCTTGGGCTCTCTTGGCCCATTGCCTTTGCTCCTTTTCTTCCTAGTTGTTATCCTCCCAGGAAATTTTGTGGGAGTATCTCTTGTATTTTCTTTTCCTGCATTAATATTATACTTTCTGTTTGTGCTCCAAAAAAAAAAAGAAAACACTTGACGATACCACCACTGCGGGAGACTCGAAAATGCTGCCAAGGAGGGAGGGGACGTGATGATACCACCCGAGGGCACTAGGCGATACCAGCGGGAGAAACGTGACGATACTCCGAGATGCAAGCCATGACGATATCTCCAGGCACACGTGACGATATGGCCACGTGCATAAGGCGATACCACCAGGAGGCACTTGGCGATACCACCCATGACGATACCACCGGGCACACCGCACACGTGACGATACTGAACAGGTATCGCGAAGCTCAAGCCACGGGGAGGAATTGAGGACACCGAAAAAACGGTATCGCGATACCTACGACCCAGCAAGCCATACGATACCAGTTACACGCGGTCTTCTAGAATCCATAGCATTACAGTCGAACTGATCTAGAAAAACTTTGTCTTGGTCTGCTTTCTTCTTAAGATCTTTGAGGAGCTGCTCCTTTGAAATGGAAGCGAATCAGCGAGCAGAAACGCCGGAAGCATATCAACGAGCAGAAACGTCGATGCGCAGACTACTATGGAGAAGCAATGAGTAGGCGATGTCATCTGCATTCTTCACCATCGAGCCGGGGTGATATGTTAACTCGAGCCGACGAAGCCCGCCATCGCCATAGTTGCAGTTCTCCACTCGTGAATCTCATCTAGTTTCTGATCATTACATCTCAATTTGGTGAAATTGAATCCTACCTTATAATGCACATAAGGAGAGATTAGTTAAAGGAAGCAGAGGCTCATATAATTTGAGGCAGCGTGTTCTTTTTCTCGAGTGGGAGTAAATGTACAGATTCTAACAAAAGGGAATTTTCTATATATTTCGTACATGTCTTGTTTGCAAAGGCAAACAAACTACGGGTAGGAAGCTCCCTACACCAGGTTTTAAACGCAATATTGAATAACTCAGATAGCATTTTTCTTTTCTCTTTTTTACTTTTCAAAAGGAAGTTTGATCGAGGCCTACTCTCCCACGCTTGAATTAATAAAGGAACAACGAACAATAAAGTGAATGGGTGTATTGCCCTTGGGATCCTCTATATCCCACAAAGCACAGGTAGGACGGCCCAATAACTATGATGAGTAGGAAACTTAAGAATTGATCAGAGACAAACATTTCAAAACAAGTTACAGAAAAATTGGATGATTTTCTCATCTCCGTCAAGAACGACCCACTTGCTTTTAATTTTTCATTTTTTAGGACAAACATCCTATGGTGCTTGAAAGGTGGAGATTTTTTACAATCCATACTCTTCTACCTAGCAGGTTGAGGGAGTTTTCAATCGGCCACTCCTTCGGATGGGCATCAAAGTTGAATGCCCACCTTTCCTTCCATATCTTTGAGAGTTCTTCCCTGTGATGGCATTCCACAACATAGAAATCAGCCAATTATTTCTCTTAGTAATGCTTGTTTCTAGCTGATTTGTCTTCGTAAGCTCAAAATCCTTGTGAGAGATTTCCAAATGGAGAAGCTTCTAGCACATGAGAAGAAGAGATGGCTAGGGTCCTCTCTACCCCAAAGGCAATGCTTACATTAGTATGGAACCCCACAGATATTATTTGCTTTGGCATTCACTACAAGAATAACAAGGCTGTAGAAACACCCCAAATTGAAAAAAATAAACAAGGTCCATCACTTATGCGATGCTCTTGTTAGAAAGCATTGCATACACGACACCCCAAAAGAAGAATTGAAAAGTTAAACCCAGAGCATCGCATAAGCTATTTCAAGTGTCGCTTATATGCCGCTCATAATAACAATCACTAATAACATCAAAGCCTACTCACGCTGGTGGTCACCATGGCAAACTTGTTGTGATGCTTTAGCATCACATAAGCAATGCACTGGGAATCAGAAAAAAACAAAATGATTTCTCTTGGCATATTTGAGCCGTGATCAAGTGAAAGAGTGAAGAAGCAAGTGAAGGAACGAGCGGAGTGAGCGAAGGAGCAAATGTATGTGCACATACATTCACACATATGCATACATACACATGCATACAAACACATGCACATACATACACACATATGCATACACACACATACATACACACATATACACATGTACACACACATACATAGACACAGACACACACATATGCATACACATGCATACACATATACACATACACATACACATATAGATACTTGCACATATATATACACACACAGACACATACACATACACACACATGCATATACATGCATATGCATTCATACATAGACACATGCATACGCACACATGCACCTACATACACACATATGCATACACACACATATACATATATACACATCTCCAAGCTGGTTACAACATGCAAAGATTATGTAAAATGGTTGAGTATTCCATGAGATATGACCATAAGAGTTTGATTGTTCCGAGTGGTCATAGCAGAAGTATACAGAGATGTTCAATGAGCTAAGTGAGATATAGTGTGAGCTACTCAACCTCTATAGGTGAGATATAGTGAAATAAGTGAGATATAGTGTCAGCTACTCAACCTCTATAGGTGATCAAGGAATGAGCTCTAAAAAATGAGGCACTTCACCGCGAGATTTTACAAAGCCTTTTTATATATGTTCCTTCTAAGTTTAAATTTTGAATTGAAACTTTGACTCCAATCAAAAAGTGACTCCATTAATTTAGGAGATATTCCCCCATCTTGAAGTCATAGCTAATCTTCTTCCTAACTCCATGAGTTATAAGCTTTTAGAAAATTCTCCAAAGAATTAATGTTTTACAATGGTAAATGATCAAGTAGTTACAAGCTATAGTTCACATGAATCATCAAGTGCTAGTTCCACAGAGTCTTCCATGCTTAGCCAAATGTGTGGGCTTGAACATTTGCATCAACATATAAGAGGCCCACCTGTCCATTTTGGATACCAATCCATAGGTGTCATTGTTTTTGGACACTGACCTATTTCAACATTTCCATTAAAATGTATTGCTTCTCTTTTGCATCTTAATGGATGATCATGAAGAAAGAACCATCGATATTTAAGATAAATATTTTTATTGAGGTTCTTACTATAAAGTGATCTCCACCAATCATCACAATAAGGAGAAGTGTTATATCCCTTAGTAGATGTCCCTACATCATGAAACACCATAAAAACATAATTAGATTAACTAACATACAATTGTAAACATATTAAATAAAAAAATACATCATTACCTGAACAGACACTTTATCCTAAAAAATTGTGTATAGTCCAAGCCACAATTCCGTGAACCATAATGTGTCTTTGATTAATGTGTTTTCATACATCAATGACATTGATACCTCTCCATAACTCTTGGAGATTGTCAATGGTTGATATATTTAGGTAGTGATGTGTGTGAACACTCTAGGACTGTCGGGGCACTTTTTTCCCTGTTTGTGATGTTTTCTTTCCCAGGCTTGTATATACGCCTATTGCCCTTATGGGCTACTTATCTTTGTACATTCTAGTGGTAATGCATTTAGTATTGTGTGTTGTGCTCCAAGCTTCTTCTTCTTCCTTGTGATGTTCGCATGCTTGTGTAGACGTCTAACTCCAACAATTGGTATTAGAGCACGACACCGCTTCATCTAGGGCGTTGTCTACACCTCTCCGGTTGCAGTCTCAAAATTGCATGAAATTTGGTAAGCATACTTAGGGTGTTTCAAAGATAGAAACAACTTTGCTATGTGTGCCAAAATCGTGATCTGAGCTCATTTCGGCCTCCAAATGCACTATCGTAGCGCTTCTGCAAGCTATTTCACTTTTTGTGCCAAAGGTATATACCAATTTTGGTTCACCAGTATAAGCGTCTCAAAGTCTGCTACAAGTCTAGCAGAATTCATATCAAGATGTCTGTTCAACGTTTTGAGATACAGTCAATTTTTTGCATCAAGGTAGTTTAGTCACCACCCATGGCTGAAAGTAGTGATGTATTCCGTATGTTGGTTGTTGAGGATAAGTTGGTTGGTACCAACTACCCATTATGGGCTTATATGATACGTCATGTATTGGTCTCAAAAGGACTATGGAATATTGTGGAGGGTGTTGAAGGACGTGCTATTACACCTCTGAATACAGGTACTGCAAATACATGTGCCAGAGCTGATGGAGATGATGTCAAAGATGATGATATTCTACAAATTCATGTTCACACTGTTGCTTCTATTGCACCTACTATAGAGTAAATTCACTGGGATAACAGAGATGCTCAAACACATGCATTGATAGCTTTCTCTGTCAAACATGCAATTATTCCTCACATTCACTCTTGTAGAATAGCTAAGGATGCTTGGCATACACTTACCACATTGTTCCAGGCTAGGAATGAGGCTTGTGTTGCTTACCTCCAAAAACAATTGGAGAGTGACCACATGAGTGAAGGTGATTCTATGGACAGTTTTCTCACAAAGATCAAGGATTTGAAAGAACAATTGATTTCTTCTGATGAAGTTATACCAGATAGCTCACTTGTGCAAACCGTTCTCAATGGTCTTCCTAACTCATATCAGAGTTTTGCTTCTACTCTTTGTTTGATGATGAAAGGCAATCCAAATGCCTTTTCATTTCAGGAGTTAGTCTTCGTTCTGTTGCAGGACCACCAGTCTAGGCAGAACAGGTTTATTATGCATGTTGCAGATCAAGCTTTCCTGGCTAGTCAAAGGGGCAAAGGTAAATGGAGCTCTTCTACTAGTAAGCAGAAATCTACAAATGTTGCACATTCGAAGAATGAAGACAAAGATGAGAAGAAATAAAAAAAGCACAAATTATTTTGAAAATAATGTAAAGCAAATGATCATGTCATCAAGAGTTATCCAAAACTGGCTGCTAAGGAGGTAAAGAAGAAAGAGGCCAGAATGGTAGTTGTAGAGGCCTCTACACCAAACACAGAGTCTCCTAATCTTGTGCAGGAAGAAAAATGGGTGTTTACTAGTGTTTGTAGTTTTGACCCATCTTCTCATGAGCAGTGCATGTCTGTAGTAGACTCAGATGTTTGGTACTTTGATAGTGGGGCGGCCAAAGATATTACATCACACTGTAGTTTCTTCTCTTCACTCAAGCCTTCCCCTATAGGGAATACTGTTACATTCACCAACAACTCCTCCTATCTTATTATCAGAGTTGGTAAGATCATTTTGACTACTTCTGATGGTAGGTCTTTCACTTTGTCAGCTGCTTTGTTTGTGCGAGGGATCAAGAAAAAATCGTTATCACTTTTTGCATTAGTGAAGATTGGCTTTGCTGTGAAATTTGTTGGTGATAGATGTAGAATTCATGATTTGTCAAATGGCGACATCATTATTGCTTCTGGTATTTTATGTTGTAGGTTGTATAAGCTTATAGGCTATGAAATATCTGTAAATGATTTCGCATGTGTAGTACATGATTCTTAGGCTATGTCAGATGCAAAGCTTTGGCATGCATGCTTTGGTCATCTAAATTTTGCTAGTTTGCTATGCCTATACAAATTTGAAATGGTATCCTCTTTGCCCAAACTTGAGGCACCCGGTAAACATGTATGTGAAGGCTGTATTTTGGGCAAAATGCAGCGTTCTTCGTTTCCAAAAGATGGTTCAGTTCGGGCTACTAAAAAATTGCAGCTTGTACATAGTGATGTATGTGGTCCTATGGTGACACCTTCTTTTGGGAAGTATCTTTACTTCGTGACTTTCATCGATGATTTTTCTAGGCATGCATGGGTATATCCATTGAAGGCAAAGTCCGAAGTGTTTATCATAGTGCTTCAAACAGTTTCTGGTTTTGGCTGAAAATCTATCAGCATGTAAAATGGGCACCCCCCGTTCTGATCAAGGAGGGGAATATATGTCTTCTAACTTTAATGCATTTTTGGCTGAACGTGGGATAAAACATCAATGTACAGTGCCATATACTCCTCAGCAGAATGGAGTTGCTAAATGAAAGAACACGTCACTCATGGAGATGGCGAGGTGTATGGTCAAGATTCAGGCTTTACCACAGTTTCTAGCTTGAGGTTGTTATGTGTGCAGCATATGTACTGAATAGGTGTCCCACTAAAGCATTGCAGTCTATCACTCCATATGAGGCTTGGCATGGTCGCAAGCCATCTATTGCTCATCTCCATGTTTTGGTTGTCTGGCATATGGATTAGTGCTTGAACAACATCGCAAAAAATTGGATGATAAAGCAGTAAAATGTTTTTTTGTTGGGTACAGTTATGAAAGTAAAGGTTATCATCTGTATCATCCACAAACTAAACACATTCTACTTAGCCGTGATGTTGTTTTTGTGGAAGATGCTATTTAGCCATTGCTTTCATGTACTAAGGAGACATTTGTTAGCTCCAAAGACATGTATGACACTTTGCTACCTCTTTTTATAGGTGGACAATCTAGTGCTAGTCCTAATGAGGCAACTTCTCAGCCTTTGCAAGTTTCATGTGATGATACAGATCATTCCATTTTTGATGTAGATCTACATGATGCACTTGTTGATGAGAGAGTTGATATTGAGCAGGCACATACTATGCCCAAATGGCTAGTGCACACCTTGTGTGACAGCAAATTAGATGCACCTCTATCATATCATGCTCGGTCAGGCTCTCATAGTGCCTCTTTTGCATCAGATTGCTATGTTATGGCTGCCTCTAGTCTCTGTTCTGATTTATCTTTTTGAGAGTGATCTTCCAAGATACATAGGGTGTCTAATACATCCTTTGCCAACTAATAGGGCCCACTACATATCCTTGGAGTTTATTTGGCTCCTGTAGTGCAAAGTTTTTGCAGCACCACTTCATCTTCTCCAAGTTCAAATCCATCTCTTCACAGTGGTATCAGATCAAGGTTTGATAACATGGCAGATGGATTTGCTTCATCAATTGACAAACTGGATAGAGTTACTACTCAGGCTAGTCATTAAGGATGGAAGCTTATCTTCAAGGTAGGAATTTGTATGGTTATATAGCTAGAGATGAAGTTATGCCAAGTTTCAGGAACAAATGTCAACAACATAAGAAGAGCAAGAAAGATTGAACACATGGTGCTCCAAGGATGCACTTGCAAGGTCCTATCTCCTCAACTCTATCTTAGAGTTTTTTGTTGCCTCAAATTAGGAGTTGTAAAACATCTCAAGAAGTGTGGAATGCACTTGAACCGTTCTTCTCTTCAAGTACAAAGGCCAAGAAGCATCAACTATGGCTAGACTTCACAACTCTCAAGAAAGCTCCCAAACAAAATGTGACTGATTTTTTCACAAAGCTCAATGACATAGCAGATCAGTTGGGAAGCATTGGAGAGGTAATAGAGGAAGAGCACAAGGTAGGTCATCAATGGCTTGAAGGCAGATGACAAGTGGGAAACATTCACCACAGTTATGGATCTATACATAGATATGCATGTACCAGATTTCAATACACTCATAGGACAACTACTTAGTCAAGAGGCCAAGCTTATCAAGAATGGAGAGAGCTCCAAAGGTAATCAATCTTCTACCTTGTATATTGATAAAGGAAAGTCCAAAGAAAACAAAGGAAGAGGAAAGAAAGTGGATGATGAAGCAGGTACACATCAAGCTAACTATGCAGGTAGAGGAAGACATGGTAGAGGTAGAGGTAGAGGCAGAGGAGGAAGGCAATGCACGGGGAGATCCCAAGACTCTAATTCATGCTCTATTTGTGCATTAACTAATCATACAAATGAAAATTTCTTTAGGGATCTCAAGAATCAAGGAGGCAGACACTACAATAGAGGAAGTTATGGCTACTCAAGAGGAAGGTTCAACAATTACCATGGCAACCACAACAATTAAAACCATTCAAACTATCAAGGCGGAAATAGGGGAAGAAGAGACTTCAATAACTACACAGAAGACTCAAAGCAAGAGGACTCATTGCTAATGATGAATATGGCCATGCCACAAAGTAAATTTGATGAGCATATTTTCTGCATAGATTTAGGTTGTTCCAACCATGTGGCAGGAAATGTGGCACTCCTATCAGATGTAGAAGATCCAAGGAACAAGCATGAAGTGCAAACACGTGATGATACAAGGAATTTGGTGGAAAAGATAGGAAATGTGAAAGCACCTGATGGAAATATGAACCTACTTAGCAAGGTACTCTATGTCCCTATCATCACCAAGAATTTGATAAGTGTAGGACAGATTGTGGAGAAAGGCCTACAAGTTAGGTTCACAAAAGCAGGAGCATTTGTTGAGGATCCAAGCCAAGGATTTAGGAGAATTTCAAAAGGTGAAAAGATAGGTAGATTGTTCACATTTGAATTACAATACACTAGAAAGATTGCTCTCTTTAATTATGGTAGTCAGACACTCACAGAATTAGAAGTATGGCACAAGATGTTAGCACATATTGGTGAAAGATCACTAAAGCAGATATGTAGAGACCATACTGTACTTGGACTCCCTAATTTGTCAAAACAACATATGATTTATAAATGCACTGCATGTCAAATGGATGAAGGTATTATGTCTCCTTCATTGATGATTGCATTAGATGGACTATATTATATTTTATGAAACACAAAGATGAAGTCTTTTCATGCTTTAAAAGATATTTGGCTCTTGTGGAGAATCAAACAGGTAAGACATTAAAAAGGCTAAGGCCAGATGGAGGGGGAGAGTACTTCTCCCATGACTTTGACTCCTTTCTTCAAGAAAGAGGAATCAAAAGAGAGATCACCACAAGGTACACTCCTGAGCAAAATGGAGTGGCAGAAAGAAGGAATAGGACAATTGTTGAAGCTATAAGGTATATGCTAAATGAGAAGCACTTACCTAATTACTTATGGGCTGAGGCTATATCCACAGCCACTTATTTAATTAATAGGTTTTGAGCCCCTAAAAGTCAGATTGTTCAAAGTCAGCCACAATCAAATTCAACCATAGTCAAAGTCAATAGGGGAAAGTCAAAGTTTTCAAAGTTCAGGTGTCAAAGTGCACAGGTAGTGCACAATTAATTGTGCACAATTAATTGTCCACAAAGGGTAAAATTGTAGAAAGTTGGTTGCAGGTTGTAGAGGTATTTCTATAATTTCTCTAAGGTTCAAAAGTGTTTTTAAAGTGTTTTGGAAGGTTCAGGTGTGCACAAGTGAAGAATTAAATGGAAAAATGTAAAGGTATGTGAAGCGGCAGCGTACACAGAACTGAAAGTATGGCCCCCCAATTAATTTTTTTATTTTAGTCTAAAGTCACTACAGGACAAAACAGGGATTCATTGGCTACCCACTTTTGGAGACAATCTTGGGAAATCAAAGTGAGCACCAAGATACTCTTGCACTTAGGAGCGTATGTGAATTGACACTCAGATCAAGGCAAGGACTATTCTTGAACTAAACAAGACTAAGCAAGGTTAGGATAGTCTAAGCTAGGCAAGAGAGAGAAGTGCAAGAGACACATAGTGTGCGACGTAGAGAACTGAAGTACAAGGTGTGCATGAAGAGTGACTAAGGAAGTGTGCAGAGAAGTGCTAAGCTAGTCCCCCAAGGATCCCAAGGTCTCATTGAATTGTGCGCGTGCCGACAAAAGGTGTCCATCCCTCCCCCTTATTGGAAGCTTGGTGCAAGGTGTGCACAAGTGCAAGCTTGGAGAAGGTGGAGGTCTGGTGCAAAGGAGGCCGGCAGCAACAAGTCCTTGGGTATTTGGTATTTTGTAATTGAGCACTCTATGGGATTTTTCACAGAAGCATTGGATTGTATTGTGCATCACCATTGTATTTCTCTTATTATAATCAATCGATAGAGGCTTCTAGTGTGTATCTTTCTTCTTGTCTTTCCCTTTTCTCCTACAAACACTCAAATCCCTTCTTGTCCAAGAATCCCCCAACAAAATTTGGCACGCATGGTGGGACTCCAAGGAGATTTGAGTATTGAAGAAGCCAAGTGCAAAGGGTAGAAGAGTTCAAGTGCCGACAATACTACTTTATTGGACTAAGAGGTAAATATTCTTATCAATTATCTCATACTAAGAGGGCTATGAATAGCTCATGACTGCAACCCGGTCCCAAACATTGAGGTCACCTACAAAGCTACAAGAAGGAAGGCTATTAGAAGATCCTCAAGTCCACTTTCATCAACCTCATCAGTAAAGAGCATGGCAGGTCAGGTAGACTTGGAAACCCTACTATCAAGATTAAATATAAAATTTCCTTCTTTCAAAGGCTTAGCTCAGGAGGATCCGGACGAGCATATTAGAAGGTTTTTAGCACTATGCGAAACTAGAGGCTTGATGGGAAGAGAGGATGTCTTTTTTATACTCTTCCCTGCCACATTAGAAGGGTTAGCAGATAAATGGTTCAGCCAGTTTGCTGAAAACCATTTTACCACTTGGGACTTAATGAAAGATGCATTCAAAAATCAATTCCAGCATGAAAATACTACAGAGATCATCATAGAGGTGAAAAATTTCCAGAGTTTGTAACTAGGGCCAAGGCACTAATGCTAAGTTACCAGATCCCCCACATGAGTTTTTTATTAAGAAATGGTTAGCTAAGCCACTTCTAGTGACCACACAATGTAAAATCAAGGAATTAGTGTTTCCCACAGCCTCCATAGAGGAGTTCATCAACACAGCTACACGACTGGAGTAGATAAGGCAACAGTATGGAGCAATTTCTTCTCAGCTACCATATTCTACAGAAATGGAGGATCCAGTGATCCAGCTAAGGAAAGAGTTGGAGGGCTTAAAAAGGAATAAGCCCCACAAAGAGGAGGAGAATGTTGTTACTCAGTTGAGGAGGGAGATTGAGGCATTGAAGCTCAAAAAGGAGGAGGAAGCCCAAGCAAAGGAATTGGCTTAGCTACGACAAGAGTTGCAGGAACTCAAAGGGGGTGGCATCAAGAGTGGACTTTGGTGTACCATGTGCAGCAAGCAAGGTCATATAGTAAGTGAATGTCCTCTGTTAAGTGTGACTTGCCAACTATGCAGGAAAGCTGGTCATGAGGCCCAGGAATGCAAATCAAGAGGAATGCCTGCAACAACATATTGGACACAAGGAGGACCCCTACCATGAGCAAATGTGATGGCGGCTGCACCCAATCAAAGTAACAATTATAACCCTAGACAGAGAAATAACTTTGGAAATGGGCCTAGGAGGCCAATTATTTGTTTCAAATGTCGAGAATGTGGGCACTACCAAAGTAGGTGCACTCTACTAGAAAATGCCCCTCCTTGCAGGAACTGCCCAGAGGCCAAAGACCACTATACTAATTGTTGTCCTAAGAACGAATCCTCTTCATTTGGGCCCCACATTCAAATGATTTTTGTGTGTAAAAAAGACATAATAGATCAAGTCAATGTGCCATCTCCATCTACCAAGGTGGTGCAGCTAGAAGAAATTGAATCTTTTACAGTGCAGACAAGAAGCAAGGGGAAGGCTCAAGTGGAAAGAATGGACTGAACAAAGACAAAGATGCATCTGAAGACAAAGCCACCACATGTGCGGATACAAGGCAAAAAGAAAGTTTCATAGGTACCAGTGATGCCATTGGACAGGCATTCAACAGAGCTCATGAGGAGTTTGATAAGTCACTTGGAGCCCATGCTCTTAAGGAATTAGAAGCTTCCAGACTACTCAAGTCCATGAAAAAGGAGGTCAGAATTTTTGATTTAATAAAGATGGATGGGAAATTCAGGTCAGAACTCTTGTAGATAATTGATGAAATGTCCACAACAAGTTTAGTGGCAAAGGCTGCTGTTATGCATAAAGATATAAGTGTAGGGGAAGCACCCCTCACAGATTACAAGAGCCCTCCGCTAACAGTCTCTATTAAAGGTCATGAGTTTCAAGGAGTTATTATGGATGGTGGTTCTCGCATTAACTTGATGCTTGAATATACCATGAAAAAGATTGGACTATACCCTTCAAGACCTGCCAACTTCACTGCAACGCTGGCATACCAAAGCATAGTAAAGCCTATGGGAGTGGTCCCTGGAGTCCCAATCAAGATACAAGGTACCATCTTTAACATGGACTTTGCCGTTTTAACAACAAAGTTTCCCCTTGTTAATTGGGAGACCTTGGTTAAGGCATTCCAATGTGCTGCATGACTGGGGCAAGGATACAATGTGGGTAAAGCAAGAGGGAAAAGAGTTGCAGCAGATAATTTTGGAAGAAGGACCAGACAATCACAGACATACCAGCATGATGTAGACAATTGGTATTCGTATGGAAGAAGAATTGTTGGACAACCCAAAAGCAGATCTCAAATTTATATGAAGATGAAAACATGTTGGCTTGGCTCCATGCAGAAGATCCATCTTCCTACTATGGAACTTTTCCAGACTCAAGTAGAGAGGAAGCATATGAAGAAAAAGAGGACATCATTCAGGTTACTGACTTGAGTGAGGCAGTCTCAGTCAAAGGTCATATAAGGGAGAAGAAAAGAAAAGCCCTTAAGTGCAGCAGTGATGAAGCTACTCCAAATCATATGTTAATGGCCACTTTTTTATGGACACTGGTATGGATATCATCTGTTATGTCAATTTTTATGATGGTAAGTGCATGGCTTTACAAGGATGTGGAAGGAGTTCCTGCAAGTCTTTGGAAATAGATGGTTCCATTGGATGAAGAAGCTAGAATAGTAAAAATGGAATCTTGCAGATTAAGTTATAAAGTTGCTAAAACAAAGATACAAAAGATGCAGTATGGAGGAGATAATATTCTAATGAAGGATTTAGGATACCACTATCACATAACCAGTGTGCCCAACAAGAAGACAAAACCAATGAAGTGCAGTACATCTGGAGATTATGGAGGAGTTTTTCTGAGTCAACATATCAAGGCTCAAGGCCTATCATCAACAAAAGTGAAGATTTAGTGATCACGTGGAACCGGCAAAAATTGTTCAGGTTGTACATAGCCCTCTCATGTCATTTTTGCTTAAGTTTTAGTAGTTTTTATTTTTTTTCATGATTGTTCTTTGACTTTTTAGAAAATTTAGTAATCCTTTCATAGCCTTTGCATAAGCACAATTTTTGGGAATTTTTCAAGTATTTTTAGAATTTTCTTGCATTTTTTCATCCTTTTTAATGAAAATTTCTAGCCAAATTGGAGGAATAAAGGAAGCTCTCTGTCGTTTTGAGTGAGGAAATTGGCCTAGACCTGTAGAGAATTTTTTGAGAATTTCTTTTGGATTTTTTTTGTTTTTTTTATTTTTTCCGGATTTTTTTATATTGTTTTGGATTTTTCCAAAAAAAAGGCCCCATGGAATTTATTTTTCCAACAAAAAAAGGGGAACCAAAAAAAAAATCGAAGAAGAGAAAAACTCTCTCTCTCTCTCTCTCTCTCTCTCTCTCTCTCTCTCTCTCTCTCTCTCTCTCTCTCTCTCTCTCTCTCTCTCTCTCTCCCCCCATGCCACCCCATTTTTTTATTTATTCATTTTATTTTTTTAATATATTTGTTATTCGGTTTATTTTATTTATATTTTATTTTTTTATTTTATTTTTTTTCTTTCAGATCTGTGCGCTCAGATTTTTTTTTTTAAGAGACACTTTAATTTTTTTCATTATAAATAAATATAAAAATATATATTTTTTTTTTATTTTCATGTTTCAAACCTTTTGGCTCTAGATTGTGCCTCGGATGGCCATTTTTTTCAGAAGTGGGGTCATTTTCATCTATTTTGGCACCTTTGGATTCATTTTTTGCATTAATGTTTACAAAATCCCAACTTTTCTCTAACTTTTGGTCAAAACCTGCATGTTTTGAGCACCTTTATCACATGTTCTTATTTAACCACATGGTCCACATGGTCTATTCTTCTCACTTGGTTTTATCTACCCTTATGCCCAGCCCCATCCTTACCCCTCCTTGCCCTATCCATCTCAGCCCCCTTAGCCCTCCCTTCCCCCTCCCTTCTACCCTCCCATTGCCCTCCTTTGCTTTTCCATGTAAAATTTCCACTTTTGGGTTCTTCTCTGGTGCTTGTTATCTCCTACTTCTGGTGGTCTTGGTTGTTGCTCAAGTGTCCCTTTGAAGATTTGCAGCACAGAAATCATGGTGTCATATCTACTCAGAGTTTTGGTTGTAGCTCTCCAGGACGGAGAGCACATTAGGTGGTGAGCAATTGTTGAGCCCCTAAAAGTCATATTGGTCAAAGTCAACCACAGTCAAAGTCAACCACAATCAAAGTGAACCATAGTCAAAGTCAATAGGGAAAATTCAAAGTGTTCAAAGTTGAGGTGTCAAAGTGCACAGGTAGTGCACAATTAATTATCCACAAAGGGTAAAATTGCAAAAAGTTGGTTGCAGGTTGCAGAGGTATTTCTGTAATTTCCCTAAGGTTTGAAAGTGTTTTTAAAGTGTTTAGGAAGGTTCAGGTGTGCACAAGTGAAGAATTAAATGGAAAAATGTAAAGGTATGTGAAGCCGTAGTGTACGTAGAAGTGAAAGTATGGCCCCCAATTAAAATTTTTGTTTTAGTCTAAAGTCACTACAGGACAAAACAGGGATTCGTTGGCTGCCCACTTTTGGAGACAATCTTGGGACATCAAAGTGAGCACCAAGATACTCTTGTAGTTAGGAGCGTACGTGAATCGACACTCAAATCAAGGCAAGGACTATTCTTGAACTAAGCAAGACTAAGCAAGGTGAGCATAGTCTAAGCTAGGCAAGAGAGAGAAGTGCAAGAGACACACAGTGTGCAACGCAAAGAAGTGAAGTACAAGGTGTGCATGAAGAGTGACTAAGGAAGTGTGCAGAGAAGTGCTTAGCTAGTCCCCCAAGGATCCCAAGGTCTCATTGAAGTGTGCGCGTGTTGACAGAAGGTGTCCATCCCTCCCCGTTATTGGAAGCTTGGTGCAAGGTGTACACAAGTGCAGGCTTGGAGAAGGTGGAGGTATGATGTAGAGGAGGCCTGCAGCAACAAGACCTTGGGTATTTGGTATTTTGTAATTGAGCACTCTGTGGAATTTTGCACAGAAGCATTGGATTGTATTGTGCATCAGCATTGTATTTGTCTTATTATAATCAATCGTCAGAGGCTTCCAGTGTGTATCTTTCTTCTTGTCTTTCCCTTTTCTCCTACAAACACTCAAATCCTCTCTTGTCCAAGAATCCCCCAACAAGAGGTTATCTTCAAAATCACTTGATGGCATGGCACCATATGAGGCTTGGAATGAAAGAAGACCAATATTGGATCATTGTAAGATTTTTGGATGTATTGCTTATGTTCATTTTCCTTCAGAGGTTAGAGGCAAGATGGATCCAAAGCAGAAAGGTGTGTATTCATTGGATATGACAACAATCAAAAGGGTTATAGATTATACAACCCAATACCAAAGGTGTTGTATAATTCATGGGTTCAAAAGGTTAAACATATGGATTCTAAAAATATGATGTATGTTTTCTTTGGTCTAGCCATTGAATTACCCTTGGAACGTGCTTGAACCTTTGGGTGAAACCCTTGGTTTTAACCCTTGAGGTATTTATTCATATGAGCTCCCAATTGAATGGTTAGAACCTTAGGCTTGTTTTATCCTAAGGTGTGGGAACATTAGTCTTGGGAGAATCTTCTCTAGGAGCCACCTTGTGTGTATGTGAGAGAAGAATCCTCATTTGATAGAAGGCATGTGATAGACCTTGGGAAATTAGAAGGTATGTGATCACCCTTGGGAAAGTGTCCACATGAGGGACACTTGGCTGGACACTTGGCCAATCTGAAGGACATTCACCCCCTTGGGCTAGAGGTATATATATGGGTGGACTTGGATAGGTGGATATGTGCTCTCTCTTACCATGCTGGTCTTGCTAGTTAATCCTTAGTAGTTTTGTTGTTATACAACATTGGTATCACGAGTAGGCAAAGATCATCCTTTTTTCTCTTATCGCATGAGTCCTACTTATTTTTTTGCTGGTTGACAGAGCTATTTGCTCTTGTTGGGCGTAGTGTATGAAAAAGCTCCGTCTTGTGTGACCCTCCCCCCACGGAGGAACGTTGTGAACAGGCATGGGCTTGTGGACGGCCCCCTAATAGAGTCACCCTCCAGGGCCCTCACGGATAGACGCCCGACAGCGAACACACAATGTATGAATCAGAAGTCTGATGAGTGCCGGTTGGCATCTTCCGTCTCATGCGCTCATGAATAAAATATCCTAAAGCTTTTACATATAGAGCACTCCACGAGCATTAGCTTGACATATGGGATAATTGACTCCCCCTCAGCCATGCGCGGCCTTCAGATATTCAATCTGAAGCTCTCCCAACTGAACTATCCGCACGCTCTCTATGTCAATTGAGCGATCTCCCAACTGAGCCACCTGAGAACATAGAGATAAAGAAGAAAGACGAGATTTCTTCACATGGACCTTATAAAGAAGTTTGGAGCTTGAACAAAAGGTGTGGCTTCTTCAATCTTCACATCGAGGAAGGAAAGCATTCAAGTGACCCACTACATGAAAAGGAGAAAGCATGAGAATCTAAGATGCATTCGCAATAGTCAACGGGACTTCCTCCATTGATGTTAGGGAAGTACAAATAAGCACGTTTGTTGTTGTTGTTTTTTTTTTAGCATCATCTTACATTAATGAAATATGCATATACGCTCCTTTCATGGTTTGAGTATGGAGAATTGAAAATATACTATGTACTCACACACCCCTATACTTTCTAAAAGTAAATATATATTAGGGGAAGTAACTTTTCTAGAATATTTTATTTGCTTTCCAAGGCATATAACAAATGAAATTTATATACTTGGTAACATCATGACAAGTACTACGAGGATTAGTAGCATACATTCAATATGCACTAAAATCATCTCATATGTGATGTTGTGAGTACTAAGGAATTTCATATATAAGTGCAAAGAGATATTTAGATGTCCTTAAAATTTTTCTAAGGTTAAATGTATTGTTGGGCATACAAGTATGTAAAATGCCCGAGCAAGGATGCCTAAACAAATATTGGAGCTTGAAAAGTCATGATGGACCAAGCTCGCAACATCAAAGGTAGCCTCACTATGCAAGAATCAAGGTATGGACGAAGCTATGATGGAGAAAAGTATTATTTCCCATTTTGTTCATGTTATGTGCCCATGCAAAAAGTAATGCATGAAGAAATGCATTTCAAATGAGTAGGTGAAGTCTACATGCTCATTGAATGGTGCATAGGTTGAATCATTAAAGTGATGCACTAGAGGCACAAAGGAATATAAAGTGGATTTCTAGCATGTAATGAACTCATCACATAAAGATTGTTATAATAGGGACATAGAATGTCCATTACAGTATGGCTTGAACATGAATGGAAAGCACAAACATGTATACATGTATTAAATGGAGTTCTAAAAGTGAATTCTATGCATGCTTTAAAGAAGGGTTCAGTACATGGACCTTATGCATGCTCAACATCTTCAAGTAAAGATGTATATGTCCTTGCCATACATTATGTATACACAGATTCAATCATCTATGCAAGGGTATACACAGATTCATATGAAGTCAAAAGCATAAAAGTTCAATGGTGTGTTGAGATTATGAGACTCAATGCCCATTAACTTTTATGTTTTTTATATGTTGGCTAAATCCAAAAGCCAACAAAATTTAGCACAGATAGAGAAACTTTAAGCTTTTGAGTCTTACTTATGGACTCTCAAGTTCCATAAATACCCGTGGCATGCTTGATCAGCAAGGCCAAGGAATTGGGCTACAAATCAAGCAATGTTTCTTTTCTTATTTATATAAGAATTTGGATTCAAGAGAGAAGCTAGAAGCATGCATGAAACCCTAAATCTTTCATAATCATGTTATGAAGTTCATAGGCCTCAAGGACTTCAACAGTTGATCATTGAGGACAATTATCACACATAAAGGGGGAAGAGAATGTCATAAATTGACAAAAATGGCATGATTTAACCATGTCATCCCTTTAAAATCTGTTCCCCAAATAAGTTTCTCCCTTTACTCACAAGTGGTATGGTCCACTTGGAACTTTAAAAGAGTTTCTTTTGGAATACACCTTTGGAGAAAAGGAAAAATAAACCTATAAAACACTACTCCAAAAGATAGTCTATGAACAAGCAACAGCTTTTCAATATGGTTAAAAATGTAACCGATTCACTAAGTCAATGATGGGCCTATTACTATTTCCTTTAAGATAGATGTTCAACTATGTCAAAAGATAATATCTAGTGTGTAAATACTAGCCCTATTATTATATGACATAGATAAAGATACTTTTAGTTGCATCAGTTTAAAGAAATAGTTCTATAAAGGCTCAATCTTCAAAGTCTTCTCAAGAATAAATCAAGACATAATAAGGGTACAACTTACAAAGATTTTTATAGTACTTGATTAGACTTTGAGAAACAAAGTTTTTATGATAACATTAACATGGAAAAAGCCTTCTTAGTAAGTAATCCATGAGTAAGAGCTAAAGTTGTCTCCACTAAGTTGAGATTGTAAACCAGATGGTATGGGACATCTAGGTTTACAATATCACTTATGTGGGTTTAGTGGTATGGGACATTGAATTTATGGATAATGGAAGCTTATGCTCGAGGATATTTGATGGCTTGTTCAATCAAGGATTGAGCATAAATGAACTTCCAATTTGGATAGGAAATTAAATGAACATCAATTTCCTACAGTTTTTGAGGATGAAAACTATTTAAAAGGGGGAAGAAAGGTATCATTTGTTACACTTATGTGTTCCTCGAGTAGCTTTGATGTGAACCCTTTCCCTATACATGTGCACTTTTTACTCTATTGTTGGCAAGAGGTTTTTTCCCCATGTTACCACATACTCGATACTCTCATATGTAGTGGTACTTTATACTTAGGGATATTATTCAGTCTAACTTCATAGCAGTTCATCATCAATAGAGAGAGCTATTCTAGCCATCGTCTTCTCTGTGTCTCTTGCTTCATTTTTGCTCCTTGTGTGTGCTTCTTGTGTGTCTCTTGTAATGGTTTGTATCGCATGGATACATACAAGAGGGCTGCCGCAAATGCCTTGGTTGCTCATACTTCTTCCATGGCTGAAATGGAGCTTTGGCATGCTCGTTTTGGTCACTTGAACTTCAATAGTTTGCTCTACTTTCAAAAGAAGGACATAGTTATTGGCTTGCCTACACTTGAGTCCATTGAAAAGCATGCACGTGAAGGTTACATTCTTGGAAAAATGCATCGTGCTTCTTTTCCAAAATATATTCATACACATACTACAAGAAAATTGCAGCTTGTTCATAGTGATGTAGTCAAGACTCCATCTTTTGGGAAGCATGTATATTTTGTTACCTTCATTGATGATGCTACTCGCCATACATGGGTATACCCTATGAAAGCAAAGAATGAGGTATTTTCTTGCTTCAAAGCATTTTTAGCTATGGCTAAAAATTCTTCACAAAAGCTTTTGACTCTATGCACGGATCGTGGTGGTGAATACATGTCACATGAATTTAATGATTTTCTTTGCAAAAGAGGTATTTCCCACCAATGTACGGTGCCATATACACCTGAGCAAAATGGTGTTGCCGCATGTAAAAATAGAACTCTACTTGAAATGGCATGATGTATGGTTAAAGGAAAGCACCTTCTTGATAAGTTTTGGATGGAAGTAGTCATGTGTGCAAACTATATGTTGAATCACTACCCTACAAAAGCATTGAGATTCATCACTCCTTATGAGGCTTGGAATGGTCATAAGCCTATGGTTTTTCATATGCGTGTGTTTGGTTGTTTGGCATATGCTCTTGTGCCATCACAACAACGTCACAAACTTGATGACAAGGCAAAGAAATGTATATTTGTTGGTTATAGTGTTGCAAGAAAGGGATATCGTTTGTACCATCCATTGATGGACACAATTATTGTGAGTCGAGATGTGGTATTTGCTAAAAATTCAGTTTTCGCTCTATTGAATGCAAAAAACAGCCAACAGTTAGCTGACAAGATGTGTCTGATACACTCATGCCTTTGTTCCAAAATGGTGCACTTGACTATGGCCATGTAGACCAACCAATTGAGGATCAAAGAGCTAACAAATTCCATCAAAATAGAGCTGCAAATGCAGAGAATTTCCAGCCAAACATGGTTGAAATTTTTCAGCCAAAAAATGTCTAAACTGGTGGACAAAAAATTTTCCAGCCACATATGGCTGAACATTTGCATCAAAATATGGCTGAAAATGAGCATGAAATTCATCCCACACATGATGTACATATTGAAGATTTTTTGCATAATGAACGCATGTCTTTCAAGAGTGCACAAGCTATGCCGAAGTGGCCGAAACAAACTTTGCAGGATAGCAAACTGAGTGCACCTTTACTTGGTAGAACAAGATCAAGCTCTCACCATGAATGAAGTAATTTTTTGGATTATTCTCTTATTGAAATTGCATGTAATGAAGATCCACTTGCTTTTGAAGGTGCATGTGATGATCCACAATGGATAAGTGCTATGCAATCAGAAATGGATTCCATACATAGGAATGGTACTTGGGAGTTAAGTGAATTTCCAAAAGGAAAGAATGCCATTGGTACAAAGTGGGTTTACAAGATTAAGAGAAAGTTTGATGGTAGCATTGATCGCTACAAAGCTAGATTTGTTGCCAAAGGATATGGGCAACAATATGGAATTGATTATGAGGAATTTTTGCACCTACTGCACGCATGATTATCATTCGTATCGTGGTTGCATTGGCTGCCCATCGAGGTTGGAAAGTGCATCAGTTGGACATAAAAACAGCCTTCTTGAGTGGTGATTTGCAAGAAGAGGTTTATGTGAAGCAACCTCCTGGATTTTCTATGAAAGGGAAAGAGCATATGGTTTTTCACTTGCATAAATCCTTGTATGGTCTCAAGCAAGCTCCACGTGCATGGTATGACAAAATCCATAAGCACTTGATTGATCTTGGCTTCACATGTGGTCCAATTGAAAGCACACTCTATGTACGCAAAGATGGGGTTGATCTTATAGTACTTGTTCTTTATGTTGATGACATACTCTTGACTGGGTCATGTGATGCAAAACTTGACATTCGTATGGCTGATTTGCAGCATACTTTTGATGTCACTTATCTTGGTCTTTTGAACTACTAGCTTGGCATCTAGTTTGTATCCGTTGAGGGGGGGATTGTTATGCATCAAGCAAAGTATGTTGAAAAACTACTTCAGCGTTTTGACTTTGAGGACTGCAAGCCAGTTTCCACACCAGTTGAGACATGAATTAGGTTCTCAATTGAGGATTCTAGTGATGCATTTGACACTTCTCTTTATCAACAAGCTATGGGATCTCTTATATATGCGTGCAACACAAGGCCAGATATACAGTCTGTAGTTTCCCAGTTGAGTCAATTCATGCATAGCCCTGGCACTAAGCATATGCAAGTAGTAAAACGTGTGTTTAGATATCTCAAAGGTAGTTTGAGCTTAGGTCTGTTTTATGGCAGAGATGTTCAACCATGCTTGCATGCTTTTACAGATAGTGATTGGGCTGGTTGTTATGATACTCGCGTGTCCACTAGTGGTAATTGCTTTTTCCTTGGAGTCTCATGCATATCTTGGTTCAGTAAGAAGCAACCTACAATGGCGACATTGAGTTGTGAAGCTGAGTATAGGGCAATTTTCACACCTACAATTGAGTGTATATGGCTGAGATGCCTATTGATGGATCTTTGCATGGAGATTGATGCTGCTACGCATATTCTCACTGATAGTCAGAGTGCTTTGGCTATTGCACGAAACCCAGTCTTTCATGCATGGACCAAACATGTTGAGGTGCATTATCACTATGTGAGAGAGCACCTTCACACAGGAGATATTGATTTGGTATATGTGTCTACACAAGATAATGTGGCAGACATATTCACCAAAGCTCTTCCACGGGAAAAGTTTGAAGCTTCTCCCAAAGCTTTAGGCTTGTTACCTTGTGGGGGCTGATTTGTCACTCCTTGTATGTGTTCACATCATTCACTCCAAGGGGGTTTGTTACACTTATGTGTTCCTCGAGTAGCTTTGATGTGAACCTTTTCCCTATACATGGGCACTTTTTACTCTATTGCTGGCTAGAGGTCTTTTCCCCATGTTACCACATACTTGATACTTGCATATGTGGTGGTACTTTGTACTTAGGGATATTATACAGCTCTTACTTTAGTTAAGTTCATTGTCAATAGAGAGAGCTATTCCAGCCATCGTCTTCTTCATGTGTCTTGTTGCATTTGTGCTCCTTGTGTGTGCTTCTCATGTGTGTCTTGCACTTTTACACACACCCAACATCATTAATATGATATCTCTAAGAAAATGATGCATTCCTTAACTCTTTCATAGATATCAAAAAAAGTAAGAACTAGATATGCAAGAAGGAAATTCATTGAAGAATTCCAAGATAAGCTAGCCAAAGACTTGAAGCATATCCAGGATATGGTAATTGAAAATGTATAAAGATGGATCCAAAGTTTGGGTAAGCATGACAACTTGCTTAAGTCAAAGGGATGACATATAATTGTTGATCCCTAAAAGGAGAGTATTTAAAGGTTCTGCGAACATCAACAGGATGTTGAAGACTTAAGCAAAGATATAAAATCATGAATATATGAGTTAAAGATCCCAAGAAAATCCCATAGGTAAATATCATTGACAAAGGGATCTAAAGGGGAAAAGACTTGATCTTATCTCATATTAAATTAGCTAGATGAATTTTGAGTAAGCCAAGTGATCGAACTTGGTCAAATATATCAAACCATTTATCGTTGGATAATCCAAGTGGCCTATATTGGTCTAAAAAGATCAAACCCTTTTATAGTTTGATACCAAGGAAAGTTCAAAGGTCAACCTAAAGAGACCTTTGAATTAGTTGGCATTAGATTGAGAAACCTTAGTCTTTATAATCAAAGAGCATGAAAAGGACAAAAGAAATATGGAAACATTAAGGATGTGGTTCTACGGATTGGAGAAAGAACTCACTGGTATGGGATAGTGAGAACTAACTCCCATTGAGAATTTAGAAAATAGGCTCAAGATCCGATAGGAAACATCAGGATAAGCCTTAAAGATAAGACCATTTAGATTAAAGTCTTAGGTTCATTATGAGGTGTAGAAATGTACCTCCTTGAACCAATTTAATACACCTGGTTGTATGAACAAAAGGGTAAATAGAATGAACATGACATTTACCCTAGAAAATTCTATCCTTTATCCTCTTAAGCAAACACATTTTTCTTAATAGAATGCATAGCCAAATTTTATATCATACAATAAATTTGGATAAGTATGAGAATAAAGAATTTTGGGAGTTTACCAAGTTAAAATCCAAAAGTAAAGTCAAGCCTATTGAAGTATAATAACCTTGAATGAAAGAATGATTTGTAAAAGATCTTCTTTTGAATCTTTGGTGAGAACAAGTGATTCAAGAATGTTCCTAGTAAGATCTGAGATATGATGCCTAGAAACAGGTATCTTTCTTGCAAGACCTTGGAACTAAAGTTGCAAAACTTGAATCATCTCAACTCCATCCAATAGAAAATCTAGAGGGTATCTTGATGGCTTGATAAAATATTGTTACTCAATTTTGAGGATTTGAAGGAATTGGTTTATTAAGGTTTGTCTCTTTGCAAAGCTTTGGTGACGTTTGAGGTAAGTATACATAACTACCTAAACCATAGTTGGTCCAAGATAGTTAGTACTGATTCTCATTGGAAGAACAAGGCTAAGCTAAGACAAACAAAGAACGGGGTAGAGGCCTAGGAGAACGGTCTACCAAATAATTCCAATTCCTAAAGTCATCTTTGGATCTAAGTCTTGAATGTCAAAGATCTTCCAAAAGGAGTTAAACTATGCAAGAACAAAGAAACATTCCAAGGTTTAATGGAGGATCATCAAGATCAGGATCCATGAATAGAAATGAACTTTCAAACTTGGGTTATTATCTATCACTCAAAATACTTGAGCATTATGTTTCAAGAAAAGTTGGATGAATGATATAAGTCCACCTAACTTGCCTAAGAATGAGAAGATAGTATTTCTTCTCATTAAGCATGTTTTGGCAGGGACTCACTAGACCCACTTTGCTAAGTTCATATCTTTAGCAAAGTCCTATCAAATACAAATAAAGTATATTTGTATTTTAAAAGGACTATAAAAGAATAAGTTAAGTTCACAACATCTGAAGATGCCTCTCCTTTCTGTTGAAAGTGGAAGATGAGTCTAATTTCTGGCCCTTTCAAGATAGAGATAGGATCTCTATCATAGACTCCTAAAATTATAAATTTCTAGGGAAGTACAAAGTGTACTGAAATGTATTATTTTATGGAGCTCAAGGTTTGTGAAAGTGCCAAAATAAAAAGTCCACCAAAGAAGTCCACCCATTTCACTAGTCCATAGGTACAAGGCATGCATGTATATTCAGGTTAACTAAGGGAAAGTGATTTCGGCAAGGATCTTGAATCATTTTCTTTCAGATTAAGGTAGGGATTAGCCTTTATCTGATTACTCGAAATGAATTGGAAATGAATCTAAAGAGAGAGATGACCATGCTCAGAGTATAGATCATGGTGCATGGTGGAATACTTCACATATTATACCTACACACATTTTTGAGGGCAAAAATGTTAAAGGGGGGAAGAATGTTATATAATTCATGGGTTCAGAAGGTTAAAAATATGTATTCTAAAGGTTAGAACATGACTCGTATGTTTGCTTTGGTCTAGCCCTTGAATTACCCTTGGAACATGCCTTGAACGTTTGGGTGAAACGCTTGGTTTTAACCCTTGAGGTATTTATTCATATGAGCTCCCAATTGAATGGTTAGGACCTTAGGATTGACTTATCCTAAGGTGTGGGAACCTTAGTCTTGGGAGAGGCTTCTCTAGGAGCCACCTTGTGTGTACCTGAGAGTAGAATCCTCATTTGATTTAGAAGGCATGTGATAGACCTTGGGAAATTAGAAGGTAGGTGATCACCCTTGGGAAAGTGTCCACATGAGGGACACTTGGTTGGACACTTGGCCAATCTCAAGGACATGCACCCCCTTGGGCTAGAGGTATATATATGGGTGGAGTTGGATGGGTGGATATGTGCTCTCTCTTACCATGGTGGTCTTGCTAGTTAATCCTTATTAGTTTTGTTGTTATACAACAAAAGGATTCTTGGTGAGTAGAGATGTATTATTTGATGAGAGTAGTTCTTGGTATGAAGATTCACGTAGAAAAGTCAACTTACCTTATGATCTTGAAGAAGATGTTCCAAAACTTGTTAAGGATAATGCTCCTAAAATTGAAGAGTAGGATACCTCAAAAGATGATGAAGCAACTCAGTATGAAAAACTCAAAATGTGGAAGTCTAAAGGTAAAGCAAAAATGCAAGAACTTGGAAAAGAGGCAGAATCATCACATCATGGCCTAAGAAGGTCCATGAGGGAGAAAGGTATGGGTTTGATACTTCTCTAGTCACTAAGCATTCAATCTATCTAGCACAGGACATAAATCAAGAGGAACCCTCAACATTTGAGGAACCAAAGAAGAACTCACAATGGAGGCATGCAATGGAAGAAGAAATTGAAGCTCTTCAGGAGAATAACACTTGGGAGTTGGTTCCCAGGTCTCCATCAATGAAAGTGATAGGTGGAAGGTGGATTTACAAATTGAAGAAGAACTCGGATGGCTCCATTAACAGGTATAAGGCAAGGCTTGCGGCAAAAGGATTTGCACAAACTTAGGGAATTGATTATGAGGAGTCCTTCTCTCCTGTGGCAAAGATGCCTAGTATTAGGGTTTTGCTTAGTATTGCCTCTTCCAAGAATTGGAAGATACTTCAATTGGATGTAAAAAATGCATTTCTTAATGGATGGATAACAAAAGAGGTATATATGGCACAACCACTTGGTTTTGAGAATCACAGATATCCTGATTGTGTATCTAAACTTAATAAAATCTTTATATGGACTCAAACAAGCCCCAAGGTCTTGGAATCACAGCATGTTTCATTCTTGCAGGACAAAGGATTTCAACCTAGCAAGGCAGATCCATCACTATTCATAAAAATGAGTAATTATGGAGTCATCTATTTGTGTGTGTATGTGGATGATATAATACTTACAGGAAATGATACAGATGGCATGAAGAAAATCAAATAACACATGAGAGAAGAATTCAAGATAAGTGATTTGGGTTCACTTACTTACTTCCTAGGATTGGAAGTTGTCTACAAAGATCATGGTTTTTTTCTCACTCAAAGAAGGTACTCCAATGGAGGTTAATCATAAATTGAGCTCATATGAAGGGGAATTCATAGAAGATGTGACAGGTTATCAAAGCCATGTGGGTTTCTTGAAATATGCCACATTGACAAGGGTTGATACATGTTATAGTGTGAGTGTGCTAAGTCAATTTATGCACACACCTAGGAAATATCACATGGAAGCTACCAAGAGGATACTCAGATATCTCAAAGGGACCATGAATGAGGGGTTATACTACACTTATGTACCTGATTTAAGTTTGAAATTGTTCTCTCATGCAGATTGGGCTTGCTCCAAGGAAGACAGAAGGAGCACCTCAGGATATCTTACCTTTGCAGGTCCAAAACTTGTCTCATGGTCATCCAAGAAGCAACCCACAGATGCTCTCTCTTCTACTGAAGCTAAATACAGAGGTCTTGCCATAGCTACTCAAGAAGCAATGTGGATAAATGCACTATTCACAAATCATGGGTTGAAAATTAGAACTCCAACTATTTTGGGTGACAACATGATCTCCATTCACTTGGCTGTCAATCCAATGTTTCATGCAAGGACTAAACATATTGAAGTGCATTATCAATATGTAAGAGAGAAGATTTTGAGCAAGGAAATTCAGTTAGCTTATGTGTCCACTCATCAACAATGTGCACATATTCTAACCAAAGCATTGGATGGTACAGAGCTTTGCAAATTCAAGGCTATAATTGGGTTGCAAGTAAAGACCTCAAGCACATTGGCTTGAGGGGGAGTTGTTGGAGCAAGTCTATGACAAGCCTAAGTATTCGCTTGAGTCTCACAAGGTCATAGGAGAAGTTTTAAAGTGAAGACAATGTATGAGTTCACTTGTGAACTATCTCTTGTAATTTTTGGAAGCCTTTACTTGATGTAAAAGTGAAAGAATCTAAAGTGGTTGAGTCCACTTGATGAAAAAAGGAAAGAGAAGCCAAAAAATCATGATTGAAGTGGTTGGAGAATCAATCAATCACTAAAAGATAGGAGATTTGTTTTAGGTGAGCAAGATTCAAATTCAAATCTTGGCTCCAAACATCACTATATCTACATAGCCCTTTAGTCACGATTTTAGATATCCATGAGCAAGGTTCATGGCATATTAGATTGTGGTTTCAAGGCACACATATGTACCCGTAAGTCCATTGTACTTTACAATCAATATACATTCATTTTCATGATCATTTGACTTCATATCTTCATGCTTTTGTGAGTATATTTTTCACTGCCATACCTATCAGATTTTTTAGTGAGTTTGCAGAGTTAATTTCTCTGAGCATGATCCATCATTTTCAGTGATTTAATTTGGTAGCATTTTCTCCTTAAGTCTACTAGATGCTCATAAAATTTCATTGGAATTGGGTTTTTCAATCTTGAGATATGTTCATTTGAAGTCGATTATATCACTTCATACTTTACTTCTCTATCAGTACTCCATCAGAACAGTTATTTTCTGAGATCTTTTTTTCCATGAGTAGAAAAATTAAGCTCCTAAGGCCGCACATAGTACTCCTGCACAGAGGCTGCAAAATATGCAGAAACACAGTACACAGGGAGCACGAAGAGAGACTTCTTAGGTCTTACAAATGTGGTTGAACTTATAGTCTATGACTGACCAGGCCACTATATGTTTTATTAAAGAACTTATGCAAAGAAGTTTCCGATGGCCATTTGGCCTTTCACATGGACACTAACGGTAACACAAGCTTCACAAAGCACTTTATGGACTTAAGCAAGCACCCAAATCCTGGTATGAAAAGATTCATAAGTTCTTCGATGATAAAGGATTTCAAAGAAGTAGTGCCGATGCAAACTTATACATCTATCAGAATGAGTCCTTAGTGGCCATCATCATCCTCTATGTAGTTGACTTGATATTGATAGGCTCAGATAAAGAACGCATCCAATTCATCATCACACAGCTTCACCTTGAGTACTATATGATAGATCTTGGACTACTTCGCTACTTCTTGGGTATGGAAGTTTGGCAAACACAAGAAGGCATATTCCTATCATAGAAGAAGTACTTCTCTAATCTTCTTTCTAGATATAACATGGACCAGTGTCACTCAGTATCTACACCACTTGATCCAAACATCAAACTCACATTGGAGGATTCATCATCACTTGTCGATGTGCATACTTATCGATAGCTTGTTGGATCATTACTCTACCTTGTCAACACTAGACCAGATATTGCCTATGCAGTGGGTATACTCAGTCAATTTGCACATCAGCCTTGTCCAACTCATTGGGATGCTGCTCACAGACTACTTCGATACCTTGCCCTCACCCGACATCATGGTCTTTAGTACATAGGGGGCATCGAATTCACAGGATATTCGGATTCAAATTGGCCTAATGATCCTAATTCCTGACGATCTACTTCTAGGTACATATTCTTGCTTGGCTCACGGCCTACCTCTTGGGCAAGTAAGAAGCAGCCTAAAGTTGCACATTCATCCACCAAGGCCAAGCACCGAGCATCCAGCTTTGCAGCATGTGAGTCCATCTAGCTTTGATGTTTATTATCTGACATTGGTGTTTTGTAGGTTACTCCGACATGCATCCACATGAAAAGCCAGTCAGCCTTGGTGATCACCATGAATCCAGTATTCCATGCTCAGATGAAGCACAACAAGATCCAATACCATTTCATCCACGAAAGTCTTGTGTCTTAGGAGATTACTCAAGAGTAGTGTGCCTCTGAGGAAAACCTTGCAAACATGTTCACGAAGGCTCTACCTCCAATTCCGCTCCAGCGTTTGGTGGACCTCTGCAACATTCACTCGTTGCAAAATGGAGCTACAAGGGGATGTTGATTGCATGATTGCTCCTACATCATTTACATTTTTATCAGCAAGTGCATCTCCATTTTGTATCCAGAAGGCACTCCATTTCTAGTTTATTTCCATCATATATTGTATCTCTTTCCTATTTTGGTACCTTGCCATTTGCTTCTACCATTGTATTCATTATCCTTTGAGGTGAATTATCCCACATGAGATGTATGTTCGAGAGCCCCTTCCAAATCTATATAAGGAGGGCATCTACCCCCATTTGTACTTGGTTAGAAGATTGAGGAGCCTACTCCATACTCTTCGCAAGCTCATTTCTTATCCACGTGAGGTCTCCTCATTTTGAGTCTCTCACACTCTTTCTTTTGTAAGTACACTCTTCCTTTCATTTTTCTTCTATGTGTGTACTCTCTTCAACAACCTGCACATTCAATTCATGAAACAACTTTTTAAACCACTTAATCTCAATAGTAGCCAATGCTTAACCTCTATACTCAGCCTCTATAGAAGATAAAGCAACTGTAGGCTGTTTCTTTGAGCTCCATCTTAATGTCTTGTTTCCTGATATTACCACATATCCACTTTGTGGATCTTTTGTCATCTTTGCATCCGGCCCAATCTACATCAATAAAGACTTTAAGAGTTAGATCATCCTCATGACTATAAAATAAATCTTCATTCGTGGTACCTTTCGAACACCTAAGAACTCTTTTTGTTGTATGTCGTGTGTTGAAGGATCAACTTGAAGTCCCCTGATCATCACTACTTCTTCCTCGACCTCTATTTGAACCTCTTTTGCCTCTGCTTTCTCCTCTTGATGATCCCACATAAAGAGCTTTTCCTTGAGATCCTTTTTTATTTGAAGTAGAATGATTTAGATTCAACTCCTCTGTGACCTTGAGAGAAACAAGCTTATCAAAATCTAGTGATTTTTCTCTTACATAAATAGAATTAATGAATGGTTTCCATCTCTCATTGTCCTTGATTCCATTGAGAGTATATGCACCCAAGTGGTCATCCTCCACATGAGCTTGAATTGATCCTGGTTGATCTAGATTCTCTTTAACTTCAACAAGTAATCATTGACCGATGTCCTTGTATCTATATTTATGTTGTTCAACTCATTTTTAAGTTGAATCTTCCTTGAAAATTTACATTATGAAAGTAGATAATAAGCCCTTTCCAATGAACCATCAAACATGTAATTTGGATACTAAGGGAGATACAAGCTCTCCAATCTCTATCTAGAAAACTACAACAATGATGAGATACACATATGACTCTCTTGGACTTCCAACAAGATCACAACTTCTCCCCTCTTATTATATCATGACATTGGAGCACAACAAACAATACTGAATGTATTACCACTACAATGTAAAAAGATATGTAACCCACAAGGGCAATATGGGTATATACAAGCTAGGGGAAAAAACCTCCTAAAGAGGGAAAAAAAGGCACCAGTGATCCTAGTGTGTTCACACACATGACTACCTAAATATATCAACAAATCCCCCCAGGGACTGTTGTGGTGAACAAGGAGTTGGAACTCATGTATAAGGAAGTGTCAAGCTATGTGGAATCAATCCACAAAAGGAAGTAAGCCCAAAGCTTTTCAAAAAGCTTCAAACTTCTCCTTAGGTAGAGCCTTCCTAAAAAGGTCTACAATGTTCTCCTATGTGGGCACATATGCCAAGCTGATCTCTCCAGCAGAGAACCTCTCCCTGACATAATGATAATGCACCTCAATGTGCTTATTGCGAGCATGGAACAAAGGGTTCCTTGCAACTGCCAATGTGTTATGACTGTTAGTGAAGATGGTGGTGGCAGAAGACTGACCAACACCCAAATCAGCCATAAGGCGTCTGAGCCACACACACTCAACAATCGGTATGAAATTTACCCTATCCTAAGCCTCACAACTAGAAGTGGCCACAGTAGGTCGCTCCTTGCTCAACCAAGATATACATGAGCTACCAAGCATGAAGCAAAATCCACTAGTGGACACACGAGTGTCATAGCAACCAACCTAGTCAGAGTCAGAAAAAGCATGTAAATCTGGCAGTAGTGATCCCCCCTTGGGATAAAACAATCCAAGTAGCCAGGTACCACTCAAGTAGCAAAAGATGCGCTTAACCACCTGCTAATGCTTGACACCTAGGCAATGCATAAATCTACTCATCTATGAGATAGAAAAATCAATATCTGGCCGAGTAATGCATAAGTAAATCAAGCATCCAATAGACTACTCATAGAGAACAACATCAAATGCATCTCCAGCATCATGAAGACTCAATCGTAAACCTATCTCTATAGGAATGGCAATAGTTTTATAGTTTTCAAGGCCAAAATGCTGCAATAATGTGTCAATATATTTTCGTTGATACAAATATATTCTGCCATCAACTTGCATAAAATGGATGCCTAAATAATGATGCAAATGCCCCAAATCAACATCTCAAATGAGGCATGTAGATCATCCTTAAAATCAGCAATATGCTTCTCATGAGGACTAGTGAGCAGCATGCCATCAACATACACATCAATGATCAGAAGCATACCATTAGCATGCTTAACATATAAGGTGCTTTCAGTTAGACTCTTCTCAAAACCATGTGCAACCAGATAGGCATGTATCTTTTCATACCAAGCACATGGTGCTTGCTTTAAACCATATAATGTCTTCTTTAACCTACACACCTAGTTTTCATGCCCTTTCTGCACAAAGCCATGGGGCTAAAAAACATACACTTCTTCATGCAAGTCACCATTCGGAAATGGAATTTTAATTTCCAACTCATGTAAATTCCAACCATTATGAGCTGGAAGTGTGCAGATGCTATGAAGAGTAGTCATTCGGCATGTAGGTGCAACAGTCTCATCAAAATCAATGCCTTTTTCCTATGCATAACCCTTTGCAACAAGCCTAGCCTTATACCTATCAACTATTCCATCAAGCATACACTTCATCTTGTATACCCACTTAGTGTCAATGGCCTTCCTCCAAAGAGCCAAGTCACATAAAGACCAGGTACCATTTTTCATGATAGCATCATATTTTGATTGCATAGTAGCCATCCAATTTTTGGAATTTTGTGCTTCATCAAACAAAATAGGCTCATGCTCATCACAAAGACTAGGGGCCACCATAGCATAGCAATACGATGCAAAAGAGGCACTACGACAGCTTGAACTAGTACGATATGATAGAGGTGCACCTAATTAGGTGTCACACAAAGTCTGCACCAGCCATTTTGGCATAGTTTTTGTCTCCTCAATATCAGCTCTCTCATCAAGAAGTGCATCATGTAAATCTGCATCAGAAATGGAATGATCTACATCATCACATGAAACCTATAAAGGCTCAAAAATTGCCTCATTAGGACCAACACTAGACTGTCCACCTATGAAAAGAGGCAGCAAAGTATCATACATGACTTTGAAGCTAACTAATGTCTCCTTAGTACATGAAAGTAGTGGTTGAACAACATTTTCCACAAAAACAACATCATGGCTAACCAAAATACATTTTGCTTGTGGCTGATATAGATGATAGCCTTTGCTTTCATAACTGTACCCAACAAAAATACATTTAACTACTTTATCATCCAATGTCCGGCATTGTTTAGGCACTAATGCATATGCCAGACAACCAAAAATACGTAGGTGAGCAACATATAGCTTACAACCATGCCAAGCCTCATATGGAGTGATAGATTACAATGCTTTAGTAGGACACCTGTTAAGTACATATGTTGCACACATGATAGCCTCAAGCCAGAAACTATGTGGTAAATCCGGACTCTTGATCATACACCTCACCATCTCCATGAGTGACATGTTCTTTCATTCACCAACTCCATTTTGTTGAGGTGTATATGGCATTGTACATTGATGTTTTATCCCACTTTCCGCCAGAAATGCATTAAATTCAGAAGACATATATTCCCCTCCTCGATCAGAATGGAGGGTGCCCATATTTCATGCTGACAGATTTTTAGCCAAAACCAAAAGCTGTTTGAAGCACATAAACACTTTCAACTTTACTTTCAGTCGATATACCCATGCATGCCTAGAAAAATCATCATTGAAAGTCACAAACTAAAGATAGTTTCCAAAAGAGGGTGTTTGCATAGGACCATAGACATCATTGTGAACAAGTTGCAATTTATGAGTAGCTCAAACTAAAACATCTTTTGGAAAGGAGGAATGCTGCATTTTGCCCAAAATACAACCTTCATAGACATATTTATTGGGTTCCTCGAGTTTGGGCAAAGAGGACACCATTTCAGATTTTTGCAAGCATAGCAAACTAGCAAAATTCAGATGACCAAAGCATGCATGCCAAAGCTTTGCATCAAACATAGCTTGAGAATCATGTATTGCACATGCTAAATCATTCACAAATTTTTCATAGTCTATGAGCTTATACAACCCACGACATAAAATGCCAGAAGCAATAATCATGTTGCCATTTGAGAGATCATGAACTATACATATGTCATGAACAAATTCCATAACCAAGCCAATCTTGGCTAATGTAGAAAATAATAACAGATTTTGCTTGATCCGTGGCACAAATAAAGCATCTAAAAATGTAAAAGAACTACCATTAGGAGTAGTCTGAATGATCTTACCAACTCCCATGATAGGATAAGAGGAGTTGTTGGCGCATGTGATAGTATTCCCTATAGGGGCAGGCTTGAGTGAAGTGAAGAAACTACATTGTGAGGTAATATGTTTGGTTGCCCCACTATCAAAGTACCAAACATCTAAATCTATTGTAGATATACACTGTTCAGGAGAAGATGGGTCAAAATAGCAAATAGTATTAAATGCCAAGTCTTCATTCTGCACTACATTAGTAGACTCTGTTTTTGGTATAGAGGCCTCTCCAACAACCAATGGAAAAGACACTAAAAGCAGTTGTATAAGGTGGACCAAGGACAACATTCCTTCAACTCAAAGAAAGGAGGAGAACACTCCTTAAGTGTATGTTCATGGGGTTGTTCACATCCCTTGTAGGCACCTTATTGCATGCATCCAACTGTGGGTCTCAACAAGGCTCTGGTGAGCCTTTTTCCTTTGCGAGGGGACTGCTTGGGGGAGTTCTCACCTTGTGGGGACCTCCTAAGACCCTTGTTTTTATAGAACCTAAAAAAAAAACTCTCAAATGCTTAGAGCAACATTGATGTTGGAGTTAGAAGTCTATAGAAGCATGCGAACAACACAAGGAAGAAGAAGAAGAAGAAGCTTGGAGCACAACACACAATACTCAATGTGTTACCACTAGAATGTACAAAGATAAGTAGCCCATTAGGGCAATAGGCGTATATACAAGCGGGGGGAAAAAAATCTTAGGTAAAAAAGTGCCTCAACGGTCCTAGAGTGCTCACACACATCACTACCTAAATATATCAACAAATCCCCCCTGGGAGTGATGTGGTGAACAAGGAGCTGGCACTCATGTGTAAGGAAGTGCCAAGCTATGTGGAATCAATCCACAAAAGGAAGTAATCCCAAAGCTTTGGGAAAATCTTCAAACTTCTCCCTAGGCAGAGCCTTCATAAAAAGGTATGCACTGTTCTCCTCCATGGGCACATATGTCAAGCTGACCTCCCCAGTAGAGAACCTCTCCCTAACATAATGATAATGCATCTCAACGTGCTTAGTGCGAGCATGGAACACAAGGTTCCTCGCAACTACAAATGCGCTCTGACTATCAATGAAGATGGTGGTGGTAGAAGACTGACCAACACCCAAATCATCCATAAGGCATCTGAGCCACACACACTCAATAGTCATTGTGAAAGGTGCCCTATACTTAGCCTCACAACTGGAAATGGCCACAATAGGCTCCTTCTTGCTCAACCAAGATATAAATGAGCTACCAAGCATGAAGCAGAAACCATTGGTGGACACGCGAGTGTCATAGCAACGAGCCAATCACTATCAGAAAAAGCATGCAAATCTGGCGGTGGTGATCCCCCCTTGGGATAAAACAATCCAAGTAGTCGGGTACCACTCAAGTAGCGAAAGATGCACTTAACCGTCTGCCAATGCTTGACACTTAGGCAATGCATAAACCTGCTCATTTGTGAGATAGCAAACTGAATATCTGGTTGAGTAATGCATAAGTAAATCAAGCATCCAGTAGCCTACTGATAGAGAACAACATCAAATGCATCTCCAGCATCATGAAGACTCAATCGTAAACATGTCACCATGGGAGTGGCAATAGGCTTACACTCTTAAGGCCAAAACACTGCAATAATGTGTCAATATATTTCGTTTGACACAAAACCATTCCACCATCAACTTGTATAAATTGAATGCCCAAATAGTGATGCTAATGCCCCAAATCAGATATCTCAAATGAGGCATACAAATCAGCCTTAAAATCAGCAATATGCATGTCATGAGGACCAATGAGCAGCATGTCATCAACATATACCATAATGATTAGAAGCACATCATTAGCACGTTTAACATATAAGGTGCTTTCAATTGGATTGTTCTCAAAACCATGTGCAATCAGATATGCATGTATCTTTTCGTATCAAGCACGTGGTGCTTGCTTTAAACCATATAATGCATTCTTTAACTTGCACACCTCGTTTTCATGCCCTTTCTGCACAAAGTCATGGGGCTGAAAAACATACACTTCTTCATGCAAGTCACCATTCAGAAATGTTGTTTTAATGTCCAACTAATGTACATTCCAACCATGATGAGTTGCAAGTGCACAGATGCTATGAATAGTAGTCATTCGGCAAGTAGGAGCAAAGGTTTCATCAAAATCAATGCCTCTTTCCTATGCATAACACTTTGCAGCAATCCTAGCCTTATACCTATCAACTGTTCCATCATGTTTATGTTTCAACTTGTATACCCACTTAGTTCCAATGGCCTTCTTGCTAGGAGGCAAGTCACATAAAGACCATGTACCATTTTTCATGATAGCATCATATTTGGATTGCATTGTAGCCATCCAATGTTTTGAATTTTGTGTTTTGTCAAATGAAACAGGTTCAATCTCATCACAGAGAGTAGAGGCAGCCATAGCATAGCATTCTGATGCAAAAGAGGCACTATGAGAGCCTGAGCGAGTACGATATGATAGAGATGCATCTAATTTACTATCACACAAAGTTTGTACCAGCCATTTTGGCATAGTTTTTGTCTGCTCAATATCATCTCTCTCATCAACAAGTTCATCATGTAAATCTGCATCAGAAATGGAATGATCTGCATCATCACATGAAACCTGCAAAGGTTGAGAAGTTGCCTCATTAGGACGAGCACTAGACTGTCCACCTGTAAAAAGAGGCAGCAAAGAGATCATACATGTCTTTGGAGCTAACATATGTCTCCTTAAAAAATGAAAGTAAGGGCTGAATAACATCTTCCACAAAAACAACATCACAGCTAACCAGAATGCGGTTAGTGTGTGGATGATATACACAATAGCCTTTGCTTTCAGAACTGTACCAAACAAAAATACATTTTATTGCTTTATTGTCCAATTTTATGCGATGTTGTTCAAGCACCAATGCATATGCCAAACAACCAAAAACATGCACATGAGCAACAGATAGCTTATGACCATGCCAAGCCTCATATGAAGTGATAGACTGCATCGCTTTAGTGGGACACCTGGTAAGTACATATGCTGCACACATGACAGCCTCAAGCCAGAAACTATATGGTAAAGCCTGAATCTTGACCATATCTCCATGAGTGACATGTTCTTCCGTTCAACAACCCCATTCCCTTGAGGTGTATATGGCACTGTACACCGATGTTTTATCCCATGTTTAGCCAGAAATGCATTAAAGTCAGAAGACATATATCCCCCCCTACGATTAGAACGGAGGTGCCCATTTTACATGCTGATAGATTTTTAGCCAAGACCGAGATGTTTGAAGCACATAAAAACTTTGGACTTTGCCGCCAATGAATATACCCATGCATGCCTGGAAAAATCATCGATGAAAGTCATGAAGTAAAGGTAGTTCCCAAAAGAAGGTGTCGGCATAGGACCACAGACATCACTATGTACAAGTTGCAATTTTTTAGTACCCCGAACTGAACCATCTTTTGGAAAGGAGGAACGTTGCATTTTGCCCAAAATACAACCTACACAAACATGTTATATGGGTGCCTCAAGTTTTCTCAAAGAGGACACCATTTCAGATTTTTGCAGGCATAGCAAACTAGCAAAATTTAGATGACCAAAGTGTGCATGCCAAAGCTTTGCATCTGACATAGCCTGAGAATCATGTATTGCACATGTCAAATCATTTACAGATCTTTCATAGTCTATGAGCTTATACAACCCACGACATAAAATGCCAGAAGCAATAATGACATCGCCATTTGACAGATCATGAATTGTACATCTGTCATCATCAAATTTCACAACCAAGTCAATCTTGGCTAATGCACAAACTGATAATAAATTTTTTTTGATCCCCGACACAAATAAAGCATCTGAAAAGTGAAAGAACTACCATTAGCAGTAGTCAAAATGATCTTACCAACTCCCATAATAGGATAAGAGGAGTTGTTGGCACATGTAATAGTATTCCCCATAGGGGCAGGCTCAAGTGAAGAGAAGAAACTAAGCTATGAGGTAATATGTTTGGTCGCCCCACTATCAAAGTACCAAACATCCGAGTCTACTCTAGACGTGCACTGCTCATGAGAAGATGGGTCAAAACTGCAAACAGTAGTAAATGCCCATTCTTCATCCTACACAAGATTAGCAGACTCTATTTTCAATGTAGAGGCTTGTGCAACAACCATTATGGACTCTTTCTTCTTTGCCTCTTTAGCAACTAGTTTTGGATAGCTCTTAATGACATGATCATTTACTTTACAGTATTTGCAAAACAATTTCTGCTTTACTGATTTCTTCTCATCTTTTTCTTCCTTCTTCGAATGTGCAGCATTCGTAGATTTCTACTTACTAGTAGAAGAGCTCCATTTACCTTTGCCCTTCTGAGTAGCCAAGAAAGCTTGATCTGCAACACGCATGATCGACCTGTTCTGTCTAGACTGATCTTCTTACAATAGAACAAAGACTAACTCCTCAAATGACAAGGCATTCAGATTGCCTTTCATCATCAAATGAAGAGTAGAGGCAAAACTCTGATATGAGTCAGGAAGACCATTCAGAACGATCTGCACAAGTGAGCTATCTGGTATAACTTCATCACTAGAAATCAATTTTTTTTCAAATCCTTGATCTTTGTGAGAAACTTGTCTATAGAATCACCTTCATTCATGTGCTCACTCTCCAATTGTTTTCGGAGGTAAGCAACATGAGCCTCATTCCTAGCCTGGTACAATGTGGTAAGTGTATCCCAAGCATCCTTAGCTGTCCTACAAGAGCGAATGTGAGGAATAATAGCACTTTTGACACACAAAGGTATCAATGCATGTGTCTGAGCATCTCTGCCATCCTAACAAATTTTCTCTGTAGTAGGTGCAACAGAAATAACAACACGAACAGGAATCTTCAGAATATCATAATCTTCGACACCATCTCCATCAGCTCCAGCACTTGTATTTTTAGTACCTGTATCTGCAGGTGTAATAGGATGTCTCTCAACACCTTGCACAATATTCCATAGTCCTTTTGTGAACAATACATGATGCATCATATAAGCCCACAATGGGTAATTCGTACCATCCAACTTATCCTCAATAGCCAACATACGAAATACACCACTACTTTCAGCCATGGCCACTGATTAAAATACCTTTATGTAGAAAAATGATTGTATCTGAAAAATTTGAACAGAACTACCCTAACAAGTTCTGCTAGACATGTAGCAAACTTTGAGATGCTTATATTGGCAAACTGAAACTGGTATAAATCTTTGGCACAAAAAGATAAAATAGCCTGCACAAGCACTGCGATAGTGCATTCGAAGGCTGAAACCAGCTCAGATCGCGACATCAGCACCATACAGCAAAGCTGTTCTGATCTTTGAAACAGCATGAGTATGCTTACCAAATTTTGTGTGATTTTGAGACTGCAACCGGAGAGGTGTAGACTATTGGTGCAAACATACAAGCCCTCACACTTGGCTTAGCATGGAAAGTAATAAGTGGAAGCACTTGATGAAGCATGAGAACCTTGGCTTGTAATACTTGAGCATTTACCACTTGTAAAAGGATAAATCCTTGAGAGAATCTTGTAAAGGCTTGAATCTTGTGGAGGTAGGAAGCATATTAGCTACAAGTTACAAATGAGAGAATAACTCCTAATTTAGAGGAGTCACTTTCAGATGGAGCCAAGTTTGAATTCAAATTCAAACTTGGAGGAAAAGCACTTATAAAAGGAGCTTGTAAAACATGCAGTGTTAGTGGCCTCATTGTGAGCTTCTCCTTTGATCATTTGTAGAGGTTGAGTAGCCTACACCATAGCTTACTCATCCCATCATCATTGTGCATCATTACTATGCCAATGATCTTGTACAATCATTTTTTTATAGTACATATATCACATTGATCATCTCTGTCTACTTCTCTGTTATGACTACTCAAAATAGTGGACTTTGTTTGATCATATCTCAGTGAGTTCTCAACCATTGTACATGTTCTATAGCTTGTTGGAACCAGCTTCATGTCTAGTTTATGCTATCAAAGTTTTCAAAGCTTTTGGTTCAACCATTTGGGAGAAATCACCATTGAACTGCTCATTGGTCATCTATTGTTTAGTCCCTAAAAAGTCGGGGGTAAGCTTGGATTGCTAAAATCATTTCTCAAAGCATAGTTTATCTTTTTTTTTATGATTCTACTTGTAATCATTAGCTATCTAAGCTAATTGTATTCCCTCAAAAGGAATTTGATCAATTGTTACTATATTGTGAGCACTTAACAAAAGAACCAACAGATGTCTAGACCAAAATAGCAAGTTTTGTGATAATAGCTATTTGTGAAGTAGTCTATTTTGATTCAATTCGTTGAAGGATCAACTCCAAAGTACATGGGTACTTTATTGGTGTCAGTTGCAAGAAAAAAGGGTCTATTATCAAACTCTAAAGTGATTTAGGGCAGGTACAAAGCAGGTTTTAGCAGTACCACCTCACTTCCTAGAGGTATCCATCCATCTCTTCCAACAGTGGTATTAGAGCAAGTTGAGGTGAAATGGGAGATGGTTTCCCTTCTTTCATTGATAAATTGGACAGGAATAATTATCCAACATGGTCCTTGAGGATGAAGACCTACCTACAAGGAAGGAGTCTCTATGGATACATATCAGGAGATGAGGAGATGCCCATATTCAGAAGCAAAGGTCAACCTACAAGAGAGGAGCTAGAAAGACTCAACTCATGGTGTGCCAAAGATGCTTTAGCAAGGTCATATCTACATAACTCTATTTGGACTTCCTTCTTCCTCACATTAGGAATTGTAAAACTTCCCAAGAGACTTGGGATACACTATGTTCATATTTTTCTTCCAATACAAGAGCTAGGAAAAATCAATTGTGGATTGAGTTTACTACTCAAAGGAAGCAACCTAAGCAAAATTTTTCAGAGCATGTGACCAAGGTAAAAGATGTGGCTGATCAATTGGCAAGCATAGGAGAGGAGATTGAAGAAGATCAAATAGTGAGACAAATAATCAATGGCATCAAGGCAGATGATAAGTGGGAAGCCTTCACAACTGCTATGGACCTTTACATGGACATGCAAATCCCTGTCAGATGGAGGAGGTGAGTACTTCTCCAATGAGTTTGATGCATTTTTGCAGGACTCATGTATCAAAAGGGAGATTACTACCAGATATACTCCTGAGCAAAATGGAGTAGCAGAGAGGAGGAACAGATTGATTGTGGAAGCAGCTAGATCAATGCTTAATGAAAAGAAATTGTCTAATTACTTGTGGGCAGAGAGTGTTTCTGCTGCCACTTATCTTATTAACAAGTTATGCTCTAAGTCACTTGATGGGATGACCCCATATGAAGCATGGCATGGTAGAAGACCATCACTTGATCATTGTAGGATATTTGGTTGTGTTGCTTATGTGCATGTTCCATCTCAAATCAGAGGTAAGCTAGACCCTAAGGCAGAGAAATGCATCTTCATAGGGTATGATTTAAATCAGAAAGGATACAGGTTTTATAATCCATCCAACAAAGGATTTATGGTCAGTAGAGATTGTGTTTGATGAGAATGATTCTTGGTTTGAAAGTGAATGCAGGAAGGTCAAACTACCATATGATTTGAAAGAAGAATTCCAAAGCCTCACCAACGAGGAGCCAAACACAATTGAAGACATGAAATCAGATGATGAGGACATCATCAACTTAGAAGAGTTCAAAGCATGAAAATCAAAGGGCAAGGCCAAGATGAAGAGGTTGGAGGACATACCTGAATCATCCAACCAAGCCTTGAGAAGGTCACAAAGAGAGAGTAAGAAGCCAATTAGATATGGGTATGATACTTCGTTAGTCACTAAGCACTCTATTATCTTGCTAAGGATTCATCACTTGAAGAACCTTCTTCATATGAAGAAGCAAGTACCAAATCAAAATGGAAAGAGGCTATGGATGAAGAAATAGAAGCACTCCAAGAGAATGACACTTGGGAGCTTGTACCCAAGAAAGCATCAATGAAGGTAATTGGTTCTAGATGGATTTAAAAAATCAAAAGGAACTCAGATAGATCCATAAACACGTATAAAGCTAGACTTGGGGCTAAGGGCTTTTCACAAACCCAAGGAGTAGATTATGAAGAAACTTTTTCACGTGTGTCTAAAATGCCAACCATCAGGGTATTGGTAAGTGTAGCTGCATCTAGAAATTGGAATATGTATCAACTAGATGTGAAAAATGCTTTTCTCAATGGCTGGATTTGAGAGGAGGTTTACATGGTTCAACCTCTTGGTTATGAAGATCCAAGCAAGGTAAATCATGTATGCAAATTGAACAAAGCTCTTTATGGTTTGAAGCAAGCACCTAGGGCATGGAACCATAGGTGAACAACCTATCTTCAAGACCAAGGATTCATGATGAGCAAGGAAGATTCTTCTCTATTTATTAAGAGAAGTAACTCAGAAATGATATACTTATGTGTATATATGTTGATGACATCATTCTGATCGGTAGTGATGCTAATGGCATCAAACAAATAAAAAATCAGATGATGCAGGAGTTCAAAATCAGTGACCTAGGGTTTCTGAAGTATTTTCTTGGACTTGAGTTAGTATACACTAACTCTGGAGTTTAGATCACTCAAAGGAAATATGTGCAGGACATGTTGAAGAAGTTCCACTTGGAGAATGCAAAGATGGCTAGTACTCCTACAGAGGTAAATCATAGATTGAGTGCTCATGAAGGTGATTTTCTTGAAGACATTGCAAGTTATCAAAGCATTGTTGGAAGTTTAAACTATGCAACATTAACAAGGATTGATATATGTTATGGAGTAAGTGTTCTGAGTCAATTCATGCATAAACCTAGAGCACGTCACTTGGAAGCTGCCAAAAGAATTTTGAAGTATCTCAAAGGTACTCAAAATCAAGGTCTTTACTTCCCATACACATCAGATTTGGACATTAAGCTATAGTCAGATGCAGATTGGGTAGGTTGTAAGGATGAAAGAAGAAGTACTTCCGGATATTGAACTTTTGTAGGTGATCAGCCCATCTCATGGTCTTCTAAGAAGCAACCAACTATTGCTCTATCTTCAACAGAGGCTGAATACAGGGGATTAGCAAATGCTACACAAGAACCTATTTGGATTAGATTGCTCTACTCAGATTTGGGGCTTCACACTCATTCACCTATGATCTTTGGTGAGAACACAAGTTCTTTGCATCTTGCAGCCAATCCCATTTATCATGCAAGAACCAAGCATATAGAAGTACATTATCACTATGTTAGAGAGAAACCTCTGAGCAAGGAGATTCAATTGGCATATGTATCTACAAATATGCAATGTGCAGATTTGTTAAACAAAGCACTTGATGGTACTAAAATTTGCAGGTTTAAAACAATGATTGGATTGCAAATTCATCAAGATTCATGAAGAAGTGCAAGACAAGATGTTTGTCTTGAGGGGGAGTTGTTGGTGCAAACATACAAGCCCTCACACTTGGCTTAGCATGGAAAGCAATAAGTGGAAGCACTTGATGAAGCAAGAGAACCTTGGCTTGTAATACTTGAGCATTTACCACTTGTAAAAGGATAAATCCAATCTTGTAAGGTCTTGAATCTCGTGGAGGTAGGAAGCATATTAGCTACAATTTACAAATGAGAGAATAACTCCTAATTTAGAGGAGTCACTTTTAGATGGAGCCAAGTTTGAATTCAAATTCAAACTTGGAGGAAAAGCACTTATAAAAGGATCTTGTAAAACTCGTAGTGTTAGTGGCCTCATTGTGAGCTTCTCCTTTGATCATTTGTAGAGGTTGTGTAGCCTACACCATAGCTTACTCATCCACCATTGTGCATCATTACTATGCCAATGATCTTGTACAATCATGTTTTATAATACATATATCACATTGATCATCTCCGTCTACTTCTTTGCTATAACTACTCAGAAGAGTGAACTTTGTTTGATCATATCTCAGTGAGTTCTCAACCATTTTACACGTTATATAGCTTGTTGAAACTAGCTTGAAGTCTATTGTATGCTATGAAAGCTTCAAAGCTTTTGGTTCAGCCATTTGAGAGAAATCACTATCGAACTGCTCATTGTTCATCTACTGTTCAGTCCCTAAAAAGTTGGGGGTAAGCCTTGGATTGCTAAAATCATTTCTCAGAGCATAGTTTATCTTTTTTTATGATTCCACTTGTAATCATTAGCTATATAAGCTAGTTTGATTCCCTCAAAAGGAATTTGATCAATTGTTACTGTATTGTGAGCACTGAGCAAAAGAACCAACAGGTGTCTAGCCCAAAATAGCAAGTTTTGTGATACTAGCTATTTGTGAAGTAGTCTGTTTTGATTCAATTAGTTGAAGGATCAATGCCAAAGACATAGGTACTTTATTGTTGTCATATGCAAGCTAAAAGGGCCTACTATCAAACTTGGAAGTGATTTAAGGCACGTACAAAGCAAGTTTTAGTAGTACCACCTTACTTCCTAGAGGTATCCGTCCATCTCTTCTAACATAGACAACACCCTAGATGATGCGGCAACCTACTCTGATACCAATTGTTGGAGTTAGACGTCTGTGGAAGCACGCAAACAACACAAGGAAGAAGACTAAGAAGAAGCTTGGAGCACAACAAACAATACTGAATGTATTACCACTAGAATGTACAAAGATAAGTAGCCCATTAGGGCAATAGGTGTATATACAAGCCGGGGGGAAAAAACCTCCTAAAGAGGGAAAAAAGTACCCTCATGGTCCTAGAGTATTCACACACATCACTACCTAAATATATCAACAATTGATGCCTCCTCCAAGACCTTTAAGACTCTAAATACCAAGGTGAGGGAGCGCCCAATAAGGATCACCACAAGGTTACAAAAGGGACCTTTGAACCAAGTACCCCTATGTATAGATCTTTATGAGGGAGGTAGGCATATGCTAATCATCCAAGTGTCTGCCATGTAATTACATGTGCTCCAAGTATCCCAAGTACTAGACTTAGAACCTTCTAGAAGCTTGGGCTTTAGCGCATGTATCTTTCTACTTCCTCTACCCCTCGCAAGTCTTTCACCCAAGGCCTCCCAATAGAGGCTCAAACCATGTAACCACTAGACCACACCACATCTCTTGGTTTTTAAAGCACAACAACTTATACTTAAATTCTACATCTAAGATTTAATACCCCTCAAGAATGGCCTCTTTACTTTATAACATGGTTCCTTCTTTCTCCTTTTCCATCTTTGACAAGTATTTTTGGACTTTTCTTATTGGTATTCACCTCATGAACAAGATCATTTATTGTCACAATTGATAGTTAGTTTCTTTTGATTTCTTAAACATAAATATCTTTTTGAACTCACCATTTTCAAATATGTTATGGGTCCTTGTGGGCACCTTTCCTTTGTGGAGGGCCTCTTGGGGTCCCAACCTCTAGAGGATCTCCTCCAACCCTTATTTTGGTAGAATATAAACAAAAAGCTCTCAAATGCTTCAAACGTCATCGATGCCTCTTTTGAAGGCCTTCATTAGAGGACAAAAATGAACCCTTCATGGTCCATTAATATTAAGGAGTGATTAATGATGGACAAATAAGAAGAGGTTGGTGCCCAAAGTCTAGTCCCTTACTCACATAGGCTAGGCATAGACTTACCTTGTTTTGTGTGGTTGGAGAGGAGAAAACCACCTAGAATGCATGGTTTTGGACATTTAAATGGTTTCCAAAGACTTTCAAATGAGCTAGAGCCCTTGGAATATCCAAAAGACCCAAAGGCTAAGGTTTACTGGCAAAAAGAGCCTTTCATTTTGATCCATAGGATTTGTGAGGAAATAAGAGGGTTGAGGTCATCTTAATGTGAGATGTGGTGCCTTCAAACTATGGCCATTGGATCCAATATTTATCCTAAGGCTCAAATCTTTTTTTACCTTTGCATCCAATATCACTATAAGCAATAAAGTGAGGTACCGATGCCCCCATTAAAAAAAAAAAGTGCAATATGATGTAATGGTTTTCCCCTAGAGGGTCACATAATTCATGCTTAAGAAAAAAAAGGACCTAGTCCCATAAGTGATATCTGGCATCCCTTATGCAACGGTACTTTAATAACATTGCTACTAGCATCACATTGTAGTGACACTCTAAGCGGTGCTGGCAAATTGCCTATGATGCGGAAGCATCGCATAAGCGACATCCTACACATAGAAAAAAAATTGGAATTCACTCCACACATTTGTGTCAAGATTCGATGAGAGAGAGAGAGAAAGAGAGAGACTGATGCACACATACCTGTAGAGAGAGAGAGAAGGACACACACATACCACTAAGAGAGAGGAGGATGCACAAAAATGTACATATGCACATGCATTTGCATACATACATACACACATGCATACACACACATATGCATATACACACATAAGAGACACACACATACACATATACACACACATACACTCACATACACACATACATACACATGCATACACACACATACACATACTTGCACATATGCATACACACGCACGTAGATACACACACATAGACACACACACATACACTCACATGCATACATACACACATACATACACACACATGTACATGCATACACATACAAATATACACACACAGATACACTCACATACACACATATAGACACACATGCATACACACACATACACATACACATACAAATACACATACACATACACACAGATATACATACACACACATACACACACATACACATACATACACACATACACATACACATACACATACACATACACATACACATACACATACACACATATATACTTACACACACACATACATACACAAATACACACACACATATACATACACACACACATACGCACACATGCATACATACACACACATCCATACACATGCATATGCATACATACATACACACATACACACATATACACATGCACACATACACACATTTGCATACACACACATACATTCATATACACACATATACATAAAAATATGTACACATTCATACACATGCATACACACACATACACATACACACAAATATACATACACACACATACACTTACACATACATATACATACACACACGTAGACACACACATACACATATACACACATACATATAGTCACATGCATACATACACATATAAACACACACACATATAAATACACACACACAGACACATATACAAACACATTTAGTCACATACACACATAAACATACACATGCATACACACACATAGACATACATGCACTCACATGCATACATACACACACATGCATACATACACACACATGCATACATACATACACACATGCATACACACACATACACATACATGCATATGCATACACACACATACACTCACATACACACATAGACATACACATGCATACACACACATACACACACATATACATACACATACACACATATAGACACACATACAATCACATACACAAACATATACATACATGCACATGCACACACATACATGCATACACACATACACATACACATACACACATATACAAACACATACATACACACAAACACATACACATACACATATACACACACATACACATACATAACAAACACAAAAACTCACATATACACACATGCATATACACACATACACACATACACACCCACACATACACTCACATACACATACACACATACACACATACACACATACACACACATATACATACATGCACATGCACACACATAAAAATACATGCATACACACATATGCATACATGCATACACATACACACACATACACACACATACACATGCATACACACATACACATACATGCATACACATATACACATACACATGCATACACACATGCACACATATACAGATACATTCTCATGTAAAAGTGGTTGGGAAACCAGGGATGTAAGGAATTTGAGAGTGGAAGAATTAGCATCTCTATAATAATCCCCAATGGACTTTAAGGTTCTCTTTCAATAAAACCGGGAGTTCGATGTTAAAAAGATGGTGAAAAAGATAACTAAACTCGAGGGAGGGATTTCCACTAGAACAACATAAAAAAATTTGTGGTCTGCTTATAATGTTGTTTTTATCATGTTTGCTTCGAGGCCTCTAAAAGTAGATGCCATCGATATGGATTGTCACTTCTTAAGTGTGGATTAACTTGTGCAAGAGATCAATATAATGTTTGAAACGCATTCAAAGGAATCGACTCAAGAAAACTTAACACTCAAAGGAATCGACTCACAGTCAAGAAAACTTAACACTCAGATCATATCCTGTGGGCATGGCGTAGCCGTTTTTACCTTGTTATGTCACAGCCTGTATTTCTATCTGCTCTTTTTATGTGCTTGGGTAGTTTGCTTTGGTCTCTCGAATGCAACTATAAGGAGAGTACGTTCCATGAACATCTTTGAACTTCGGACCGGCCAAGAGTGCCCTCCAACGTTCCGGATAAGAAGCACTATGGGGGTGTGTGTTGAGCCTTCCCTTCCCCACCCTTCTTGGGAACATCGATTGTCCCTCGTACCGTGGGTAGATGCTCAGTAAGGGGAATGTCCCCCCCTGCTCCTAGGCGGGTTTAGGGTACCTTGATTGTCGTAATCCGTGAGGTCGGCCCATCTTCGGTAGGCACCTCTTATCTTTCGAGTTGAGTTGTCCCTCGAGGTTGGCTTGGGCTTCGGCAGCCTCCCCTTCTTCGTGAGTAAGTAGCTTCTGTTTTGCAAGTATGTGTATCCCATCATTTGACGATTGTCCTGTGAGAGTTGGCTTGTCTATGGCGGCCACTCTCGTCTTTTTGGGTTATGACGCTTTTGCATATCATGAGGCCTTCAGGCCAAGTCTGTTTGGTTTTGTGCGGGGTTGGTTGTCTTGGACGACCGCCCCTCTTTCAAACAATTTAACTTCTGCATGTTCGTTTTGCACCCCCTTTGGTTTTGGGTTGCTCAAAGGGAAAGAGTCCTGTTTTACTCCTGCATACTTCCCTTTTCCTTGTGGGTTCAGACTGAGTGAGCAGCCCCTTGGACTTGGGTTGTATCAGTCTGGTTCAAGTCGTGCCCAAGAATGGACGCCTCAATTCTATATGATCTCTAAGATCCCCTTGGGCTTGGGTTGTATCAGTCTGGTTCAAGTCCTGCCCGAGAATGGACGCTTCAATTCTACCGAACATTTCTATATGATCTATAAGACCCGTGTTGTATAAAACAGATATACGAGTGTGTTTCCAATTTCCTGTTGTATTAAAGAAAAGCAATGCTATCAACATTCTTTGAAATCACAACATCTGGTTGCATGACGCCGAACAGTTCTACGCCATTGCTTCTGGAATATGAGATGGTCTGTGAGTACTACGTCCGTTCACCTTGGGTGTGTGGGTTTGTTTATTCTATCAAACTTCAATGAGATAATAATATTAAAGCATAATAATTTTTCAAGCTCGAGAAGAGTACACGCAGAAATGATTTTCTTTTAGAAACAAAACTAATTAAATAATAGCATAAATAGCGTTGCGCCTGAAAAACATTGTTCTTTACTTGATTTTTCTATTATAACCTGAACTTTGTCTCCATGAGAGAGAATGTAGCATGAAGTCTTAAAAATAGACTCTTACATGAGGGAATGTAGCATGAAGTCTCCAATCAGTACATCCAATGCTTTCAGATCACACATGGGCGAACTGCCTATCTGTAATAATAGATATAGGTGCACACTGCACAGTGCAGAGCATGTTTTGGTCCACACTCCTCCCTGCCAAGCACATGCTAATTAGAGTCAATGTGCATTGGCTACTAGCAAGCGGATGCAAGTTGCATTCTCTTTTACCTAGATGCATACGTCGTCCACGCAAAAAAAAAGTTTACCATTTCCTCGATTGCTTTGATCAGTCAAACCTGAAATCGAACTGGAAACAGATAAGTCGGTGAAGCGGGAGCGCAAGGCCATTTCTGAATTGGTGATCTCACTTATTCACCATTTTACTTGCTTATGTCCTGCATATTGAAATCGGTGAAGCCGGAATGTAAGGCCATTTCTTTCTGGGTGATCTCATTTATTCAGCATTTTACTGTTGATGTCTGTTTCTTTAATCTGGCAGAAGCAGAACGCAACCCCTTGTACACATACTGAAGTAGGTTGGTCTACGGTGAGGTCTTCTGGCTTAATTATAAGGAAGTACATGTTCATGGCGTTCCCAGACATTGCCGTGGAAGAAAGATACTCTTCTATTCTCTGTGGGGAGTCGAGTGTGAGATATGGCAAGCTTCATCAGTCTACATAAACTGCCCAATAATAGCATACTTATGTCTGATTAAAATTTCTTTTGAATTCAGAAAATGTGGGGTAGACATGAGAGTGAAAAAGCGGAGTAACATCTTCTTCTACAGCAGCACTCAACCTCCCCCCCACGCTCAAAAAAAAAAGGGGGAAAAATGAAAACGAAACAGAACAAAATGATGCTGTGAGTCGTGAACACTACAGTACACACAGTAACACACACATGCATTATTCAACTCGGGAAAAGAAAATTTACGAGCCAGCCCCCAATCTTGTTGTCCCCGAGAGGGCCAGCCAGATATATACCTTTCTTAATTTGGAGCTGCAAAAGCTTTGAGGTTGAAAGCTGCCGAATATCATTACAGAAAAACACACGGATCCAGTACTCCGTCTTGGGTCTCCACTCTCACTCACTCTCGTCTCTCGAGTCTCGACTCTCGAGTCTCGACCTCTTGCTATTCTCTATGTCTGTATACACATGTACACACGCAGGAAGCAATAAAAGCACTTGCTCCCCTCTGCTCACTTTCTGTCCCTGCTCAACATCATCATCGGTTCCCCTCCCTCAGGCCTCCGCCTCCAGTGTCGCTCCCTTCTCTCTCTCTCTCTCTCTCTCTCTCTCTCTCTCTCTCCATACGCATGTATATACACCATATGTATATGAACCAGTTGTATAGATACATTAACAGACTTCCCTGTTGCATCTCCACCCACCTTGTCGCCTTCGAATTCAAATCCTTGTACTTCAGTAAGGAGACCTATTTTCTCATGTTTCGAGCAAGTTCGAACTTGGTCATGGAAACCTAGGCAGTTGAAGCAACCCAAAATGCCAGAGCCTCCCAATCACTGTAAAAAACTAAGACAGGTATTGCATTTGGCTTATCGCTCTTAGCCATCGCACAACCCCTGTGATCTTTGTGTTATTCTTCCAAGTCAATCACTATGCTTCGAACTCGTGCTGAGTATTGAGCAAACAACTTCTTTGTTTCTAAGTTTCGCACAGCTGCATTTCCAGTCGATCATGGCACACTAATTGTTCAATAATGTTATGTTGAACATGCAACGTTTCTAGCTTGAGAGTTTGTTATATTCTCAAATTACATGACTATGTTCTCATTAATTCCTATGTCTTATTACCAAACTGCTTCTTCTGTTGACGCTTATCCTCAATCCTGTCCTATTATTTTGTATATCTGGTCTGGTTTAAAATGAAGTTTATGAGCTATTGAATTACATGCTTCTTTGAGCTGGACTTCGAAACCAAGTTCTGATCTTTATAAGCTTATGAAGAAGCTTATTTAGCTTCTCATCTATGCCCGGTATGGTTTGTTATTTCAGAGGTCTATTTGGCAGACAACAAGACAATGGGTAAAGAAGAAGTCCAAAGTTAAGGCTGAGCATTCGTCTTCACCTAGAACAGGTAACCTTGGAGTTCCATGATCACACAACCCTTATATTTATTTAAATCGGACCTTCACTGTACACTCTTTGATCGATTCCATCCGCCTGATATCTCTGTTTGCAATTTTAGATTTAGCTGGTGGAAGTCCTGGCGGCTATGATATGAGTATAAAGCAATTGAGGTATAAAGTTTCACTCAGCCTTTAAGTATAATAGGACACAAAGATTTCTATCTATCTATCTATTCGATTGTTGATTCTGAAGCCAAAACAACTGAGAATATGAGGCAACAAATTTTGGTAGGTTGTTTGTTGGCACATGGAACGTCGCTGGGATACTTCCGACAGAGAATCGTGTAATGCAAGAATGGCTAGGGTCCCATGAGACAGCCGACATCTACGTGATTGGGTAATTGTCAAACTCTGCGTTCATTTGCCCCTCTCTCTCTCTCACTCTCTCTCTCTTTCACACATACACACAATCACACACACCAACACGCACACACTCACAAACACACTTAAGAGAAACTTAAGGGGAATTTCCATGTTCATCGCATATCCATTGAATTCGCTTCTTTTCAATTATTGGGGTATAAGTATAGATAGATATCTGCCATTGCAGTATTTGATTTTCAATACGTAATTGTTGCAGGTTTCAGGAAATTGTTCCTCTAAGTCCAGGCAATGTACTGGTTAATGATGATAAAGGTGTTTCAGCAAAGAAATGGGACGATTTGATTAACAAGGCTCTGAATGAATCTTGCAGAAACAGTAGCTACTTTTTTAGCTGCTCGAGCAATGAATCTGAAACATTTTGTACAAGAAGGAACAGCTCTATCACTACACCTTCCTCCCCCTGCTCTTTTGATGGCAGCTGGTTTTACACGTGTGATGAAGACGACTCAAGCAGTAGTTCCTCAGGAGGTGCGTTACTGATGAAACCAATCAATGCTCTCTGCACCTCCTTGCAAGCTGTGCAAGGAAGATTTGCTTGTGTTGCACACGTTCTTGCAAGGGTGTGTAGCAGATATTCACTTCCATGCAAAGAGTCATTTAAAAACTTAAGTCTGCCGTTTTGACTGAGGATTCGAGTTTCGTTTGATTGGAATGTGATAAACTCACATGCTTTGGTGGGCAAATGTAGATGGTAATGGTCGACGTCATTCATCAGCTGATGAGAGCTGTAGCCTTACATGGACTCCTCCAACATCGCTGAATCCAGTGTCAAAGGGCTGCCTTTTGTCTTCCAATATCATGCCGAGCATATTGAGTCCTGAATTCATCCAAATTGCAAGCAAACAGTTAGTGGGATTATTTGTATCAGTATGGATACGACGAGACTTGTACCGACATGTCAGAGCTGTGGATGTTTCTACTGTGAGCTGTGGCATCATGGGATATTTTGGAAACAAGGTAATGTCACCGTTAAGCTCGAAGTCAAATCTCCTTTTCATCTTTCTTCTTCTGAACATAAGTATATTGATCTTTGATTTCATGCACCCTTTGGATGCAAGTTTGTCATTCCAGATATATCTCCTTGTCCTTTGGATAGAGTTCCACTACATTTCTTAGAATCCACTTGATATTATGTCATCTGTTGCATTTGCTTAGTTAGCCAAGAATCTTGATGACTGGACGTATTTTCAGTTCATACTTTCTTATCATCAGTTTTAGTAGCGGTGATTCATATTGCTTGGTAGCGCTATGGTTAACATTAAGGCAGGGAATCGGAAGCCACACCTCATCTGCAGCTATTCAGGTGTATACCATCACATATCAAAGAGATAATAAACTCCCTGCTTTTTAGCGAGTAGTATTACTTCTTGTCTCAACAACTATAAATCTCGGATTATTCAGCAAGTAACTAGCAAGCATGTTGTGAAGCCTTCGCGTGTGTGCACATATGTCTCAGGCGTTTGTGAGACACTACAGAATCTCCCGAGTTGCATCATTTTGTTACCTTAGATAAACGGGGAAAACTTAGTTGGGCGCTGATTATTTGCAGGGTTCAGTCTCAGTCAGCTTATCATTGTATGAGACGAATTTCTGCTTCATATGCAGTCATCTGAAGTCTGGTGATCGTTCAAGTGACATTTTGCGAAGGAATTCAGATGTAGACAGCATTTTACGGCGCACAAGATTTAATCGCACAAAAAGACTGGCTGCTCTGAACTTGCCGAAGACAATTCTGGGACATGAGTAAGATTTCGGGGACCTCATCCTTCATTTTGCTCGCACAGTTGCTTTTTTCATAATGTTCATTGCACATCTTTATGACATTTGTCATATACCTAGTTGGAACGCTTGAGACTTTAGTATATGTACGATGTTCTTTAGGAATGTCTGATGGCACATGTTGCATACATCATTGAAAGATACATTGAGATTCTTGAGTGTCCAAATTTATCGTAGATCTGAGACATTAGATTTCCTTCATTTTCAACAGCCGAATCATCTGGTTTGGAGACTTAAATTATCGAATAACTTTGCCCTCCAAAGATCTCAAATCGCTGGTATTTAAGAAAGATTGGACGAATCTGCTGGAGAAAGATCAGGTGAATCCAATGTCATCTTTGCACTGAAATCTTGCGAGGGATAAACAAGAATATTACTCGAATCACTTTACAGTCGTCCAGCAAATATTTATACGATCATTCTCTTATCGATAATTACTGCCACAGAAAAATTAAACGAAAAAGGTTAATTCTGATGTATATGCATGCCATAATTTGAGTTTAGGACGAGCTTTTCTTTGTCAAACAATTACAATGCATGTCTACTATGTTTGAAACATGAGAATGACAACCTTCATTGCTTCTGCAGCTGTTAAATGAATTAGGGAATGGTGGAGTGCTGGAAGGATGGATTGAAGGTCCTATCTGCTTTCCACCAACCTACAAATTTTTGCCACATTCTGATGTCTATGTCCTCATGCATCATCCTCATCCTCAAACTGCTGCCCAAAAGCGTGCTCCTGCCTGGTAAAAATCCACGCCTTACATTTTCAGTGCTTCTCAACAGAATAATAGTTGAAGTGTTACTAGTGTTCGTTTTCATCTTAAGAAATTCATTTTTTGTTTTGAGAAATACTTTTACTTAATCTTAGACAGGAAAATCTGTGTAGCTTTCTCAATACGTTCATTGTATAAGGACATCAAATTATGAATAATATTCGCAGAAAGCATATTTCTGTTGGCATCATCTAGTGCATTCTAGTTTCATAGTGAGATTATGCAAGAGAGATGTTTTGCACGGAAGTAGCAATTAATCTGGTGCAGGTAGAATGCATGGTCCTATAACCAGCGACACAGGAAAATCAGCATATCAAGCGACCAACTCCTGGTCTCCTCGTTTAACCACAAAAGCAAAAAAGAAACACTGGAGAAGTGAAACATCAATTTTGGACTAAAAAGACTTGAGATTCTGTTGTTGCTGGGTGTAAAGACTACCCATGACATGGGAATTGTACTACGGTTTTAAAAGATCACACTGGGCGCTAACTCTTCTTGCGACCTCTACGCAGGTGTGATCGGATTCTTTGGTATGGGAAAGGATTGAAACAGCTGCAATATACCAGCAATAGTAATCTACAACAGTCAGATCATCGTCCTGTGTCAGCCATTTTCGTTGCAGAAGTTGAATTTACGATGACGAAGTCTCCTTTAATTCAGGATGGCTACTTAAACAGCAACCAGTTCCCTGCCATTTGGCGTCAAATCATTTAGTTCGAGGAAACTGAGACCATTCATTGTAGCTACTCAAAAGATTTCATAGATATATCACATCTACTGTTGTTTGGCACATCTACTGTTGTTGGGCATTCAGAACCCCTGACATCTACAGCACTTTTCTTCGAACATGGTTTCATATGGTTACATGCAGGAGTATGCATGTACTTAGACCTCATCAAAAGCTTCTCAGCGTCAGAATTGTTCATTTTTCCTCCAGGGGACTTTTCGAAGAAAACCCTAGATCTCGCTTTAGGTATGTCTTGTCACACTGACTCGTGAAACAACAAGGTGATGTCCACCAAGCTTAGCGGTTGGCAAAACAAACCATTAGAATGCCACTCACTCGCAACGCATACAACTAGGTCAAATACAGCTTCAAGCTTGCAAGAGGAATGCAGGCACTTCGAATGAAAAAGACTCAAGATTTTTGTGAGCTGAAAGTTGTGATTGAGCTGATAAAGATGGCCAGGTACTTGAATTGGAGATTCAACAACAAAGCCCATGCAGACAGCAAAAATCCTCATACTCTCTTGCATAGATCAGCCAATCGGCATTTCATGTATACCATCATAAGTAGCAATGCCTGTCTTGGATACCTTGGTAATCATCTGAAATCGGAATCATGGTTACCCAAATGGCCTTAAGGAATTGAAAGACCTTCACTCACCGTCGTTCAGATTAACAGTGTTCTCCTTGTATCATAAAAATTAAGTGTACAATGGAAAAAACGCTACCATGTGTTTATTTGTATTCGAGTTTTTGTTTCAAGTTCGAGTAACAGATGTACAACCATTTTTGTGAAGACTCGAATTTCTGAATATGAACCACTGGGAATTTGCATTGGCACCCTTTTTGTTTCATGCAGAAGGAAATTTTATCTTAGCCTTAAAATTTTATCATCACCAAGAGCAGTGTGGTAGTAATTCTCAATCTGTGCATGCGAGAGGGAATATTTCAACATCTCTCTCTCACGCGCGCGCACACACACACACACGTCGAAGGGCTTTTACTTCATATTGTAGTACGCACATCACAAAGGACAGTAAGGAATCACGATACGGGAATTCCATTGCTGGCTAATTGTCAGTCATAAAATAAGATGAAGTAGGGTCTCTCATCTTCAACAGTATAACAGGCACAAAGGCAAAGTGAGGTTCGGACTTAGTTTGCTCTTTTTGGAAGAGTTGAAACAATATGAAACCGCACATCAACGGTAGCAAAATGGATAATGTGATCAGTTTCAAACACCTGGACTTGCATGTCTCTCTTAAGAGGAGTTGGTGCTTGAACTCGTCCTATACCAAATGGAAATTTAAGTTCTTGGACATGTGGCATCCTCTTATCGAGAACAAAAAGTTGGTTCTTATGTGGAAAATTTTGCACAAGAGAATTTGGATCAATGTCAAAGCTAATTAAATTTGCAGGGCCACTCAATGGTTTACGCATTGCGTCTATGGTAGAGAAGATATTGGTCACCTCTTCTTTTCATGCCCTTAGAGTCCCTTGGTCTAGCAGGTGCTTGCTAGGATTTTGTGTTTACATGATCAAATCAACTAGAACCAAGCATTACTTGGAGATGCGATTGGTTGCTCTTCGGTGTTGTGGAATGCCATCATGGGGAAAGCCCTTTGGAAGATATGGGAAGGAAGATGTGTGGTTAACTTTGGAGACCATAGGAAAGAATGGTCGATTGATAAATCCCTTGGCCCATTAGGTAGGAGAGTATGTAATTATAAGACATCCCCTCCCTCTAGACACCATAGGTTCTTTGTCTTGGAGAATAACAAGATTAAAAGTAATTGGACTGCCCATGAGGACCATGAAAAGTTCATTAACCTTCTCTATTACTCCCCTCAAAATCGTAGGTTTCGAGTAGACTCACAGTTATAAGAAAATTTCAGGGAGACATTTATTACAAAATGAAGATAAATGGAAAGCTATAAAAAATGAAATGATGAGTTCAAACAGGTCACCGACACTAGATTTGTAGACCAATGAATTCCCACTTCCACCCTAGCACATAGCATCAAGTGGTAATTCTTCATTAGTATGGGTAATAGATTCTACCTTTCATATGAGAAATATATATATATATATATATATATTTATTTATTTATTTATAATGTATATATGTATAGATATATAAAAAATGATAGTCAAGTTATCATATCTTTTTTAAGACAATAGAAAACATGATTTAATTAAAGAAAGTACTGTACAAATGTGCAAGGGTCAGGATCCCCAACCAAGGAAAACACAACCACCCGCAATCGCAATGTTATAGAGGGTATCTCAAATACAAGAGAGAACCATTTGGAATTTTGTAGGGGGATGCAGAGATAATAAAATATCCCTCCACTTTTGATGGGGAGTCTTACTAAGTACATGGGCCATGGGGAAATCAACAGGGAGAGCATCCTTGATAGCTTTAAGAGAATTAACACCAATCTTTCCAAATCCCTGATAGAAGGAGTATAGGAAATTTCTTTTTTCCTTATTGAATAAATGGTAATTCTTGCTGATCCAAATATACCACGGAGTGTGGAACCTCCACAAATTCTAGAGACCAAGATCCATGCCTTTACATTTTCTCAACAAGACTTCTTTATAGCCAAGCTTCCTGGGAGCAGAAAGGTTGAAGGACTTCCCAAAATTGAATAACATGCTTACAGTTGATGAACATGTGGGGTAAATCCTCCACCGTGCCACAAAAAGTACACAAACCCACTTGGAAATTAATCATCTTTATTTTGCTTCCACACTAAATGTCATTGTGAATGATCAACCATTGGAGCATAGTGTGCTTAATGTTTACTGGAAAGGCCCAAATGCATTGGAACCTGTATTTCCATTGACTGGGATTCCACTGAACTTTCCACCTAGTGTTGAGTTTGTTGATGGTTTTATTGACTCCCTCTCTGCTTTTTAAAATGTTGAAGCATTTCTTTGATGATGTCATCAACCTCATCATGTTTATTGAAATGGCAACTTTGCATGTATTACTGAAGAATATTTCCCTAATCCAACAGAACCTATTTACAACCACCAAAAATGTTAATTAAGGATTGAATGAATTCACCATATACAACATTACCATTAGTCAGATCTTTCCAACAAAAGAAATACCTAAAAGCCCCTACATCTCACCTTCCCTAATAATTTTATTGGCTAAAAAATTTTATGCATTCATGAATAAGGTTGTTGGAGGACCTCAAAGAGGTTTCGCTGTGATTAATTTGGGAGCCATTGTCCAACCAAAACATGTCCAAACATTTCAAGAAGCTTTTCACAAAATTAGCATTAGGCTTCATCACCATGTTGGTGTCATCAGCAAACATTTGGAGCCCAAGAGGGGAAGGAGAGTTGGGGATAGGCAATTCAATAATATCACTAGCTATGAAAAACATCAAAGGAGCAATGAGACAACCTTCTCTAATGGATCTAACAAGTTTAAAGGGTTTAAACAAAGAAGCATTGATAGAAATCCTAGAAAAGGTATTACCAAAGAGCACACTAAAAAACATTATAAAATGTTTTCCAGCCCCTATATCATGAAGGGATTAAAGAATAAAAATCGTACTTAGTTCTATCATAAGCCTTGTCAAAGTCATTTTTGAAGAAATAGTAACCTTTTTTGCTTTTAGTAGCATACTCAAATCCCTCGCAAAGGGAGATAATGACATCAAGAATAAGTCTACCATTTATGAAGCCCTTTTGCCTAGGAAGAATAATATTCTTCATAACTAGACTAATCCTCCTAGCAAGGGTGGAAGGGAACATCTTATAAATAGTAGTGAGACAAGAAATAGGTCTCTAGTTGTTTAGATCTTCTTTAGGTCCTTTTCTTATGAATAAGTTTTATCACTCTAGAATTGATATCTAGAGGAAGGGGTCCTCTCCTAATGGCTTCCTTCCAAATCAAGAGAAGAAAGCCCCTTGATATTAAGAGAAAAGAGAGTCAAATAATTAATTATAACACAACTAATAAGAAAAAGCAAATAAGTAGTCCAAAATACACATCATTTTTTATAATTCTTTGAAGGCTTGGACATAGAGACTAAGATTCAGAGAGTTTCCTTCCCCTTGGGCTTAATAATTTTCTTACCAATGTTATTAACTTCATTACTAGAATCTGTATGGACATCTTCATCAGTCGAATCCTTAAGATAGTAATAATTTATTTTAGCCTAATCATAACTATTCAGTTCCTCATCAAAGGATGTACTAATTGTAATTTCACCATTTGCAAAACAAAAACGAGGTTCAAATTTACCATAGACAGATTCTTGATGATTATCATTATTTTTCCTTTTATTGATGATTTTTGTACAAACCTCATAATCTTTAGCACCAAAGCAGTTATCTTTGGTACAATCTTGCTTCAGAGGATCTGAGAAATTGGTTTTAGAATTATCTTTGATAATACCTTCATCTTCCTTCAAGCTTTCACCATCAAAAGGATTAAAGAATTCTGCTATAAAAACTTCAAAGGAATTGTTCCACTTAATATTCCTTTTATCCCTTTGAATAGGACACATTTACTTGTTGAAGTTGGTAAGTTACTCTACCAATAATTGATTCAATGTGATGTGTGTGTTTAGATTCAACTTAAGCCTTTGATTTTTACACAAGGGGAGGACAATCCTTGAGTAAGTGATCCTAGCTTATAGAAATAAAAACATGCATTAGGAAGGTTCCTATAGGACACATTTTGTTTATGCAAAGATCTACTATCTAAGTCTTTTGTCTGGACACTAGTTTTGATAGGCTTGGAAATATCCACCTCAACCATCACTTGGGGATCCCATTTAGGGTCTATGTTACCTCTAGACCTCTGACCAAGGACTCTTCCCAACATGCCACTAAGACGATCACACCAAGGGTACTACTCAACTGGAAGATCAAGAAACTCAACCCAAACTAGGACTTTAGTGGTTTTAAGACATTTGATCTTAATCCCAACAAACTTGCTAAAGAAAGTGATAGGTTTATGTTTAACAAGCCATTGCCTTCAGCTATAACCTTCTAGGAGGTATTTGAGTCTCAAAAGAAAATTGAAAGTACTTGTTGGGTAGGTATTGAATGTTGTTGAAAAATAACCCCTTGTTCTCGGAGTTATTCTAAATCCATTGTCTAAGAATTTCTTGAGCCAGACTTGGTCCATGACAAAGACCTGTAACAACTCTATGACATAATTGATTCTACCACACATTAAGCGAGTTATGCTCAATTACCAATGCAACTTCCTTGGTATCTTCACTATCCAATTCAACATTCATGTCATGGTCCTTTGCTTCATCATTAACCTTTTCTTTACCCTTATTTAGGGGAACAAAAGGGAAAAAGATATTACTTGTGGTAGTTCCAAATTTGAAAAGAGGACTCAGTATACCAGAGCTTACCTTGGTGGTCTCGGTAAAGGATTTGGAAGGGAAGGACATTCCCATTCCATTCTTTGCATTTTCTTGTACTCTAGACCATCCTTCAGTGTGAAATTGTGAGGAGGAGCTAGGTGCCTTGAAGATTGCAACATACGCATGTTGATATACATGTGCTTCAATAGAGGCTTCACCTTGCAGAGAGACATTCTACAGGTATCCATTTTGCAGACCTTCATGAAGTGCCATCTTTATGCCTATCTTGGAAGGAACACGACGAGTAATTAGCTTTCAAGGTCGTGAAGATTACAAGGATAGAAATGGTGAACGAAGAGGGCATAGCCCCCCTACCCCCTACAAAGAGGCTTAGTGTGCGAGAGAAGAGGACCTAGATAGAGTAGATTCCCTAAATGCAAAGGCATCAAGATAGAGAGCAAAAATAGAGCTCAAGAAAACCCTAGCCAAAAAATATATATTGCCTTTTCGTCCTCTTGAAAACTCGCACCCTTCTCTTTTTAATAAGGGATTTCAAGTTATCAATTTTAGCCTGTCATTTGATACTAAGTTTCAAAAAATGCTTGTTCTTGACAAACAAAATGAGCTTTGATAAGGCAAAATGCCTATCAAATTTAGGCCCTAGAAATGACACCTTTTAAGTTCCTCTAGGTCTACCACAAAATCCAATGATCCCCCTAGCCACCCCTTTGGAAGAAATTAAAAATGATTAGCTAGGTACCATGTCATGTATATCTTTCATGTCTAAACCATTATTGTGATCTATATCGAATTCATGATCACTCCAAAATTTCATGAGTTTGAAATTCTCCAAAAGCTTGTTGTGTTGTTATAAAAGCTATCTTGGCTAGAGCATGTAACAAATGCATATTACAAAAAACATATACCAAATCATTGGCATGTGATACACTTAATATATTTCTTTATTTAAAGTCAATAAAATCATATGCACTCCAATTATGTTCAGAACTACCACTTGAAGTTGCTATTGAAAGAACTCTCATAGCTATATGTCGCAAGTCCATGGTTGCACCTCTATGCTCTTTCCACCATACAAGAGGTGGATGCTTTTGAATTGCCTCAATGTGTCATAGATCCCCAAAACTTCCTTCTCAATTTACATAAGCTACCCTCTAATGGAATGCATCTCGAACATATGTGCCTGGAAGTAACATTTGACATGTGGTTTTGAAATTTTCCATGAATTCTTTGTTTGACACTTGCCCATTGAGTTGAAATTCTAGATCAAAGGTGAACATTGTTCCATGTAAATGATGTTGATATATTTAGGTAGTGATGTGTGTGAACACAGTAGGACCGGCGGGGCACTTTTTCCCCCCTTTAGGAGGTTTTTCTCCCCTGGCTTGTATATACATCTATAGCCCTAACGGGTTACTTCTCTTTGTACATTCTAGTGGTAATACATTTAGTATTGTGTGTTGTGCTCCAAACTTCTTCTTCTTCCTTGTGTTGTTTGCGTGCTTCCATAGATGTCTAACTCCAACAATTTGTATCAAAGCAGGTCAGCGCTTCATCTAGGGCATCGTCGACACCCCTTGGGCCACAATTTCAGAATCCCATGAAATTTGGTGAGCATACTCAGGGTAACCTCCGAATGCACTATCAGAGTGCTTGTGCATGCTATTTTGTCTTTTTGTGCCAAAGATATATACAAGTTTCCGTTCACCACTACAAGCATCTCAAAGTTTGCTACAAGTCTAGCAGAACTCGTCAGGGTAGTTCTGTCCAACTTTGTCAGATAGAGTCATTTTTCTGCATTAGGGTATTTTAATCAGTGGCCATGGCTGAAAGTAGTGATGTATTCCGTATGTTGGCTGTTGAGGATAAGTTGGACGATACCAATTACCCATTGTGGGCCTATATGATGCGACATGTATTGGTTGCAAAAGGAATGTGGAACATTGTGCAGGCTGTTGAGAAACGTCCTATTACACCTGCAAATATAGGTATTGAAGCTGATGCGGATGGCATTGAAGATGATGATATTCTTTAGATTCTTGTTTGTTTTGCGGTTCTTGTTGCACCTATTGCAGAGAAAATTTGTTGGGATGGTAGAGATGCTCAAGCACATGTATTGATAGCTTTGTCTATCAAACATGCCATTATTCCTCACATTCACTCTTGGAGAACAGCTAAGGATTCTTGGGATACACTTACCACATTGTACGAGGCTAGGAATGAGGCTCATGTTTCTTACCTCCGAAAATAGTTGAAGAGTGAGCACATGAATGAAGGTGATTCTATGGATAGTTTTTTGACAAAGATCAAGGATTTTAGGGAACAATTGATTTCTACTGATGAAGTCCTTCGTGATAGTTCACTTGTGCAAACTGTTCTAAATGGTCTTCCTGACTCATTTCAGAGTTTTGCTTCTAGTCTTCATTTGATGATGAAAGGCAATCCAAATGCCTTGACATTTGAAGAGTTATTTTCTGTTCTATTGCAAGAGGATCAGTTCAGGCAAAACATGTCTATTATGCATGTTGCAGATCAAGCTTTCCTGGCTAGAGAGAAGGGCAAAGAAAAATGGAGCTCTTTTGCTAGTAAGTAGAAATCTACTAATTCTACACAATAGAAGAAAGAAGAAAAAGATGAGAAATAAAAAAATTAGAAATTGTTTTGCAAATACTGTAAAGCAAATGATCATGTCATTAAGATCTATCCAAAACTGGTTGCTAAAGAGGCAAAGAAGAAAGAGGGTGGAATGGTTGTTGCAAAGGCCTCTACACCAAAAATAGAGTCTGCTAATCTTGTATAGTATGAAGAATGGGCATTTACTACTATTTGGAATCTTGAACCATCTTCTCATGAGCAGTGCATGTAATAGACTCAGATGTTTGGTACTTTGATAGTGGGGCGACCAAACAACTCCTCTTATCATGTTATTGGAGTTGGTAAGATCATTCTGACTACTATTCATGATAGTTCTTTTACATTGTCAGATGCTTTATTTGTGCTAGGGATCAAGAAGAATCTGTTATCAGTGTGCCTTAGCCAAGATTGGTTTGGTTGTGAAATTTGTTGATGAAATATGTACAATTCATGATCTATCAAATGGCGACGTGATTATTGCTTCTTGTATTTTATCTCATGGGTTGTATAAGATCATAGATTATGAAAAAGGTGTGAATGATTCAGCATGTGCAATACATGATTCTTAGGTTACGTCAGATGCAAAGCTTTGACATGCACGGTTTGGCCATCTGAATTTCGCTAGTTTGCTATGCTTGTAGAAATCTGAAATGGTGTCCTCTTTGCCCAAACTTGAGGCACCCAAAAACATGTCTGTGAAGGCTATATTTTGGGCAAAATTTAGCATTCCTCCTTTCCAAAAGATGGTTCAGTTCGGGCTACTCAGAAATTGCAGCTTGTACATAGTGATGTCTGTGGTCCTATGCATACACCTTCTGTTGGAGACTATCTTTACTTTGTGACTTTCATTGATGATTTTTCTAGGCATGCATGGATATATCCACTCAAAGCAAAGTCCAAAGTGTTTATGTGCTTCAAACATTTTTTGGTTTTGCCTGAAAATATGTCAATATGTAAAATGGGCACCCTCCATTTTGATTGGGGGGGGGGGGTATATGTCTTCTGACTTTAATGCATTTCTAGCCGAACGTGGGATATATACACTACCATATACACCTCAACAGAATGGAGTTCCTAAACACAAGAACAAGCCATTCATGGAGATGGTGAGGTATATGGTTAAGAGTTACACTTCACCACATAGTTTTTTGGTTGAGGCTGTCATGTGTGCAGCATATGTACTTAATAGGTGTCCCACTAAAGCGCTGCAATCTATCACTCCAGATGAGGCCATGCTCGCAAGCCATATGTTGCTCATCTGCACATTTTTAGTTGTCTGGCATATGCATTAGTGCCTGAACAACATCACAAGAAATTGGATGATAAAGTAGTAAAATGTATTTTTGTTGGGTACAGTTCTAAAAGCAAAGGCTATCGTCTATATCATCTATAGACTAAATGCATTTTGGTTAGTTGTGATGTTGTTTTTATGGAAGATGATATTCATCCTTTACTTTCATGTACGAAGGAGACATCTGTTAGCTCCAAAGACATGTATAATACTTTGCTGCCTCTTTTTATAGGTGAACAGTCTAGTGCTGGTCCTAATGAGGCAACTTCTCAGCCTTTACAGGTTTCATGTGATGATGTAGACCATTCCATTTCTGATGCAGATTTACATGATGCACTTGTTTATGAGAGAGTTGATATTTGAAGAGGCAAAAACTATGCCAAAATGGTTGGTATAGATTTTGCGTGACAGCAAATTAGATGCACCTCTATCATATCATACTCATTCAGGCTCTCATAGTGCCTCTTTTGCATTAGATTGCTATGCTATTGTTGGCTGTAGTCTCTATGATGGGATTGAGCCTATTTCATTGGATGAACCACAAACTTTTGACTATTGGATGGCTACAATGCAATCTGAATATGATGCTATCATGAAAAATGGTACCTGGTCTTTATGTGACTTTCCTTCTAGCAAGAAGGCCATTGGCACTAAGTGGGTATACAAGCTAAAGCATAAACCTGATGGAACAGCTGACAAGTATAAGGCTAGGCTTGTTGCAAAGGGTTATGCATAGGAAAAAGGCATTGATTTTGATGAAACCTTTGCACCTACATGCTAAATGACTATTGTTCGTAGCATCTGTGCACTTCTAGTTCATCATGGTTGGAATGTACACCTTGGACATTAAAAATTCATTTCTGAATGGTGACTTGCATGAAGAAGTGGATGTTTTTGAGCCCTGTGGATTTGTGCAGAAAGGCCATGAAAACCAAGTGTGCAGGTTGAAAAAGGCTTTATAAGGTTTGAAACAAGCACCACATGCTTGGTATGAAAAGATACATGCCTATTTGATTGCACATGGTTTTGAGAACAGTCCAATTGAAAACACTTTATATGTTAAGCATGCTAATGATGTGCTTCTTATCATTGTTGTGTTTGTTGATGACATGCTGCTCACTGGTCCTCATGAGAAGCATATTGCTGATTTCAAGGCTGATTTGCATGCCCAATTTGAGATGTTTGATTTGGGGCATTTGCATCATCATTTGCGCATTCAGTTTATGCAAGTTGATGGTGAAATGGATTTGTGTCAAATGAAATATATTGACACATTATTGCAGTGTTTTGGCCTTGAAGATTGTAAACATATTGCCAGTCATATGGAGAGATGTTTACAATTGAGTCTTCATGATGCTGGAGATGCATTTAATGTTGTTCTCTATCAACAGGTTGTTGGATGCTTGATTTACTTATGCATTACTCAGACAAATATTCAATTTGTTGTCTCGTAGATGAGCAGGTTTATGCATTGCCAGGTGTCAAGCATTGGCATGCGGTTAAGTGCATCTTTCGCTACTTGAGTGGTACCCGGCTATTTGCATTGTTTTATCCCAAGGGGGGATCACTACTGCCAGATTTCCATGCCTTTTTTGACTCTGACGAGGTTGGTTGCTATGACAATTGTGTGTCCACTAGTGGTTTTTGCTTCATGCTTGGTAGCTCATGCATATCTTGGTTGAGCAAGAAGGAGCCTATTGTGGCCACTTCCAATTGTGAGGCTGAGTATAGGGTAGCTTTCATAGCAACTATTGAGTGTGTGTGGCTCAGATGTGGATTGATTCCACATAGCTTGGCGCTTCCTTATACATGAGTGCCAGCTCCTTGTTCGCGGCATCACTCCTAGGGGGGATTTTTTGATATATTTAGGTAGTGATGTGTGTGAACACACTAGAACCACTCGGGCACTTTTTTCCCTCTTTAGGAGGTTTTTTCCCTTGGATTGTATATATGCCTATAGCCCTAACGAGTTACTTATCTTTGTACATTCTAGTGGTAATACATTTAGTATTGTGTGTTGTGCTCCAAGCTTCTTCTTCTTCCTTGTGCTATTCGCGTGCTTTCGCAAACATCTAACTCCAATGAATGAGTGTGCATTTGAATCCATCATTTCTCTGCTAACAATATACTGTATGTTTTTTCTCGTGATGAAAAAGATTTAAGTCTTTCAATTTTTGAATAGTTTTTGACATAATCCAATAATCTTTTCCTATCGCAAACTTATTGCTATCAACAATGTGCAAAAGTTCCACAAAAGGTTTAGTGATACTGACAAATTTTTCAAAGTTACACCAAAAATTTTGTGATTGTATTAGAGACATACACTCCAAAGCTGCAACTCGATAAGTAGGACATTTCTCTAGGCATGCCTCCCATTTTTTATCCATAGTCATTTCTAGAACAACTAGCTTGACTTCCAATAATCCATTGATCACAATATAAGTTGTTGCAAATCCTATAGCACAAAAGATATGAAGTGCTTTATTGGGAGATTTTGAATGAAAGAGTGAATATGAAAGTTGATGCTCTTGCATAAATTTGACCACATGATTTGCATCTAATAAAATTTTGTAAATGAGAGATTATATTGTTCAATAATAGATTAAGTGTATGAATAGCACATGGAACCAAAGTAATGCCTTCATACTTGTTTTGTATTGAAATTCCAACACTTTGAAAGTTAGATGCATTATTAGTCTCTATTGCAGTGACATTCTTCCAACCATCCACATGAGATATAGAATGTTCATATATCTTTACAAGGAAAGCTGAACTTTTGACCTTAAGAGAAGTATCAAGTGCTTCTAAAAACATGCTTCTCTTTGGACATATAACCATGACATTAATAAATAGATTATTCTAGCAACTTGTCCATCCATCTAGTGCTAGTGTCCTTCCATACATGGGTACGCAGTCGAGCAGTGTTCATTTTAAATTAGCTTTAGTGCTATTCTTCACTTTATTTGCATATTCTATTCACATTTTATTGTACTATGGCATGGTGAATCCTTTCCATCCAGTTGACATCAAATAATATTTGAAAATAGGATTACCAATATTATTTAAAGGAATCCCATGTGTTTAAAATGCTTGAGTCCATTTTAGATAAAGATCAAGACAATCTTGCTTTTCAAAAGCTACATGTATTGTGTTTTGTGATTTATTATGAACAATATTAGGTGACACATTATTAGATCCACCGTTTCTAATAGATTCACCGGGTCCACTCTTTCTTAACATACATAGAAAAAATGGAGTAGACATATCATGATTATTCTAAAAAACGATTTATGATACTTGAGTAGAAATATCACAAGCATCATTTGTTGTCATTGATACATCTACTCATTCTTGCTCTGCACTTGGACTACTTTGAAAGTATTGCTAAATAATCATGCTTTTAAATCTTTTTTATGTGATACCTTGGGATTTACATTTGTTTGCATAAATTGCAAAATATACCCATTTATCACTATATAGATTAGAGCATCCTGCAACAGTATTACCTGCACTAAAAAGGTGCTCTTTTATCCAAGTTTCATTGCCTACATAATCATATTCAAAACATGTGCATTGTATAGTGGAGACCGTCTTACCCTCTTGATGAAAGTTCACATATGACCATTCTTTTCCCTTTTCCCTTGCTTTAATGAAAAATTTACATCTACAAAAAACGTAATTCAATATCAAATAAGGTATACATTCCACTAAGTACATACCTTGCAATCATAATCATACATTCTCATACACTTACACATACTATTGTGAAGTAAGAATCATTGTTGAGTCAGACAATCATAATATATTTTAATTCACAATCATATGTTCATATACATTTACACATACTATTCTGAAGTGAGAATCAATGTTGAGTCATACAATCACAATAGATTTTAATTCTCAATCATATGGAAACATACACATACACATGATATTGTGAAGTAAGAACCAATGTTGAGTCACAAAATCACAATAGATTTTAATTTACAATCATGCATGCACATGCACGTATGCATACTATTGTGAGAATGTTTTTGTATAAAAGGTTTTTCTCAATCGGATGAAAACTTTCTTGGATCCATTTACAACTCAAGGGATTTGAGAAGGTGTTAGTAAATCTATAGGAGAAAGCCATTTTGAGACCTAAAAGGATCTAGTTGACTTACTAACACCTTCTCAACCCTTGAATTATCAAAAAGAAGATAAAACCTTTTCCAACATGTCACAATAGATTTTAAATCACAATCATACATGCACATTCACATACACATACTATTGTGAAGTAAGAATCAATGTTCAATAAAAAATGACAATAGATTTTGACTCATAATCATACATTCACATATACATACACATACTATTGTGAAGTAAGCATTAATATTTATTCAAAAAATCACAATAGATTTTCACTTAGAATCATACATACACATACTATTTTGAAGTAAGAATCAATGTTGATTCAAACAATGACAATAATGGGCCCACCTCACCAAATGTTTATGGAACTACCCATTCTTAGTACAAAAGGTAACATGTCTTCTTTTCACCTATCAAGATGCCTTTGCATGGTCCTACAAGGATATATGAGGTATTCCTAAGAAGCTTGGATTACATCACATACCCTTGGTAGAGGAGCTTCACCTATAAGGAGTACGCCATATCAACTCAATCCCAAATATGTAGAGGAAATCAAGGTGGAAATAATAAAATTAGAAGAGGTAGATATTATTATTCCTGTAGAACACTCAAGGTGACTTTCATCTATGGTTCTTGTATCCATGAAAAATAGTGGCAAAATAAGAGTATGTGTTGATTTTTTTGCTTTGAATAAGGTGACACTTCAAGATGGTTTTCCTCGACCTTTCACAAAGCAAGTACTAGAAGAAGTAGCCAAGAACACTTTGTACAGTTGTCTAGATGGACTTAGTGGCTAAAATCAGATTCTTATTCATCATAAAGATAGAGAAAAAAGCGACTTTATTATGTCATGGGGCACTTTCGTATACATGCACATAGCTTTTGGTGTGAAAAATACAGCTACTTCATTTAATAGAACAATGTATTTAATACTCGATAAATGTAAATGGCATTTCTTTGCATTTCATGGATTACTTCTTAGTCGTGTCACATACAGATAGAAGAGCAATGGCCCAAGATTTTCATTAGCATTTGGAGAATTTGAAGGAAATTGTTGAATAGTGCCTGAAAACACGTTTGAAATTGAACCCTACTAAATGCCAATTTTTGGTCACCAAAGGTATTTTCTTTGCCACATATTTTCGGCCAAAGTAACAAGTGTTGATCCAATTAAAGTAGTTTCCATTCTTTCCATGCCCATCCTGGGGGCTCCAAACGAAATGCAAAGTTTTCTAGGCCACACACAGTATCATATTAGATTTATACAAATACTCATAGGTAGCTAAACCTCTGTCAAGGCTTACCAGTAAGAATATCCCTTTCTCTTGAAGTCTTGAAGCAGAAAGAGCATTCTTTGAGTCAAAATTATGGTTATTTACTACATCACTTTTAATTGTTCCTAATTGGTCACTTGAGTTCCATGTGCATATAGATGCTATTCTTCATGTTATTGGAGAAATCTTGGCACAACCATCAACACTGAAGGTAGACCAATAGATCTCCTATGCAAGCAGATTACTTACAAAAGTAGAGGGAAATTATAGTACTATAGAAAGAGAAGGTTTGGCTATTGTGTTTTCATTTGAAAATTTTCATCACTATCTTCTAGGCATACATTTCATTGTTATTTGTGATCATCAGCCTCTAAAGTGTTTGATTAATAAGCCTAGAGTAGGTGGAAGGTTTGGTGGTGGCTATTATTATTTCAAGAATATGACTTTGAGATTCACATTAATCTAGGAAAGGAGCACTACATGGATCATCAAGTGCTAGGAACATCCATGAGTGAGAGAGCAACATGTATTAATGATGAGTCCATGGATAGTTATCTCTTTTTGGTAGAGGCTCAAATTGATTGTGAAATTTTGCAATTTCTTAGTTTTTGAAATTTCCTATGAGCATGAATCCATTATAAAAAAGAGGAAATTATTTTTTAAGGCCAAAGTATTTTCACTCATAAATGGTCAATTTGTATAAGTATTGCAAGGATGGTAATTTGCAGAAATGTGTTTATCCATAGGAAGTCAATTTTTTGTTTGATGCAGCACATAGTGAAGGGCATATCAAGGGAGAGGACTTTGCACACAAAATCCTCCACAAGGGATTATGGTGGAAAAACATTTATAGGGATGCTATTTGATTTGCCAAAGAATGTGACATTTTCTAGATGTGACCCTAGGCTAACAAGGCTAAATTTTCAACCATTAGTCATTTTAATTGGGTGGAAACCTTTTGAACGATGGGGTCTTGATTTAATTGGACCCATTAAAGGAACAGGGAAACCTTGTGGTAAAAAGTATATTTTGATGGCCACATGATATGCCATAAGTGGATAGAAGCTAAGGCTATTGTGGATTGTGCTGCCATGACAGTGGCCAAGTTTATGTACAAACATATTTTTTCAAAATTTGGTTGCCCACTAGAAGTTACTAGTGATGGGGGAGCATATTTTGTAAATCATTTTCTCCAATTCATCTTTGACACGTATAAGATTTTCCACAAAAAGTCATGTGCCTACTATCCCAGGGCAAATGGGCAGACAGAAAGTTCTAACAAAACTTTGATTGGGCTATTGTGAAAATTGGTTTTTGACCACCATAGCTCTTGGCCACAAGCTCTTATTGGTGCAATATGGTCCTTTCTTAATACAAGAAGATCCGCCACTTGTGAGAGTCCATTTCTCTTGGTTTATGGTAAGGAGGCATTGGCCCCTTTTTAATTTATCATGAGAAAAGAAACTTAAGCAAAAAATATAATATTGGAGTTGAACCTCATATTAGGAGATTGGTAACATTGGAAGAACGTAGGGAAGAAACTATGGAAACTATGAGAAAAGCAAGAGGAGAACAAAAGGATGATTGACAAGTATCTAAGGGCTAATAAATTATAGGAGGGATCTTTGTTTTTGGTACATCAAATTCTGCCCATATCCACCAAAATAGCACCTAAGAGGACAAGGCCCTAAAAAGTGATGAAGGTATTATGGCATGGAGCAATACAATTGGAAGACTTGTATGGTGTGAAGATGCCCTTGATCAACATCTCCAGGGTGAAGACTTATTTGAATTAAATCAAGCAAGAAGAAATTCACTCATTGTACATACCATAGTTCAATTCATTTCAGTTTATGTAGTTCATTTTATTTGAATAAGCAAATAAAGAAGTAGTTGCACTGGGACAGTGCAAAGACTTGATGTGGGGTTTGTAGCTCAATAGGTTACAAGGGAGACAAGTGAATTATGATGGACAAAGGGCCACTCTATTGGGTAATTGAAGTGCTTAATCAAATAATTTGAATAATGGAGGATGATCAAACTTGAGGATTGGATGTCCAATTGAAGAAGGATCTTTTGGGCGACTCTTGCCTCATGGGATGGACATATTGAGGCCCTCAATGGTGACAGTGACATGGCATGATCTCTTTATTACACATCTATCTATGGCATTGAATTTGAACCCTTGGAGTGCGGCCTTGAGCGATTTCTTCTAACAATTTTAGGCATATGGGCTCCATTGAGCCACATATGCGGCGAACACCTTTTTGGGAAAAATTCTCACTTGGGCGACCACCAAATGGGGCATGCCTAATTCTTAGGAGACTACCATTTTGATCATAGCAAGAGCTTGGGAAACCACCAATTTTCTTGACATCACACCTCTTGCCCTCACTAGGCAACTACCTATTATGGGGTATGATAGAAACTTTGGGCGACTACCTTCTTGTAAGGCCATTCAATTTGAGGTAACCACCATTTTTAACATGACATGAATTGGGCGACCTCCTATTTTGCCTTCTTACCATTTTGGAAACACCATATATGGGGTGACTACCAATTTCTCCCTTCACCACAATGGGTGACTACCATATTTACCTTCTCTCCAAGACTAGGTGACCACCACTATTATACATGAGAGATATGGGGCAACTACCTTCTTCATCATATCATCATGATCGGGTGACTACCATATTTACCTTCTCCAAGAATTGAGGCGACTACCTTCTCCTACTTGAGGTGACTACCTTTTGGCATCTTATCACCACTTGGGGGCCACCAACATTTGTGCATGGGAGAATAGGGTGACTACTTTATGGCTTGCTCTCCTCATCAGTATTTGGGTGCCTACCACTTTATGCATGATTTGAGAAACCACCACTTTTGTACATAGCAATATGGAGCAACCACCAAGTGTCTCTCACCACACCACATGTAGGTTGACCCCTTCGCTTGAATATTACCTCATTGCTTGCCATGGGCGGCCCCCTAAGGAACCGCCCATGGTGGGTTATGTGGTGAAGGCCCCAAGGGTGCAGCCTTCACCACATAGCCCACCATAAGGAGTGCCAAGCAAGGGTCACTCCAATACATCCTATTTGACCACCCAAGGGTGACTAAAACTTCCCTTCCTAGCTCTAAGGGGAACATCCTCTCAATTATGCGAGTACATCTCCTGACTTGGGCAAGGCCTCCATCACCCTTCCCCACCTCATTTGGAGTGACGTCCAATCAAGGGAAATAATATATTTTAAGTCTCTAAAGTAATGTAATGAGTAAAATTTGGAAGTTAAATCTCTTAAGCAGTGTTATACTCATTGCATAGTGAAGAAGAGAAATGGGAAGGACTTTTATCCTTGGATAGCCCAAAAATTTCATATTATCAAAATTGGGCATAGCCACCACCTCTTTTAGAGATGGTCAAAATACTGCATCTACTCCACCTATTTTTGGAAGGATTATCATGGGCACCAAGTGACGGAGTAAATCTTTTTAACTTGTCAGTAAAGTATCAAATTATGAATTAATGTAGGGAAGACCACCATAAAGCTCGAGTGGTGTCAAAAGATAAAATTGGTGGACTCTAAAGGCGGTTAGCTCCCAGAGCCAAAACTAGCCCACTCCTCCACCAATCTTATCAGTTTGGTGCATGCGATAGTGAAGGCATGGATTTGGCAAGGCCACTCCTCTGGCCTTTGGATCCTATAGAAACTAAGATTTGGCACTTGTTTGAGCTATCTAACTCTTGGGTCATCATTATCCTAGAACTTGTGTCGTGTATATTCTAGTTAGATTGTTGAGCTCTACTAGTGGAACCTATCTCTTGGCTGCTTTTTGCATCATGCATTCTATTGCAACTTGTCCAAAGTGTGTTGAGGCCATTTTGTGGTGACTATACAGAGTGGTGACTCTCCGTCATGTGATAGTTAGCATGATAGGGTGATTGAGTAGTCTTAACTAGTATCTCTTAGTTTGAGTCTATTTTGTTTCTCTTGTACATATTACTTGTTGTTTCTATACTTCTTATTGTTGATTTCTTCTAGTGCCTAAGTGGCTATTAGCCCACTATAATGTTCATTTGGAGTATTTTTGTTTTATTATTGTAGAGAGTACATGTGTGGAAGCAAAATGAAAAGAAGATTGTACTCATAAAAGAAAGAGTGTGAGAGACTCAAAGTGAGTAGACCAAGAAAGGGGTAAAATCACATGGATTAGAAATGAGGTTGCCAAGAGCATGGAGTAGGCTCTTCAAGCTTCTAACCAAGTACAAATGGGGGGAGAGGCTCTCCTTATATAGATTTGGGAGGGGCTCTCAAAAGTACATCTCATGTGGGATAATTCCCCTCAAAGGAGAATGAATACACAAGTAGAAGCAAATGGCAAGGTACCTAAACACAAAGGATAAGCTCCATTTTGTAGAGTATGGAGGTTGTTATGGTATGAGAGAAAGGTCCACCAAGAATGTAGCAGTAGCAACACAAGCACCAAATAGGAAGTCACCACGTGGAGATACATAGCCACCAAGAGCTATCGACCATGCACAATCACCAAGTACTCCATAACATGTCCACCAGATGGATCAATCAAATGCTCCATAGGTATTGCACCAATGAGGTTCAGGAACGAAACAACATCTCAGTGAAACCTCCATGGGAGATAGATAGGATGACTCCACGTGGTACGTGGGAACCTCCAAAGCTTTGAAAATATCCACCATTAGATGTGTATTGCCAAGAAATAGGCCCTACAAGAATGAAATATAAAGCATAAAGCACAAATTCAGAATCACATGGTAGTTCATCTATATGTTATAGTCCTCCATGGAGTCTACAAAGTCCTAATGTGTGTTAGTAGGATCATGAAAGCCCCCTCTGAACCGAGAAGCTAGCTCAGAAAATATCTAGCTGAGTGATGAATCCAAGTAGATGTAGGATTATCTTGTGGAAAATGAAGAGATGTTATACTCCATGTATGGAAAACTACATGCTTAGAATGTTGTTGTAGACAAAGTAAGTGGACTATTGAAGATAGAAATGGAAAATGATGAGTCATTGATCTTGGAGTAATGTCCAAGTGAAGCTGAGGGGAAATGTAAGCCTTTGATGGTATGATAGGAGGTGTAGCCATATGAGGTATAAGCTAAGATTCTATCTCTGATTCCTCATGCTCCAAAACTGTACCATGATCTGGAAAGTCATGTATAAAGAGAGCATGTTCCACATAGTGTGACTACCTGAAATTGGAATGATCCCCCTTTGAAGCAGAAATGGAAGGATCTAGATCTTGAGATGAATCCAAATGGGATGGATACTTAGAGTATTCATCAAATGTGCAGTCTTTGGTTACTCTACTTGAGTGACTCTTTGGTTCATAGAGCTTGTATGCCTTCTACCAGTGATTGTACCCGATGAAAATGTAATGCTTAGGCTGATCATCATTATGGCCTTGCACATAGGCATCGCTACCAAAAACTTAGAAATAGCTCACACTCGGCTTCTTTTGAAAGTAAGCCTCAAATGGTGTTTAGTTCTTCAATACATGTGAGAACCATGTATTCAAAATATGAACTGTTGTTTGTACTACTTCACGCTAAAAGTTTAGCGGAAGTGGCTTTTGACTAAACATAACCTTGGCCATCTAGATCACACTTTGAATCTTCTCTAAGGCAATACCTTGTTGAGTATCTTGTGTTGCTTGATGCTTAATTCCGTGTTGCTTCAAATACTTGGAGAAGTTGTGATTGACAAAGCTACTCTCTCAATCAGATCGGATTGTCTTTAAAGAACTTGAGAAGATGGTAGTTGTTAACAGAAGATAGTATGTTAACATGCTCTCTTTCTATCTCCTTATTAGATAGTATGATGTGCAAGTCTTATAGCATATAAATCGATACATTAAGCATGTGTGTAATCCATATTTTTGGATTTTCAAGCCTACAATGTGAGGTCGATTGCAAGTAATTTGTATATTTGCCACACCAAATAGTATGGATAATATACTGATTAGAGTCGATTCTTAGTCATGCATGTGCCATAAACAAAGTACAAATTGAATAAAATTGTTTATGAAAACCAAAAAATCATGAAGTGCATCATCACTTGATCACAAAAGGGATGCAAAGGAGCCTCAATAGAGTCTTTATAAACACTTCAAAATGATGAAATGGAATATTAAATCCACTTCATGACCTCAGATATGCAGATAATCTGGTTGGACAACAGGTTATTCTTCCAATTCTCGTAGTTGAATTTGCCTATAACAGTGCCAAGAATTCATAAAATGAATTTTAGTCCATTCATGTTGATGTATGGGTTCCAGCCTAGATCTCCATATGCAGTAGGACTTCAAAATGAACGAGTACAAGCAGCTCAAGAATTCCTTCAAGTTATGAACTTAAAGTAAAAGATAGCTAAAGAAAACTTAAAGAAAACTCAAGATTGTGCAAAAGCTTATGGCGATCCTAAGAAAAGAGATATTACTTTTGGTTGGTCATCAAGTTTATCTTTGTGTTCCTAAAAGGTCAAAAAATTTCAAGATTGGTCAATGCGCCAAGATGTCGCCTATATATTGCGGTCCTTTTCCAATCACTAAGAAAGTTGGTTTATGGGCTTATGAATTATAACTTCCAAATGATAGTTGGATTCATCTAGTATTCCATGTTAGTCGACTTAGGAAGAGTCTAATAGATTCAAATAATCTGGTTGGACTACAGGTTATTCTTCCACTTCCCATAAGTGAAACAATTCCTCATGAACCTAAAAGGATACTTTGCACCCGAGATAAACGTACAAGAAGTCACTTGTACGAAGAGTGCTTAGTAAATTGGAAGGATGGAACTGAAGAAAATTCAACATGGGAAAAAGTTTCTACAATCCAGCGATGTTTTCCAACTTTCTAGTTTTAAGTTGGTCAACGATAGAGAAGTTTTTCTACTTTCAAGTTCTAAGTGGATAACTGAGCAAATAAATGCTCATGTTCTTCTGGTATTAGAACATGAGGCTCGGGGGTTATGGGTACTATATATAGATTTATTTTTTAGGACAAAAATATTTCCCAAGGAGGGAAGAATGTAAAAAAGTAATTCTATGGTCTAAGGGTCTGGTCGCTTCACACAGATCTGAAATCGGACACCGTTTGGTCATTCGTGTGTAGGACCAAAGATCTCAAGAATAGACTCAAGCATAAGTTCATGTGCTCTCATATTCAAGGGATCCACTTAACCTAGTGGTTAAGTCTCAAGGTTGTGAAGGAGGAGGTCTTGGGCTCAAGCCCCATGGGGAGCATGGGGAGAGACTTTTGCCCAAGAAGCTCTAGAGCCTTCTAACTCACGCTCACATGAGTTAACTTAAGTCTAGAGAGACTTAACTCGAGTGGCAAGTACAACCACCACTAGTGGACACTAGTGGAAGGTACTAAAGTAATGGACAAGATCACTCCAACCACTAGTGGACTCTAGTGGAAGGTATCAAAGGAGTGGAGGAGAATGCACATGCACTTGTGGACTTTAGTTACATTTGTGGTCCTGATTTGTTCAAGCAGCTATATATAGAGGCATATGGCTGGGAGGTGAGTACAGATTCTTTCGTAAGTTGGTATTATGGAAACTCTGTTGCATGTTGCTCTCCTCCCATTTGGAGAAACCTTTTTTCCATCACTTTACACTCTTTTTGGTTTCATCTTGCCCATTTCTTGCATGATCTTGAACTTTCTTCAAGTTTTCTTTAGCTTTCTTTAACTTAAAGTTCATATCTTGAAGGAATTCTTGAGCTGCTTGTGCTCGTTCATTTTGAAGTCCTACTACATATGGAGACCTAGGTTGGAACCCATACATCAACATGAATGGACTAAATTTAGTTGATGACTTCTTGGCACTATTATAGGAAAATTCAGCTAAAGAAAGATAGTCTTCCTAATCAGTCTATTTGGAAGTAACATAAGCTCTGAGTATGTCTTCCAAAATTTGATTGACTTTCTCGGTCTATCCATCCATCTGGGGATGTTCAGTCGTACTTGAACTTAGTTTAGTTTCAAGTCTACTAAAGACTACTGGCCAAAAATGACTTGTAAATGGAGCATCCCAATTAGAAACTATGTCTACTGAAAGACCATAGATTTTGTAAAGTTGATTTACAAATATCTTTGCAAGTTTTGGAGTCTTGCATGTAGTCTTGACTGGAATAAACTGAGCAAGTTTATTTAATCTATCAACTACAACCCAGACATAATGATAGCCTTTCTGAGTGCGGGGTAACCCTAAGATGAAATCCATGGAGATACTTTCTTATTTATCTTTGGGAATCTCCAAAGGATGCAACAATCCTCCAACTTTAAGTCATTCAAACTTATTAACTTGACATTTATGGCACTTGGATACATAGCTTTGCACATCTCGATGTAAACTAGGTGAATAAAAATGTCGTTTAACTAACCCATAGATTTAGTTAATACGAGGATGTCCAACACTTGGAGCATCGTGGCATTCAAAAAGTACTTGATTTTGTATGTCCAGAAGATTTGGGACACAAACCTTACAGGCTTTGAAGTACCCTTCATGCTTGATTGAAGCTTGGATCTTCTTTACAGCTTCCTTTCAAAGTTGAAATGAATTTAATTTGAATTTGTACAAAATTCAAATTGTTCAGCATAGGCATCCGACTTAAGTTGTCTACCACTACATTGAACTTTCCTTTCCTATACCTTAGTTCATAATCAAACTCTTGTAATTGTTCGGCCCATCTAGCTTTTAAACCTCTCAAATCCAGTTGGTTTGCAAACCACTTGATGCTCTATTGATCAAAGACTATGGTTAACTTTGATCCATATAGGTAATGGCACCATTTCTTCAGAGCATTTATTATTAACAAAAATATCTCACTCATAGCTAGAATAGTTTTGTTGAGTAGGACCTAGCTTTTTACTTTCAAAAGCTATTGGTTCACCTTCTTGGCTTAGTACTGCTCCTACTATAGATGAACTTGCATCTGTTTATAATTGCAAAGGTTTATTAAGTCAACAGAGTTTCCACAATACCAGCTTACGAATGAATGTGTGCTCACCTCCCAACTGTATGCCTCTATATATAGGTGATTGAATAATTGAGGACCACAAATGTAACTAAAGTCCCCAAGTGCATGTGCATTCTCATCCACTCCTTTGATACCTTCCACTAGAGTCCACTAGCGGTTGGAGTGATCTTGTCCACTATTTTAGTACCTTCCACTAGTGTCCACTAGTGGTGATTGTACTTGCCAATTGAGTTAAGTCTCTCTAGACTCAAGTTAACTCGTGTTAACTTGAGCTAGAAGGCTCTAGAGCTTCTTAGGCAAAAGTCTCTCCCCATGCTCCCCATGGGGGTTGAACCCAAGACCTTCTCGTTCACAACCTTGAGCCTTAACCACTAGGCTAAGTGGATCACTTGAATATGAGAGCACATGAACTTATGCTTGAGTCTATTCTTGAGATCTTTGTTCCTACACATGAGTGACCAAACGGTGTCCGATTTCACATATGTCTAAAGCGGCCTGACCCTTAGACCATAGAACTACTTTGTTACACAACACCACTAGACTCAAGCACCACCACCAGAATGACCACCAAATGCATCACCAAGACCTCTGCCTAATGCTCTGATACGATGTAAAGAGTACACTCATGGAAACAAAATGAAAAGAAGAGTGTACTCACAAAACAAAGAGTGTGAGAGACTCTAAGTGAGTAGACCAAGAAATGGGTATACTCACATGGATTAAAAAGGAGCTTGCCAAGAGCATGGAGTAGGCTCCTCAAAATGGGGGGGAGAGGCCCTCCTTAGATAGATTTGGGAGGGGCTCTCCAAAGTACATCTCATGTGGGATAATTCCCCTCAAAGGAGAATGAATACACTGGTGGAAGCAAATGGCAAGGTACCCAAATACAAAGGATAAAATATAAAATGGAAATGGAATAGAAAGAGAGTGACTCACAAATACAAAAGGAAGATGCGCTATCATATTCTCAACAATTTTGATCATTCTCAACCTTAGAAAATTTGGATTTTTTTCTCATATTGTACTTGCAACTTTTTAACTTTGTGACTTTACTATCAAGTAGTGTACATGCACACAGACATGTCACAAGGTATAATTCCGTAAGGAAGAACTCATCTTGAGTAGGAGTACTGGAACTATGGTCATAGTGGCCTCTTCTACAATTTGGCACTCTTCTATAATTTGATACCCTAGTATCTCCTCTACAAAAACATAATGAAATATCATAATTCAATCAAAAGATAATCTTATCAATTGTTTTCATGAATTTATGGTGCAATAGAATCAATTTCCTTCTAAAGGGAAGTTCAAATGAAGTTATCATCATCAAAATTATTCTCGCTTCATGGAAACACTACAAATTTAGCAGAAATCCCATGTTTACATTCAATCCTTGCTACAATTTCTTTCTTTTTTTCATCTTTACTTCTCTCATCGTCTCCACCATGAACAAAACCTACAATAAAAATGCTTAAAGAACAAGAGTTAAATACCTTAGTGAAAATCTTCAAAAAAAGGAAATCAAGTTTAGAAAACCTATCTCTATTCTAACTATAGAAAAAAAATCTTGAACTTCAAAAATTAGACAGAAGAGATGAGAAGAAACTAGAAAAACATTGCAGAAAAAGCATTTTCCTAATTAGCATCCCTCCATGATCAAATTTCCTTAGAGTCTAACTTTCCTCCTTCTGAAACATGTTCTTCATTAATGTCATAATTAGAGATATCATCTTCAGTGTGTATATGAATGTCATGTTCAAAGCTCTCATAATCAAATTGATCATTTTCATTACTATATGGTAGTGTTTGAGTTTCAGGTGTACAAAAGCACATGAACAACACAAGGAAGATGAAGAATCTTGGAGTACAACACACAAATATAATCCATTTGGCCCCTTCCCTAACCTCACAACACTAAAATTAACTTTTGGCACCACATTCACACAACCACTACATGCATGAGTACGACTTTTGAATGTTTCCACCACACACTACTGGTCACTAAATCAATAGATATCTCGCCACCCACAATCCCCCCCCATCTCTCATTCCCCCTCCACCACCATCATTCATAGGCATAACCACCTCCCCCAAGCCCCGTCCTAGTCCTCTCTGCATTCGAAATTCAAAGCCCTACATTAGATCACACAAATCATGTCTTTTCTACCACCATAATAGATAATGAACTTGCACAAATGTTCTTCGACATGAATGATATTTGAAGTGAATATGTCTGACTAGGCCAACTAAACAGAGAAGACATTACACAAACAAGTAAATCTACTAATGGTCAAGAATGCTTCCCTCAATGCTCAATACATGAAATTAAAGGAAGCACAAAACCCGTTAGAGACACAATTGGAAGATGAAAATCATGAAATTGTTCAAGAGTTGGAGAATCACCTATGCACTCATATGGAAAGAAATGCCAAAATAAGCAGAACTTTGGGTCTATAGTGCAATCACCAAGCTCTTGCATGAGAAGAAAATACGCAGGTAGAACACCAAAAACCTAGAAGCAACAAAATGGACATGAACTATCACCCCTATGGTCATTCCTTCCACATTCCATGCTATACCACTAGAGTCTATTAAGATAATAATTGAAAATTACATTATGCCACTAGAAGAATATGACAAAGTGACAGATGAACTCACCGCATTAAAAACCTCAAAAGGGTCAAGAGCCACATCACTTCCCCACTAGAGAGGTCCACAATAGGAATGACACTTGAGACCATGAGGGAGTTAAAAGAGTTTCAATGAAAAGGTTGTAAATATGTCCACATAGATATAGGAATATGAAATAGCTATAAAGCTAGCACAACAAAGGCCTTCATCCCCTCCAGACCAACCCGAAGCAGAATAGATGGTACAAAGACACATGGAACTAGTGTATGAGGAAGATTATGATACACAAAAGGCACTTGGCATTGGTGTTGTAAAAGAATGACAAGAAGTATTTGAACTTCAATGTGCAACTTGGGTAAAACAAATTGAAGAAACAAAAAAATACATTCTGCTAGAGTGGAAGTCCAACAAGCAACATTGGCACTATTTGAGCATACCACACCAAACTCAACTTACTTCCAAGAGTTAGCCTCAAGGAGATCAATTCTTCTAGATGAGTTACAATAATATTTGTATTTTGTCTTATTGTGAGAATACAATGCACAGGTACAAAGGCTAGTGGAAAAATTATCGACATTTGCAACACATTTCGTGCCTTGAAGACATACCCACAACCACGAAGAGAGGTACTATCTTTCAACCAAATTGGAAATGTCAGGGAGTTGTGAAGGCGATTGGGTGGATCACGCCACTATTGCTGTACATCTTTATGTGATCACACAGTGTTTTGGTTTAGGCACCTAGGGTGAAGTGAAAAGAACTCTAACTTATTAAAGATGAATATGCAAACACAATCAAAAAATTAAACCATTCAACTCATTACACATTTTTAAATTGCTCCAATGCAAGATTTTATTTAAATAAATGGAACTTATACCATCATAAAAATCTACTTTTTGCTCACAGTGCTAACATCTTCATAAAGAACTATGGGTGGCAACAAAATAGAAAAATTTGGAGGGGTTACACATGGTGTGTCCAATCCCTTCTGGGCAGAAAGGGTGATAGTCCCAGCCATCCTATTGGATAGTACTGAGGCTTATGACCCATCTTATGACCCTAGTCAAGGAAATTATTACACACATGAGGGCACTATAGCTCAGTATGGACAATCTTAGGAGCCATATATTTATGGTTCTGAAGGGCCTGATAGCTCTTATGGATATGATCAGGATTATGTGTCATTGATGTACACGGCTCCTAGAGCACCCATACCCCCCCCCCCCCCCCCCCGACCAATGAGTAGACCACCTGCACCTAGAGGACCATGTTATAGATGCGTAGGTGATCACTTTATTAGAGAATGTACATTATCTAACCCACCACCACCGCAGAGAGTTTGGGAAGGATACTGAAGTGATTGTGGTAAAGAACATCCTTTTAGAGATTGCCCCAAGAATCCCAACAAAGTTAACTCAAATGTGATCAATGTGATAGAAGTGATAGAGTCATCAGGGAGCGATAAGGAGTACAAGGTGCCATTGAAAACAATAACAAGGGCTAAAGCGAGAGAGACTTCAGATAAAACCAGAGAAAATGATCACTCCGACAAAGAATTGAACATACCCAAACCCCAAGTAATTGCAGATTCTGAAGAGTTTGGGAAAAGTATCAAAAGTAAACGGACCCAAAGATGGAAGAACTATAGAGAAAGGATGAAAGAAAAGAAACTGCAACAAAATTTGGGGAACAAGACGAATGAACAAAGCCAAGAAGAAAAACAAGAACTTGAGGGAAACAATAAGATAGAAAAGCATAGAATACAAGAGGCAGGCTCAGTTCTGGCCGATTCAATGCCAAAAGAGTTAGCCATGTGGATTCAGGCATATCAGGCACGAATAAAAGAAGGACCAACCATTGAACAACATGAAAAGGAATACCCAAGAGGCGACTTAGAGAAAGAAAGATTGGAGATCTGTAAGAAATTAATTGAAGTAGCTCAGCAAACCCTAGAAAAACCTGTTCAACCACTACCCAACTCAAGAATTCCCAAAAAAGGATTTCAGGAGTATGTCACACCTAGTAATCCCAGGGAAGGGAAGAAAGACGAGACCTATGGTGAAAATTACTGTGAATTAAAAGAGAAGGATCCATTATCCTTGAAGTGGAAAGGGAATGGCCTAGAGACTTGTGGGCAAGAGTCCAAGAAGATAGATGGAAGAAAACACAAGGAATTGAACCTCCCTTTGAGGATTTAGAAGCGGAAGGTGAGTTTGAAGCATCAATGCATGGGTTAAACTCAGAGGGATTATTGCAACTGAGCGAGAGCAAAAATGATGAAGACAGTGGGAAGGCTTTGCCGAACTATATGGGAGAATATGAACATAACTCCGAATTTTATCGTGTTCCCTCAGTAAGAAGAAGGGAGCAGAACCCATCGATTCAAACCTCAAACATTATACATCTCAAAAAAGAAAAAATACCTTGTACTCTGATGGTGGAAGAACTCTTGAAGGTAAAACCGCAATTGAAGGAGAAGCTCACTAATCAATTAGAGACAAAGTCAGACAAAAATGGGGTGCAAGATGAAATAGCCACAGTTAAAATCCCAGTCGATAAGGTTGGAGATTTCAGTGAGGGAGATGAAGGAAACACATGCCTCCCTATCACTTACAAAGGCTACACCACGAAAGCCATATTAGATTTAGGGGTGGCAGTAGGAATTGCTACCAAAGAAATTTGGGAAAAATGGGGAAAACTAGCTTTACGACCAACCAGAATGAAGATTCAAATGGCGGATGGGCACACAGAATGACCCTTAGGATTATTAGAAAAAGTAACCTTTACCACCTGTGGAGTTGAATTCAAGCACACCTTAGCAATCTGTCAATTTGAAAAGGCTAGCAATTATGAGATGATACTTGGAAGGCCTTTCATGAGACAACTCAAGGTAGTGCAAGATTGGGGAAAAGACGGTGTATACTTGCAGCATGAGGGAACCACAACCAGAATAAATATCCATACCTACACGTATCAAGATGTTCCCCCTCTGCAATGGAATCTGATACATAAGGAGGATGACAATCTATCGATTCATAGTATAGGTTCGAGTAACCAAACATGGATGAATGAAGATACTCATCTATGGATATGCCAGCCAGCCAAAAGGGAAGAAGAAAGGAGGTGAGGATGGTAGCCAAGACAGGGAATATCTAGATCTATAGAAGATCTGGCGTACATGCCCCAAATATTTTTAGATGAAGAATTCGAACCCCATGGTTGGATGGAGATTTTAGCCACACTTGATGTATGTGTAAACGAAGAAGTAATAACCATGAATGAATGCATTGATGAGGAAGGATATGATGTAAGTTTCTACATGGTTGTTCTCCAAGAAGCCGATGAAGGAGAAGTAATTAAAAAAGAATGGAAGGAAGATTATGAGAGCATTGAAATGGAAATGGAACCTATTATGGAAGAAAATACGTCAAACAAGGAAAACGGGGAAGATGAAAATAGACCTCAAGAACAATTTGAAGTGCTCGAGCACTTCAAGAAATATGAGGTAGAGGAGAGGAAGATTGCTATTCAGATGCCAAAACGGGAAGCACGATCAGGAATAGCATACGACAATAAAGAACATACCAAGAAAATAATAGTATTTTTGGAGGAAGGAGAAGAAAGATGCACTTTTATAGGACATGATGTCTCATTTGAGGAAGATCAAGAGTTAATACAACTCATAAGAGAATATAGAGATGTCTTTGCATGGACATATAAGGATTTGAAAGGTGTAAATCCTTCTATTTGTGCCCATAGAATCCCTATGATGACAGAAGACAAGCCCTCCAAACAAAGACCATACACTTATAACGATGTTTATTCGGCAAAAATTAAGGAAGAGATAGATAAGCTATTGGATGCGGGCTTCATTTATGAGATCAAACACACGAAATGGGTATCACCTTTAGTGGTCATGCCGAAAAAGAATGGCAAGTTAAGGGTATGCATTAACCTGAAAAAAGTGAATGCAACCACCATACGAGATAGTTACCCATTACCTATCACAGATCATCTTTTGGAAAGGGTTGTAGGTAAGGAATTCTATAGTTTTTTGGACGGTTTTTTAGGATATAATCAGGTAGCAATTGCTCCTGAAGACCAACATAAGAGAGCCTTTGCAACCGAATGGGGAGTTTATGCATTTAGGGTTATGCCTTTTGGTCTAACTAATGCCCCAGCCACTTTCCAAAGGTTGATGTGTCATGTGTTCAAGGAGTTTTTGAGAAAAAGTATGGAGGTATATGTGGATGATTTATGCAGCTATTTAGCTATACAATCAGAACATATCCGAGAACTAAGAAAAATATTTGCCAAATGTCGACAATATAGAGTCTCCCTTAATTCAAAAAAATGTGTCTTCATGGTTCGACAAGGGAAGATATTAGGAGAGATTGTCTCTAAAAATGGAATTTCCATGGATGAAGACAAAATCAAAGTGATTTTGGATTTGCCATGACCAAAGACCGCTAAGGAAGTGCAAGCATTTATGGGGCATTGTGGATACTACCGTAGATTCATTCACATGTATGCCAAATTGCAAGACCCCTTTATGGATTAATGACTCAGTTTATTTGGACGGAAGAATGTGAAAAGGCTTTCAACAAATGGAAGAGTCGCTTGAGTTCAACACCAATCCTGAGGGTTCCTGATTGGAACCGGCCATTTCATATTCATGTGGATGCTTCCAAGTTTGCCATTGGATGCATCTTAGTGTAGCTAGCAGATATAGGAAAGCTAGGTCACCCTATAGCCTATGCCAGTAGACAACTAAACCAAGCAGAGCGTAATTATACCACTATGGAGCGAGAAGGCTTAGGAATGGTGTATGTGGTAAAGAAATTTTGACACTACTTATTGGCAAACAAGTTCAAATTCCTCATCGATCATCAAGATCTACTGTACCTAGTCAATAAACCTTGTAATACCGGATGACTAGTGCGATGGTTTCTATTGTTAATGGAATTTGATTTTGAAGTGGTACTCAAGAAAGGGAATATGCACATTCGAGCAGATCACCTGTCGAGAATGACTCATGGAGAACCCCCCACATGAGTGTTAGATGATCTGCCGGATACTTATCTTTTCAATCTCAAAGTATGTGCACAATGGGTAGAAAACAAAAGCCAGGAGCTATGAAAGACTAAAAATCTTCACATCATAGCTGGAAGCTTATACCACCAAGATCCAAGTGGGCTACTTATGAGATGTGTGGAAGAAGAGGAGCAAGAGATGTGGCTTCAAAAAGCACATGTAAATCAATGGAAAACTCATTGAAGTGTGAATGGAACATGGCAAACACTGAAGAGATTAGGCATATATTGGCCTACCATGCAGAGGCATACACATAACTATGTATCTACCTGTCCCACTTGTCAAGAAAGAACACCTAAAGAGAACTTTACTCTATGTTACTCTACAGTAACACCAAGGTGGAGTATGCCTCTGGTAAAATTCTTGAAAACTCAGGAGTACCCGGAAGGAGCTAATTTAGCAAGAAAATGTGCCCTTGTAAATCAAAGCAAGGATTATGTTCTTATAGGAAAGCAACTTTTCAAGAGAGGAAGGGACAATCATTTACCAATGTGCATTCATGAAGACGAGTATGTTTCGGTCTTGAAGATGGCTCACATGGGAGCCGCGGGAGGACACTTTTCTGCAGATACAACTGCAAAATGATTCTCTTCTCTAGAATGTGGTGGCCAACTCTACATCAAGATGTAGCCACTTACGTCCAAAGATGTGAACATGTCAACAAACGAAGTATCCAATTAGAAGAGATGAAATGCCACTAAAGCCTATGATGAGTGCCAGTGCGTTTACCAAATGGGGGATAGATTTTCTAGGACCTATTAGCCCACCGGCTAAAGGGTCCCATGCCAAGTACATAATTGTAGCAATGGATTATTTGACCAAATGGGTAGAGGCCAAGGCAACCAAGAAGAATGATGCAAGGACTACGGTTAAGTTTCTGTTTGAGAACATACTCACTAGGTTTGGATTGCCAATCAAAATTATTAGCGACAAAGGCACACACTTTGTTAATGAAGTAATAAAAAATTTAATGAATGAATTCTTAGTGATTCATAAGAAATCAACCCCTTACCACCCACAAGCCAATGGACAGGCTGAAAGTTCGAACAAAATCTTATGCACAGTTCTCACTAATATTGTTAACAATGGCAGATCCGATTGGGACAAGCAATTACATCGCGCTTTATGGGCATTTCGAGTAGCATACAAAAGAACCATAGGAACTACTCCGTTTAACCTAGTGTACGGACAGAATGCCATCTTACCAATTGATTTCCTAGTACCTACTCTTAGAGCAGCCTCAAATTATGAATGGATTGGACATGAGTTATCGACTCAATTGGACCAAATCGAAAAGTTACATGAAACAAGATTACAAGCAGTGGCAGGTATTTACGCTGCAAAAAGGTGACAAAAGGCATATTTTGATGCTCATATTAAGGATAAAAATTTGAAGGAAGGAGATTTGGTACTTTGAAGCAGCATGCAAAGAAACTACAAAAAAAGAGGATATGGCCCCTTGGTAATCAATCGTATATCTACCAGCAGAGCCATCAACTTAGCAACCCTAGATGGAGAAGTATTGGCAAACTATATAAGTGGTTGTCGAGTAAAAAAGTATTTACAGCCATTGACAGAGGAAATACTGTCACGACTTCTAACAGTAAAAAATAGGCGAGAAGAGGATGAAAAAATACAAGAAGAAGCAAGACAGGAAGCTCTAGAACAAATAAGAAAACACAAGGAATGGATGAGAGAGAGGGATGAAAGATATCGGCTAGGAGAGAAACTCATCCCAGTGGCTAATTTTAGAGCCTCTGGAAACCTAGGACATCAAATGAAGCAACCATATTTGAACTTGGGCGCTAGAACAAAAGAGTACCACTTGGTGGATGCTCTCATTGACACATGAGCAGCTGTTAGCTGCATCAAATCTTCTTTGACTCATAAGCTCAGAGAACAATTACGTCCAACCAAAGCCCATTTGATTGGAATAGGGGGAAAGGTTACTAAATGCATAGGTGAGATTACATTGTCATTGAACCTAGGAGATAACACGATGCAACAAAAACTCTTTGTGTGTTATGATCAAGATTTATTGGAAGAACTTGTGTTAGGCCAAGATTGGATATATGAATATGAGGTGACTATCCAATTAGCCTTGGGATACATATCAGCCAAGATAGGGCACCGTGAAGTATTCAGTGTGTTGGAAGAACGACCATCAACGCCAAGTGTATAGACCCGAGAGATCAACTACTCATGCATGACGATGATTGTACATACACCTCTACTACGGAACCCCCACCACCAAGTATTTCATGTGAGAGTACACAGATTCTTAATCTTATGCACCATCCTAGTCTAGTGGGCCCCTCTACGAACATCGTTTCCATGAAAAACCCCAAGGAGGAATCCCACACAAGAATGACTAGTCAACATAATCACCCCGGACTTTCCCGCATCAGGATATGTCCCATTCTAGGCACCAGAGAGGCTTGGATTAGGAAAGATCAACTAACATCATATCATCAACAACAGAGCCATTATCCACAGAGGCAACAACAATAGTACAAGGACACAAGCCAAGCTGGACCCCGAGGTCCACAAAGGATCGCTCAATTGTGGATACCAAAGAAATTGATTGCTTCTCAACCTTCTAGAACACAAATATGGGTCCCCAAATCATATGCACCAACGACAATCAACAAAGGGAAAACATCAATACACAAGAAGGATCAGTACAACATGAAGACGAGGAATCAAGAAAGAGGTGACGACATGAAACTGCAGAAACAAAAATACACAACAAGAACAACTCAAGGATTTGAAGGGCTAGCAAAGCGGAAGTACAACTTGAGAATTACACCAAGCACCAGAAATGATGGAAATATAGTTGACCGTAAAAAAATAAAATAGATATGGATGCCTAAATGCCGATCAATATGCATACATCGACTAGAGACTTCAGCTTGCACACATCTTGAGTTCCAGGAACCTCGAGCATGCATAATAGGGCCACATTACAAGGCCATGCATTTTGCACATAGTTCTTCTTCTACTTGTTAGTGAAGCACATTTCCCTCTTAGGGAATAGGAGAGCACTTGTACAATAATCCCATAATTAAAGGTAAAATAAAAACTTCGGTTAGGCACTAACCATTTTGTTTTCTTTCAGAAAAAAATAGAAAAAATATCTATGTGAAAAATCCCAGGTATGACCTTTCTCACACCCATGGGAAGGGGACAACACAAGTCACTCGGAGAGTGGTCCAACTCATGAAGGCTAAGTGAAGGATAACTAATGCAACCACTTTTACACTGATTGTGGTATGTACTGAGTGCAGATGGCGTCTCCAAATTCTGAGGCTACGCAAGAGGAAGAGGTCTTGCTTCTTCCCTTGGAATCGATTACTAAGGTGAGAGGTCATTGGTTCCTTGAAGACCAACCTGTGTCGGATCTCATCTTTATGGCCACCATCAAGATCATGGATAAGGATCACTACTTCCCATTAATGTCACAAGACTTCCAGCCATAATCCAGGGACTACCATGCATCACAGATGTTTGGACAAGGGTAGGAATCGACACATTTCTGCGACTTCCAATATATTTACCGGATTTTCAAAGATGCACTCAAGTTATGAACACACTCCAGTCCGCAACAGATAAGCCTTCAATCCCAGAAGCTAAAGTGCTGAATAAAATAGGTGCATGGAAAACTATTCGATTCACACATGAAGTCATCAACAAAGCTTTTGGATGGAGTCAGGATAATCTCACCAATCTCAAAGATGAATGTCATGATGCGAAAAAGAAAACCTTTCTGGAAATCAACAGAACAGATATTGAAGAATCAGTTCGATTGGTGCATCAGCACTTTTGTTTCCCAAGCATGAATAGATATACAGTGCCTCAAAAGATTGTGGTTCAATTGCTCTCCCATGCTATGAGGCAAATCGGGAATCAAGTCAACTTACTCCATACATACAAGAACGCCTATTTGAAGCTAAAAAGAAATGGAGTGAGAAGAATTTTTTGAATGGAAGCTCTGCATTGACATTGTTGATTTATGAAGCACTTGAGATGAAAGAATGTCTATGACTAATGCCAACATCCATTGCGAGGGGCTAAGCACGCCAAAGAAGAAGAAATGCAAGAAACTCCACAATCAAAGTGGGCACATGTGCTACCTAGGATTTCATTGGCCCAACCTCCTATCACAAAAAGAGATCTCTTAGCGGCATTGGAAGAAACACATACTTACATGCGAGGCCAAGTCAATATCACTGTCCAAGGGCATCAATATAGGCAGGCCAGACGTTTGCAACAAAAGGATGACAAGGAACACAGTCTATCACTTGCCAACAGATACAAAGAATTGGGACTAGATGATTCGAGTTCTAATGAGGAATCTAGTCGTGAGAAGGACACCTTGGACACAGAAATAAGAACAAAAATGAACAATGAGGAATGGACAGAGATTCACCAAGTGGAAACCACCCCTGATAATCAACAATCACAAGTACTGAACCAGGAAGCATCATCTAAACAAATACACCTCATTCAATTGAATGAACAATCAAGGATTAGCATAAAAGAAGCATCTAGAACACAGAAAGATGTGGTGCCACCAATAAAGGAAGAAGTACAAACAAATCCGGAAAATGAAAGGCTTTCACAACAAAATTTGGACACAATTGTGATTGAAATCCCGGATGATACGCCACAAGGTAAGACAATAATCAAAGAGGCCGAGCCAAAATACAACTCCATATTCGGCAGCCCCACGACACAACGTTACATGTGGCACAAGGGAAGGATGTTACAATGGGGGAAGAACCTAGCATACCTACAACATGGCTAAATGTCGATGTTACTCAGTTGAAACCAATAGTGAAACAAATGATACAAATAGCCATGGATATGCAGCAACAAATGATGGAAATAGATGCAGATTATGACAAGGCCATGAGAGAAAAGAATCAATTTCAGGTAATGAGTGAACAGTTGTCTGTGCAGCTAATCCAAGCTCAACAAGTCATTTTAGACAAAGAAACGGAAGTCAAAGAAATCCGAGGACTATGCACTACACTAACAGAGCAGAATCAGAAACTCCAAGAGCAACTTATGGAGCTACAAAGACAGTATAAAGTCAATGAAACAGACAAAGAAAGAATGAAGGCTAGAAGCAATCTGTTAGAAACACAGATCAAAGTATATATGGAAGAAACCGATAATTTATGCAACAAGAATAAAGAACTGATGAATGCCTTGCTATACGACCAACCAATAGAAAAACGAGAGACAACCACAATAGACAAGAAGGATTTGGAAGATCAGATTGCAAAATATGCAAAATCTGCTAAAAGAAGAGCAAACCCTGAAAGAAGAATGGGAACGAAGGTATATATAGGATACTAATGAGCTCAAGAAACAATGGAAAGCTGCTGAAGCCAAACTCTTGGTAGTTTATAATGAAGATGTTGATCAAATAGCAGTCATTGGAAATGAGCTTTTAGCAGCCAAAGATGTGCTAAACATGGCCCTTCATGAAGTTAAAGAAAAGATTGAACGTATTGTGCAATTGGAAGCTCAAATAGAACAAAAAGCAGACATCAGGACACCAGTAGAGCCACAACCAGGAAATCCTACTAACAAGGTAGAGGTACGTCCTCTATCTTCCCCAATCTATCATTCTCCAATAAAAGAGCAGATGGCAAAACCGTGTGATGATCATCCCATGCCATATACTATAGAAATAGGTCAGAAGGAACGGGCACTATTGGTGTCCCAGTTGAGAGAAAATTTTGAAAATGAAGTAGTCAAAGTCATGAAGAAGCCAAAATTAAAGGGAAAGACTTAGATAAGATCATAAAGCCCTTAAATATTCCTTATGGGCTATTGAAAGAGCAAATACGGCAGTATATAAAGCAGATCACACAAAAAGATCTTGATGATCAGTTGCACTTCAAAGCAAACACTTTCAATTACACACAAGAAGAATTTGAAGTTGCACAACCTTTATGGAGAAGGAAATTTTTGGAAAAGAATCCGACTTTGCGGGTGCCCTGGCAAGCAGCACCATATTTACTACAGCTAAATCCTTCTTTTTGCCCCACACCGCGTCGCCGTGAAGCACGAAAATTTTTGGACATGCAAAAGACAGGTGTGCTCAATAAACAATGGTTGAATTATCCACTACTTCCAAGTCCACCTCACAATTATTTGCCGACCGAAGACTATATGGTGAAATCCATTGAATTTTGGCTACATCGGTATGCAATAATACCTGACCTAACCATCAAGATGACTAATAAAATCCTTAGCATGATACTTACAGTATTAAAAGTTTTCAAACACGTAGAATATACATTTTTGAATTTCATTGGCATTAAGCAAGGCACGAATATCCTTATTTTTTATCTATTCATTATGCCTAGTCGTCCTACAATAATGGCTTATTATTCGAGACTGATGTTTCTACCAAGTCAATACATGCAAACTTTCGAGGAAGCCTTTTTGACCGGATTTTTTGAAATTGACTCCGAGATCTACTTGAAGATGTCAACGAACCTGAATGCCAGACTCGTGGCATATGAATTGAGTTTCTTTGCAAACCATAGATAGCCACCACACGACGTTGTAAAAGCTAAACAATGGAAGCAACTGATGATACGTGAAGCCAATCTGCTTAATGAAACAGAGCAAAAAGTCTATAGGACATACTCCCATCGCATTCCAAAGCATGTCAGGGATGACAGAGTTCAGGAGGGGGTAGTGTTGAAGGAGAGTCCAGTAAAAAGACAAGAAGAAGAAAACCAAGAAAGAAGCTTCACTAAAGATAATATATCTAACGACATATCTCTGCAGGAAGCCCCGCAGGAGCACGCAACACCCATCTCTGCACAGAGCCCCATAGGGGCACACAACAGGGGGAGGTATGCAAGAGGCAAGGGCAGATCAAGGCCAACAAGTATCCATGAAGAAGTGCAAGAAGATATCCAGCAGATCTAGAGCCCCAGGAAAGTGCTTCAACCTCTTAATCTTCGAAAGCTCCAGATCAAAGGGTGAAGATCCAGACCTTCATACCTTCCACTGGTTGTGTGCGTGGCAACCTGACTTAACACAACAACCCAGATTTAAAGAGGGTATTGGTGAGCTAGATTACAAATCTCAGGTAGTCCATCTCCATCGGTTGTGAGCAATGAAAAGAAAAGAACAGGCAAAAAATGCATCACGTCCTAGAGGATGTGAAAGAAGATTCAAGAACAGGGCCTTTAAGATGTAATGCAAGACTGACATGGAGGCAAGACCGACCAAGTGATGCATGTGGTAAAGGAACTACAAAAAAGAAGTTAAGCCTGTCAAGGGACGACAGAGACAAAGAGGGGGAGAGTGTTGCAGAGCAAAGAGGCAGAGAAAAAGAAGGGCCCCAAAATTTTTTCGATTTGGACACTTTATTGTTGTACTATAGTCACTTTGCAATATATTTTCCGATGTAAATGCACTAGAGGAGTCCTCTAGATGCATACCCATAAAGATTTTTCTCATTACCCTTGTAAACTAGTAGAAAATTAGTCTTTTAGTCAATAAAGTGCTTGTCTCTTGTGTGAAAGGACCATTTTTTAGGGCACATGTATATAAGTCATTTTGTGACTCTTTGTAAGGACTTTTTGCCATTGTGAGAATGAATTCATGCCTTCTCCTCTTTGTATCTTCTTCCTTGTGAGCTTGCATGCATGAGTGATGCTTGAAAAGAGTGCTTAGAAGTGTTGTCTATCCATGAAAGTGCTTGTTTGCTGTTGGTAAGGTGTGTGAGAAGTGTAGGAAGTGCTGAAGTGTAGGAAGATCATTCCCGTGACTTAGTGTTTTGCTCATAACTTGAAGTAGGAGTGTCAAAATTGAGTGAAAAGATAAATATTGGATGCGTCTTCTCAAGATCTTTGAAATCAGCCTGCTATTTGCTATATTCCGAGTTTGGAACTGAGAGAAAAGCTCGATTTACTGTTGACTGCTATTCCAAGTGTCGCGACACCATAGCCAACCTTGAAAGTTTGAATGTGGTAGATTTATACTTGCATGTACCTTGACAGACCTCATTTTCATTGACCATTATTTGAATGCATGTCTTCATACACTCGGCTAGGTTTTGATACTCCTTGGATTGATAATTAAAGTGTGAATCCCCACTATATGCACTTGAGGAGATTGTGCTATAGTCTCTTTCTCCACAAGTCCCTAAGTTGATACTTTGGTACACAATGGGGGTGGAGAAACTACAAGTGGAGTATTGTTGCAGAGCAAAGAAGAGCAGAGATGTAGAGAAAAAGAAGGGCCCCAAAATTTTTCCGATTTGGACACTTTATTTTTGTAGCATAGTCACTTTGTAATATATGTTCCGATGTAAATGCACTAGAGGAGTCCTCTGGATGCATATCTGTAGATATTGGTATCATTACCCTTGTAAACTAGTAGGGAATTAGTCTTTTATTCAATAAAGTGCCAATCTCTTGTGTGAAAGGACCATTTTTAGGGCACATGTATATAAGTCATTTTGTGACTCTTTGTAGAGACTTTCTGCCATTGTGAGAATCAAGCGCACAGAATTTCGAATTTGTGTCTTCTCCTCTATGTATATTCTTGCTTGTGAGCTTGCATGCATGTATGTGGCTTGAAAAGAGTGCTTTGAAGTGTTGTCTATCCATGGTAGTGCTTGTTTGTTGTTGGTAATGCATGTGCGAAGTGTAGGAAGTGCAGAAGCGTAGGTAGTTCATTCCCACAGCTCAATATTATGCTCATAGCTTGAAGCAAGAACATTAAAATTGAGCAAAAATCCCACATTGTATGCGTCTTCTCGAGAGCTTTGAAACAAACCCGCTATTTGCTGTATTCCAAGTTTCGAGCTGAGAGAAAAGCTCGATTTATTGTTGGTTGCTGCTCTAGGTATCGCGACACCATAGCCGACCATGAAAGCTTTGAATGTGATAGTTTACACTTGTTTGAACCTTTGTTAGTTCACATTTGCATTGACCGTCATTTGAATGCATGTCCTCATACACTTGGCTAGGTTATGATACTTCTTGGATTGATAATTAAAGCGTGAATCCCCACTTTATGCACTTGTAGGGGATTGAGGTATAGTCTCTTTCTCCTCAAGTCCCTAAGTCAATACTTAGGTACACACATTTTTTGGCGTCCTTGCCGAGGAGTGTCAAATCAAATTGATGCATTCATATGATGGTGAAAGCTCTTAGCATAGAAGTAAGTAGAGGAGTTGTGAATTTCTCTTCTTTCGTAAGTCACTTTCATCCGCACTTACTACTTCTCACTTTTGGAGTGTGTGTAGTGAGTTGTTAGTTTAGGGACGTGATCTAGAGAGAGAAGTTAGAGTAGAAAGTAGAAAGGAAGAGAGTAGGATAGGTAGGTAGGTTCAAATCCCAATTATTTTGTTCTTTACCTTTTAGCATCTTTCAGCCTTTGTGCATTTCAAAGGCTTAAAAACCAAAACAATCCATTTTTAGATCGCTTGTCTCCTAGCAAGTGTCGAGGGAGGGTAGACGACAGGTGTCGAGCAAGAGATATCGTGGCTGTTAGAGCTAGAAAAAGCAAGCGTGGGTTGAATTTAGCTTGAGGGTAGCTTTGTGAAGGTGAGTTGACCAAGTTACTGCTCTAAAAGTTCAATTTGAATCAAGAGAAAATGTGAGACGACCTGCAACCAATGTCATGAGGGAGGTATCGTGGGTTTGAGTGAGATTTTTTGTGATACAGACACTTAGAGAAGGGGGAATAGGCACTAAGAGCACATACATTAATCTGGTTCTTTAAAATAATTGGTTTTGTGTTAGAAAATCCAAGTGTCATGACCTCCCAAGGTCGAGTGTAACGACATCCAAGTGTCGTGACCTCCCAAGGTCGAGCGTTGTGACATCCCGGTGTCATGACCTCCCAAGGTCGAGTGTCATGACATCCCAGTGTTGTGACCTCCCAAGGTTGAGTATCGCGATATCCTGGTATCATGTGACATTGGGTCAAGTGTCACGACATCCAAGTGTCGTGCGGTCGAGTGTCACGACATCCAAGTGTCATGCAACCAAGTGTCACAATATCCAAGTGTCGCAATATCCAAGTGTCGCTGAGGGTGGAGTGTCGCAATACCCAAGTTTCATGTTCAGGGCCAAGTGTAATGATATTCAGGTGTCATGTGTCGTGACCCATCAGGTGTCGTGTGTCGGCACTACGCCAAGTATCGAGTGTCGCCAATTGTAGGTGTTGTGTGAATCACAAATATTGTGTGTCGTGGAGCCAGATATCATGGAAAGCTAAGTATCAAGTGCATCTGAACAGTAAGTGTCGTGTGTCGTGCCAATGAATTTCTGTGATACCTCATCAAGGAGACTCCAAATTAAGAAAAAATACATACATATATATAAATTCCGGAGAGAGTCTTGGAGCCAAGGTTTGTCCAGACTCTAATAGAGCCATTCATGAATGAACTTGAGATTGGGAAGAGTCCTAGGAAGTGGAAGGAGTGTGGTATCATCTATAGGAAGTGTAGGTGAGCCAAGTATTGTTGGTGTAAATCACAAGCCTACACATTTGGCTTGAAAGATATCTTGAAGACTCTACATATGTGAAGAAGCATAGGAACCATTGCTAGTGGTTAATTACCACTTTATCTCCTTGTAAAAGTCAAATTGACTTGGAATCTTTTGTAATCACCAACCAAAAGGATTCATGGAAAAAGTTAGCTATTTGATTGAAGGAATATCTCCTAGGATATAGGAGCTTGATCATAGGGAGGCAAAAGTTTGAATTTGAATTCAAATTTTTACTCATTCCTTATAAAAATGGATATGGAAAAGTCACGGGTAGAACTCATCTTTCTCGAGCTTCTCATCAGTGATTCTGAGTGTGTGTGAGGCCTATACTCTAGCCCACACCTATCTACACCATTGGGAAATGATTTTCATGCCAATGGATTTGTATACAAGTGTTCATTAATACATACATTCACATTGTTCATTTCTGAGTTCTCTATCATACTACTCAAAAGTTGGTCAACTTGTAAAGTGCATATCTCAGTCAATTCTTCACCAAATTCAGTGATTCAAAGCTTCTTGGATTAAGCTTGAAGTTATCTTCATGCTGCTAAAATTTGAAAAGATTCTATTCAGCCATTTCAGAGAAATCTGCGTCGAGGTGATCAATGGTCAATATCTGCTACAGTCCTAAAAAATCGGGGGTATAGCTTAACTTGCTAAATTGATTTCTCTTAGCATAGTTTATCTTTTTACATCATTCCACTTGAAATAGTTAGCTTACTAAGATAATTAGATACCCCTAAAAGGAATTTTTCCAATTCCTAGTGTGCTGGTCATACTGAGCAAAATACCGAGTAGGTGTCAAGACATAAATAGAAGGTTTTCTTGAGTTTGATAGTTTCAAAGTTATCTGTTTTGGTTCAATCATTGCACACATCATATCGAAAGTACATAGGGCATTTTATGGTGTCATTGGAAAGCTAAGGAGGTCTACTTATCAAATCTGAAGCAAAAGAGGGTTGGTACAAAGCAGGTTTTAGCAGTACCTACTCAGTCTCTTGGAGCATCCATCCATCTTTCCCAACAGTGGTATCAGAGCAAACTAAGGTAAAATGGGAGATGGTTTTCCTTCATTTATTGATAAATTGGACAGGAACAACTATCAAGCATGGTCTTTAAGGATGAAGACCTACTTACAAGGAAGGAGTCTCTATGGATACATCTCAGGAGATGAGGAATTGCCCTCATTCAAAACAAGAGGATTACCAACCAAGGAAGAACATGAAAAGCATAACACATGGTGTGCTAAGGATGCATTGGCAAGGTCTTATTTACTCAATTCCATCTCTGATTTTCTTTTGCCACATATTAGAAATTGTAAGGCATCCCAAGAGTCTTGGGAAACCTTGTCATCATATTTTTCCTCCAACACAAGGGCTAGGAAAAATTAGTTGTGGATTGAATTCACAACATTAAGTAAGCAACCTAAGCAAGCTGTTTCAGAATTTGTGACCAAGATTAAAGATGTAGCGGATTAGTTAGCAAGCATAGGAGAAGAAATTGAAGAAGAGCACATTGTAAGACAAGTGATCAATGGGATCAAGGCTGATGACAAATGGGAAAGCTTCACCACTGCCATGGATCTCTACATGGACATGCAAATACCAAATCTTACAACTCTCATGGGACAATTGTTTACACATGAAGCAAAGCTCACAACTATGCAGAGAGAGGTAGATCATCAAGAGGAAGGGCCAGAGGAGGTAAGCAAGGTAGGGGGAGATCCTATAACTCCTCACCATGTAACATTTGTGGTTTATCAAATCATACTATAGATGAGTGTTTCAAGAATTACAAGAATCAGAGAGGAAGAGGATACCAAAGAGGTGGATACTCATAGTCAAGAGGTATATTCAACCATCACCAAGGCTACAACAACAACAACTACAACAACAATTATAACAATAATTACTCTGGCAACTACCAAGGAGGATTCAAATCCAGAAAGGACTACAACAACTACACAGAGGAGCAGGATGACTCTCTTCTGATCATGAACATGACTTCAAAACCAGGTACAAATGATGATCACCTATTCTACATTGACTCTGGGTGCTCAAATCATGTGGCTGGCAATGTAGCACTACTCTCTGATCTTGAGGAACCAAAAGGTATCAAGTTCAAACAGGTGATGACACCAAGCATTCAGTAGTTAAAGTTGGAAATGTTAAGACTTATGATGGAAATCAGAATTTGTTGAGCAGGGTACTCTATGTACCAACCATTACCAAAAATCTGATGAGTGTTGGACAGATTGCGGAGAAAGGTTTGCAGGTTAGATTCAACCAATATGGAGCATGTGTGGAGGATCCAAGACATGGGCTCAAGAGGATTTCTAAAGGAGAAAAATCAGGTAGACTTTTCACCTTTGAGTTAAAAGACACAAAGAATATTGCACTATACAGTTATAAAGATAAAACACTTTCAGAGCTTGAGATTTGGCACAAAAGATTAGGACATATAGGGGAAAGAACCTTGAAGCAATTATGCAGGGACCGATGTGTGCTTGGAATACCTAATGTATCCAAGCAACATATGATTTACAAGTGTGGTGCTTGTCAATTTGGGAAGTCTCACAGGTTACCCTTCTCAAGGAAAGGATACATGCATGAAGACTACCTAGAGCTTGTCCACACAGATGTATGGGGACCAAGCAAAGACCCCTCAGTCTCAGGTTCAAGGTACTATGTATCTTTTATTGATGATTATAGCAGATGGACTGTATTGTACTTCATGAAGCACAAGGATGAAGTGTTTAATTGCTTTAAAAAATAACTTGCACTAGTTGAAAATCAGACAGGAAGGAATTTGAAGAGGCTAAGGTCAGATGGAGGAGGTGAGTACTTCTCCAATGAGTTTGAAAACTTCTTGCACGATAGAGGCATCAAAAGAGAAATAACCACAAGGTATTCTCCTGAACAGAATGGGGTAGCTGAAAGAAGAAATAGGTTAATTGTTGAGACAGCTAGATCTATGTTGAATGAGAAAAAATTACCTAACTATCTATGGGCAGAGAGTGTTTCTACTGCCACTTACCTCATAAACAGGTACCATCTAAGTCCCTTGATGGCATGACACCCTATGAAGCATGGCATGGTAAGAGACCCTCACTTGACCATTGCAGGATATTTGGATGTGTAGCATATGTACACATTCCTTCTCAGATAAGAGGTAAGCTAGACCCAAAGGCGAAAAATGCATCTTTATTGGGTATGATCTAAATAAAAAAGGTTACAGGTTTAATAACCCTACCAATAAGGGATTCATGGTAAGCAGAGATGTTGTCTTTGATGAAAATGATTCTTGGTATGAGAATGAATGCAAGAAGGTTAAATTACCCTATGATTTGGAAGAGGAGTTTCCAAATCTTGCAAAGGAGGAACCTACTCAGAATGAAGCCTCAAGTTCAGATGATGAAGATACTATTAATCTTGAAGAGTTCAAGGCATGGAAGTCCAAGGGCAAAATGAAGATGAAGAAGCTTGAAGACATACCTGAATCTTCAACTCAATCAATCAGAAGATCACAAAGAGAAAGCAAAAAACCTATCAGATATGGGTATGATACATCTCTTGTTACTAAACATTCTATTTATCTTGCCAAAGATTTTTCAAATGAAGAACCAGGATCATATGAAGAAGCCATAACCAAATCAGAATGGAAAGAAGCTATGGATGAGGAGATTGAAGCACTTAAGGAGAATCACACATGGGAGTTAGTACCCAAGAAGGACTCCATGAAGGTAATAGGATCCAGATGGATCTATAAGCTTAAAAGAAATTCTGATGGCACAATTAATAGGTACAAGGCCAGATTGGTAGCCAAGGGTTTTGCACAGACCCAAGGCATAGACTATGAAGAGACATTTTCTCATGTGGCCAAGATGCCAACAATCAGAGTGTTGGTAAGTGTGGCTGCATCAAAAAATTGGAATATGTACCAATTGGATGTCAAGAATGCTTTCTTGAAAGGATGGATCTCAGAGGAGGTATATATGTCACAACCTCCTAGCTATGAGGACCCTACAAAGGTAACATATGTTTGGAAATTAAAAAAGGCTTTATATGGATTGAAGCAGGCACCTAGGGCATGGAATTACAGGTTAACTACATACCTCCAAGACACTTCTCTATTCATAAAGAGAAGTAATTCAAAGGTAACATACCTTTGTGTTTATGTTGATGACATCATCATTACAGGTAATGATGTCAATGGAATCAGATATATCAAGATTCAAATGATGAAGGAGTTCAAGATCAATGATCTTGGTCTATTGAAGTATTTTCTTGGGCTTGAATTAGTCTACACTAGTTCAGGGATATACATTACTCAGAAAAAGTATATACAGGACATGTTAAAGAAGTTTCATTTGCAGGATGCCAAAGTAGCAAGCACTCCAATGGATGTAAACCTAAAACTAAGTGCCCATGAAGGTGATGAAGTCAATGACATTATAGGTTATCAAAGTATGGTGGGTAGCTTGAACTATGCTACCTTAACAAGGATAGATATTGCATATGGATTTAGTGTGTTAAGTTAGTTTATGCATAAGCCAAGGATACCTCACTTAGAGGCTGCAAAGAGAATCTTGAAGTATCTCAAGGGTACACAGAACCATGGTTTGTATTTCCCTTACACTTCAGATATTGATATCAAGATCTATTCAGATGCAGATTGGGCAGGATGCAAGGATGATAGGAGGAGCACTTCTGGATATATTTCTTTTGTAGGTGATAAACCAATATCTTGGTCTGCAAAGAAGCAACCAACTGTTGCATTGTCTTCTACAGAGGGAGAATATAGAGGACTAGCTAATGCCACACAAGAAGCAATTTGGATTAAGCTTTTGTATACAGAATTGGGATTATATATTAGGTCTCCAATAATCTTTGGAGATAATACAAGTGCTCTTCACCTTGCAGCTAATCCTATCTATCATGCTAGAACCAAACATATAGAATTTCATTATCATTATGTGAGAGAGAAGTTGATAAGCAAAGATATTCAACTAACCTATGTATCAACCAACATGCAATGTGCAGATTTGTTGACTAAAGCTTTGGATGGAACCAAATTATGCAGGTTCAAAGCCTTGATTGGACTGTAGGATATACTTGAAGATTGAAGATGAAGACCAAGCCAAAATGTTTGGCTTGAGGGGGAGCTATTGGAGTAAATAACAAGCCTACACATTTGGCTTGAAAGATATCTTGAAGACTCTACATATGTGAAGAAGCATAGCAACCATTGCTAGTGGTTAATTACCACTTTATCTCCTCGTAAAAGTCAAATTGACTTGGAATCTTTTGTAATCACCTACCAAAAGGATTCGTGGAAAACGTTAGCTATTTGATTGAAGGAATATCTCCTAGGATATAGGAGCTTGATCATAGGGAGCCAAAACTTTGAATTTGAATTCAAATTTTTACTCATTCCTTATAAAAATGGATATGGAAAAGTCGTAGGTAGAACTCATCTTTTCCGAGCTTCTCATCAGTGATTCTGAGTGTGTGTGAGGCCTATACTCTAGCCCACACCTATCTACACCATTGGGCAATGATTTTCATGCCAATGGATTTGTATACAAGTGTTCATTAATACATACATTCACATTGTTCATTTCTGAGTTCTCTGTCATACTGCTCAAAAGTCTGTCAACTTATGAAGTGCATATCTCAGTCAATTCTTCACCAAATTCAGTGATTCAAAGCTTCTTGGATTAAGCTTGAAGGTATCTACATGCTGCTAAAATTTGAAGAGATTCTATTCAGCCATTTCAGAGAAATCTGCGTCGAGGTGATCACTGGTCAATATCTGCTACAGTCCTAAAAAATCGGGGGTATATCTTAACTTGCTAAATTGATTTCTCTTAGCATAGTTTATCTTTTTACATAATTCCACTTGGAATAGTTAGCTTACTAAGTTAGTTAGATACCCCAACAAGGAATTTTTCCAATTCCTACTGTGCTGGTCATACTGAGCAAAATACCCAGTAGGTGTCAAGACATAAATAGAAGATTTTCTTGAGTTTGATAGTTGCAAAGTTATCTGTTTTGGTTCAATCATTGCACACATCATTTCCAAAGTACATAGGGAATTTTATGGTGTCATTGGAAAGCTAAGGAGGTCTACTTATCAAATCTGAAGCAAAAGAGGGCTGGTACAAAGCAGGTTTTAGCAATACCTACTCAGTCTCTTGGAGCATCCATCCATCTTTCCCAACAAGTATTCATTCACATTAT
>CM035431.1:142692251-142702251 GCA_020310875.1 Ceratopteris richardii
GCTCAAGATTCCATCTAGCTTGATTAAGAAAAGTGGGTTATTTTGGAGGCATGATTTAAAATCAAGTTCTACACCAACTTTTGGAGAATTATATAAGCAATAGAATGAGGGAAGGATGTTCTCTCTTGACATTGGCAAAGAACAAGGCAAAAGGGCAGTGTTCATCACCTATGGAAAAGAGAAGATTGGAGACTTGGATTTGTGGCACAAAAGGTGTGGTCACGTCACATCAACATTCAAAGGTTGAAAGACATGAAGAAGAGACAATTGGTAAAAGGTTTACCACATGTTTCATTGCAGATGTTACATGAGATGTGTGAAACTTATCAGCTAGGCAAGTCTACTAGGCATTCCTTCAAGAAGAGTGGATATGTAGCACATGGTGTGTTAAATCTTGTGCACACAAATGTGTGGGGGCCAACCAAAGAGCCATCTATTGCATGTAATAGGAACTTTATAACCTTCATTGATTAATACTCAAGAAAATTATGATTGTATTCTATAAATCAAAAATCAGACGTGTTTGATGTATTCAAAAGATTCAAGGCACAAGTTGAGAAGGAGACAAGTTGCTACATCAAAACCCTAAGGTCAACTAGAGGTGGAGAATACTTCTCCCATGCTTTTTGTGATTTCTTGTGGGACCAAGGTATAAAGATGGAAATCACTTGCAAGCATACTCCCCAACAATATGGGGTGGTAAAGAGGAAGAATAGGTATATTTTTTATATCGCTAGGAGTATATTAAATGAAATGAATGTGCCTTTAACATATTGGGAAAATGTTTTTTCTACTGCTATGTACTTGATGAACAAGTGTCCCACATCAAGGTTACGTGACATGACATGTGAGGAGGCATGGAGTGGAAGGAAACCTTTGGGTGTGTTTGGGTGTGTTTGCTACACACATATGCCTCAAGAATTGAGAGGTAAGATGGATGCAAGGGATGAAAGATGTATGCTTAATTGTTATGCTATGGACGACCCTAATACAAAGGAGTTAAAGGTATCTAGAGATGTAGTGTTTGATGAACTCAAACTATGGTATGCTTCTCGGGTTCCATTCCAAGATGAAGATATTGAATAGGCAGAGAGGAGATATGAAACTAGGTTTCATGATAGCTAGGAAATCCTTAGTCCAAGCATACAAAGAAGTTTAAGCATGGATTCAGCCCATCAATCAGTGAATAAAGGAAATTCAAGATTGGTAGAGCTTGATGAAGATGGACATGAAGTTGAAGACTTTGAAGAACCTATGTTGGAAGGGGGCGCTACATCAAAAACAAAGATCAAATTTTAAAACCTATGTTAGAAGGGGGTGCTACATCAAAAACAGAGATCAAGGCACCAAGGCAAAGAAGGTTCATTCTACCAAAAGTAGAAGAAAGGAGGTCAACAAGGGTAAAACATCCAATCTCAAAGCTTTTTTATGATAGTCATATTGTTAGGCATTATGATTTCATGTCTAAGGTTATCAAAGATCATGAACCTTCTACCACTGAAGAGGCCAAAGACACAAAGAGTGCAAGAAGCTATGGAAGAAGAGTACAAAGCCCTTAAATACAACAACACATGGATTCTAGTTCGAAGACAAGAAGGGATGAAGGTAATTGGCAACAAGTGGGTCTAGAAAGGGAATAGAAACTCTAATGTTTCAATTGCTAGGTACAAAACAAGGCCTGTGGCAAAGGGATTTGCTCAATCCTATGGGATTGACTAGGAAAAAACATTCATCCTAGTTTCAAAGATGACCACAATTAGGGTAATCATTGGGGTTTCCACATCTAAGAGGTGGCCAATATATCAATTGGATGTAAAGAATGCTTTTCTTAATGGTGATTTACAAAAGACAATTTAAATTACTCAACCATTACGGTTAAAAAACCCTAAATATTCACATTTTGTTTGTAAATTTAGAAAAGCATTATATGGTTTAAAGCAAGCTCCTAGGGCATGGAATCAAAGGCTTGTGGAGTATTTGTGCATGTGTGGATACGAGGTAAGTGTTGCAAATCCCTCTCTATACCTCAATAGAGAAGGAGGACTAGTTGTCTAGATATGCATATATGTGGATTGATGGAGAGTGTTAATCTCCAAAAGAACAACCTACTCTTGTGATTAGAGCACCTCTATACCAAGAGTAAGTCAAAACCTTCACTAAATTAGAGGTCCAATCTCCAAATTATCAAAATTGAGAAAATCTGTGAAAAAGATAAAACACAGAAAAGTCTACTGCACTATTTCTCCACATTGACCTATCAAACATGTAAAGTTTTTGATGAAACTTTGTATGAATTATCTCCTAGAGATTGCGCATCTCCTCCAAGTTGAATTACTTCAAAAGCCTTAGTATAACTTGAGAAATTTACTTCACAAGTTACCTATGTCCAAATCTGTACTTCTGAGAAGTCGATTTGACACCCCTAACTTCTTAACTTTGGTTCTCACAATGTCGAACCCGTTTTACAAAATGCTTCTAGCCATAAGTAGCTTATCTTTCAACTTAAAGATTAAGCCCTCACTCATGCAAAACTTTAAACTGTGCTGGGAGAAATGATCAAAACAATAACTTCAAAATCTGCGCCTGTTTTAGGAACCTGTGAACACACTTCACATATGAATGTTCCTGCACTTAATTCTCTAAGCCTGATTGCAATTGGAAGCTAAAACTTTGTACAGAGGTCAAGCACCTTCCAACTTAGACTTGTACAAAAGCATTTCACGATTGATCTACTGTAGAAGGAGAACACGCAGAAACATCGGGCGCAAGATTTTCAATTACTCAGAAAAGTTTTCAACTGAGTGATGAGAGCTAACTCAACTAACTTTTTCTCTATCTCATGACTTCTAACTTCCTCAATCTTGGCTTCTAACTATTGTCACATATGCTCTCATACATGCCCCGACTTTTCTCAAAGTATTTATAGATAATTTGTACAAGATTCTTACTCAAACAAAGATCTAAGTCACCTATGACTATACTAATGTACATATGTGTACACTTCTCTTATCCTCTGAATATGTCTTTCTTCCAAGCTTCAATAGTTGATCCTTCCTTCACTCTTTAACCTTCCAAGCCTTCAATTGGTGATTGGTCTGCACCAACAGCTCCCCCTCAATCATCAATTGAGGTCTTCACTATCTTCTTTATACCTGCCATGTCTTTGAACCTTTGTAACTTTGGTCCATCCAAGCCTTTTGTAAGCATATCAGCTATCTGATCTTTTGTTGAAGTATGAATTACTTCAATCTCTTTATCCATCACCTTCTCTCTTAGAAAGTGATACTGAATCTCAATGTGTTTGGTCCTGGCATGAAAAACAAGATTAGCAGCTAAATACAATGAACTCATGTTATCTCCATATATAATTGGTACCCCATGCATAATGTCAAGACTCTTCATCAAGGTCTTGAGCCAAATCACTCCCTTTGCAGCTTCAACCATGCCTTTATACTCAGCTTCTGTAGAAGACAAAGCAACTGTATGTTGCTTCTTAGAACACCATGAGATTAACTTATCTCCCACATAACACATGTATCCATAGGTTGATCTTCTATCATCTGGATTACCTGCCCAATCTGCATCACTATAAACTTTGATATTTGTATCTGAGGTAAACCCATAATACAAACCTTCATTGAGTGTACCCTTAATGTACCTCAACACCCTTTGTCCTGCAATCCAATGTTCTTTCCTTGGGCAATGCATAAATTGAGACAAAACCCCTACTGCATATGATAAATCAGGTCTAGTTAGAGTAGCATAGATAAGACTACCAACCAAACTCTGATATTGTCTCATGTCCTTGAATTCTTCACCTCCATACTTACTCAATTTGTGATTCACCTCCATTGGTGTAGGTGCTACCCTGCAATCATCCATTTTAAACTTGATTAACAAGTTCTTCAAATACCTTTCTTGGGTCACAAATACTCCATGTTGAGTATATGTAATCTCCATGCCCAAGAAGTATGATAAGTCTCCCAAGTCACTTATCTTGAACTCCTTTTCCATTTGCCTCTTAAGCTTTTGTATTCCTTCTTCATCTGTACCTGTAAGAATTATATCATCAACATATATGCACATGTATATGAAACCATTTTCACTTGCCTTGACAAGCAAGCTACTATCTGCTTTAGACACCTGAAAACCAAGTTCTTTTAGGAACTTCACAAGTCTATAGTTCCATGCCCTTGGGGCCTGCTTCAAGCCATACAAAGCTCTCTTGAGCTTGCACACATGATCTGGATACCTTTTATCTCTGAACCCTTGAGGTTGCTCCATGAACACATCATCTGAAATGTAACCATTCAAAAAAGCATTTTTCACATCAAGTTGACATAGCTTCCAACCTTTACATGCAGCAATAGCAATAAGTGTCCTTATGGTTGTCATCTTTGCCACAGGACTATAGGTCTCATCATAATCAATACCATATGTTTGAGCAAAGCCTTTGACAACAAGTCTAGCTTTGTATCTAGACACACTTCCATCTGCAAACCTTTTTGTCTTGTAGACCCACTTACATCCAATAATCTTCTGACTATTTGGTTTAGGAACCAAATCCCAAGTTTGATTCTCCAATAGTGCATCATATTCCTCCTGCATAGCATTCTCCCATTTTTCCTTACCTTTTGCCTCTTCATATGTAGAAGGGTCTTCATCTGTATTCACCATATAAGCATAATCTTTTGTGGCTAGAAATGAAGTATCATAACTATACCTTGTAGGTTGCCACCTATTTCTTGTTGACCTTCTGAGTTCTCCACTCCTTGAGGTTTCTGACTCTTCACATTCAGGATCAAATCTTGGTGTCTCTTCCACTTCAACCTGCACTTCATTATTCTCTTGCTCATCAAATATTTGAACTTTTGATTTACCTTTTCTTTGACTCACTTCTTCTTCATCACCTGTATTGATATTGATTGTACCTGCATACCAAGTGCTTTGTTCATCAAATGTAACATCCTTAGAAACCATAAATTGCTTTGTTGATGGACTCCACAATCTATAGCCCATCTGCTTATCATCATAGCCAATGAAAACATACTTTTCAGCTTTAGGCTCCAACTTGTGCCTTAATTGTGATGGCACATATGCATATGCCACACACCCAAAAACTCTGCAATGATCCAAGGTAGGTCTTTTACCCCACCAAGCCTCATATGGTGTCATACCCTGCAAGGCTTTACATGGTAGCCTATTGACCAAATAAGTGGCTGTATTTACAGCTTCAGCCCACAAATAATTAGGGCAATTTTTCTCCTTCATCATGGATCTTGCAAACTCAACAATTGTTCTATTTCTCCTTTCTGCAACACCATTTTGTTGAGGAGAGTACCTGCAAGTAACTTCCCTTTTTATACCTGCATTCCATAAGTAATCACTGAACTCATTTGAGAAATACTCTCCCCCTCCATCTGACCTTAGTCTTTTCAACTTATGACCTGTAATTCTTTCTGCATATGCATGATAGTGTTTAAATGTATTAAACACTTCTGACTTATCTTTGATCACATAGATAGTGATCCACCTAGTAGCATCATCAACATAAATCACATAATACCTTGATCCATTTATACTGAAATCTTTTGATGGTCCCCACACATCTGTGTGTACCAACTCAAGCTTCTCTGAGTACATAAAACCATGCTTGGAATAGGAATGTTTATGAGCCTTACCTAATTGACATGCCTCACATTTGTATGTCATATGTTGACCTGCAACATTAGGCAATCCAAGCACTGAACCATTGTTAACCATATCTTTAATACCTCTTTCATTGAAATGTCCAAGCCTCTTGTGCCAAAGATCTAACTCAGAGATCTTATGACCTCCATATGTGAACATAGCATGACCAATGTTGCCTTGAATCTTCAATGTAAATAATCTTCCTTCCTTTTTCCCTGAAACAATCTGTTTATACCCTTGGCTAGGGTCTTCCACATATACTCCATCATTAGTGAACCTTACTTCATATCCCTTTTCAACAATTTGACCTACACTTATCAAATTCTTAGGGATTGTAGGAACATACAAAACCTTACTCAATAAGGTGCTTCCATCCTTGGCCTTCACTGATCCAATTGACTTCACATTGTGCTTTGTGTTGTCACCTGTTTGAACAACATGATTAAAAACTTTACTTTCCAAATCAGTCATCAAAGATATGTTACCACTCAGGTGATTGCTACACCCTGAGTCAATGTAGAAGACTCTTTGATCTTCACTCTGCCTTTCACAAGTTGCATTCATTATCAATGTTGAATCTTCCTTTTGATCTGAAGCATAATTGTAGTAGGTGTTGTTGTATTGTTGACTTTGGAATCCTCTACCTGCATTTCTTCCAAAGTAATTCCTTCCACCTCTACCTCTGTAATTACCTCTTTGATTTCTGCCACCTCTTCCTCTTGAATTATAATTTTGATTGTATCCACCATTATTCTGATTATTATGCCAACAATCATTAGCTAAGTGATTTGTCTTACCACAAATCCAGCAAGCTTTGCCTCCATCTTTGTTGTTCCTGCCTCTTCCTCTACCTTTGCCACCTCCTCTTCCTCTTAGGAAGTTGGCTTGAGTAGTTGTTCCTTCATCTTCACCTGCTTGTTGTTTTCCTTTGCTATTCTTCTTCTTGTCCTTTGAGTACATTGCATGTCCTGTACTCTTGTCACCATCTCCTTTAACATCCTGCTTAAATGTTAGCATATGACCTAACAATTGATTTAAATCAGGAGTGAAATGGTCAAGTGATAGTTCTGTAGACAAAATAAATGGCTTCCATTTGTCATCACCTCTCAACCCTGTAAGGATTTGCCTTACCAATTTATCCTCCTCAATGTCTTCATCAACAGCTCCTAAAGCATCTGCAATATCTTTCATCCTTGTTACATAGTCTGAGATGGATTGAGAGGCCTTCTTCTTGAAGGTAGTAAACTCTGCCCATAAGGATGCCTTCCTTGACTTTGTAGTGTTCTGAAAATGCTCCTCCAAAGCATTCCATATGTCAGTTGCACTTTCAAGACCTCTAATATGAGGTAACAAGTAATCATTGACTCCCATATAGATAATGCTCCTAGCTTGAGCATCTTTCTTCATCCAATTTTTCAGATCTGCTAACTCTTCCCTAGTTGGAACACTAGGATATCTGAACTCTGGCTTCTCTTCTTCTTCTCCTGTGATGTAACCAATTAAATCTTTGCTCATAAGATGAGCTTCCATCCTCATTGACCATGCAGGATAGTTTTCCCTATCCAATTTCTCTATCTGTAGAGCATCTCCCATCTTGTATCCACCTGTGTATTGAAATCTTCAAGCTTTACAAACAATGTATGTACCTTTACTTCGAATTAGACTCCTTTTGCCTTTCTTGATGTCGAGTAGTCTTCTCCTCAGGCTTTTGACTCCAAGCTTTCACTTCTTAGTTCTTCAAATGTTGAACTTCTTGAATCTGCAGCAGTCGGGACCTTCCTTTCCTTGATTTTGATGTCTCCTGCTCTGATACCACTCATGGAGAGTGTTAATCTCCAAAAGAACAACCTACTCTTGTGATTAGAGCACCTCTATACCAAGAGTAAGTCAAAACCTTCACTAACTTAGAGGTCCAATCTCCAAATTATCAAAATTGAGAAAATCTGTGAAAAAGATAAAACACAGAAAAGTCTGCTGCACTATTTCTCCACATTGACCTATCAAACATGTAAAGTTTTTTATGAAACTTTGTATGAATCATCTCCTAGAGATTGGGCATCTCCTCCAAGTTGAATTACTTCAAAAGCCTTAGTATAACTTGAGAAATTTACTTCACAAGTTACCTATGTCCAAATCTGTACTTCTGAGAAGTCGATTTGACACCCCTAACTTCTTAACTTTGGTTCTCACAATGTCGAACCCGTTTTACAAAATGCTTCTAGCCATAAGTAGTTTATCTTTCAACTTAAAGATTAAGCCCTCACTCATCCAAAACTTTAAACTGTGCTGGGAGAAATGATCAAAACAATAACTTCGAAATCTGCACCTGTTTTAGGAACCTGTGAACACACTTCATATATGAATGTTCCTGCACTTAATTCTCTAAGCCTGATTGCAATTGGAAGCTAAAACTTTGTACAGAGGTCAAGCACCTTCCAACTTAGACTTGTACAAAAGCATTTCACGATTGATCTACTGTAGAAGGAGAACACGCAGAAACATCGGGCGCAAGATTTTCAATTACTCAGAAAAGTTTTCAACTGAGTGATGAGAGCTAACTCAACTAACTTTTTCTCTATCTCATGACTTCTAACTTCCTCAATCTTGGCTTCTAACTATTGTCACATATGCTCTCATACATGCCCCGACTTTTCTCAAAGTATTTATAGATAATTTGTACAAGATTCTTACTCAAACAAAGATCTAAGTCACCTATGACTATACTAATGTACATATGTGTACACTTCTCTTATCCTCTGAATATGTCTTTCTTCCAAGCTTCAATAGTTGATCCTTCCTTCACTCTTTAACCTTCCAAGCCTTCAATTGGTGATTGGTCTGCACCAACATGGATGACTTGATTATAAAAGGAAGTGATGATCCAGGTATCAAATGGATAAAGGCTAAGCTTGGAAATGAATTCAAGATTTTAGATCTTGGAGTGCTCGAATATTTTATTGGAATTAAAGCTATTTATGTAGAAAATGATGTTTATCTAGCTTAAAGGAAATACTTACTAGATTTATGTTATAAATATGGTATGATTGGATGTAAGCCACTCACACAACCTATGGATCCAAACACTAAGTTATGTGCAGGTGAAGGGCAGACAATTGAAGATATTTCAACATGTAGAAGCATAATTGGAAACATTAATTATGCTACCATCACAAGACTTCACTTGTGCTATGTTATAGGAGTTCTTTCTCAATTTTTGAATTCACCAATTGATGTTCATATGAATGCAGCCAAGAGAGAGCTTAGGTACATCAAGCACACTCAATCAAGGGTTGTATTGCGCTTATGGACATGGATTACAACCTCAAGGCTTAAGTGATGCTGATTGGGCTAGTTCAAAGGAGGCCAGAAGGAGCACATCTGGCTATGTCTTCATGCTAGGTCAAAGAGTCATCTCATGGATGTCCAAGAAGCAACCTACAATTGCATTATCATTTATTGAGGCTCAGTAGAGAGCCTTAGCACTTGCTGCATGTGAGATCATGTGGCTCAACAATCTCTTCAAAGACTTGGATGTGGAGGCTAAAGAGTTTACTCTATTTGGAATTAACATATCAAGCATTCATCTAGCAAGCAACCCTATGTTCCATGCAAGAAACATGCACATAGATATCCATTATCACTTCATCATATAGAAGTTACTATCAAAGAAAGTGGACATCAAGTACATCAACACAAAGGAGCAACTAGCAAATATCATGAACAAATTCATGGATGCAAACAAGTAAGAGAAAGTCAAGATCAGCCTCAACGTGAAGTATATCAATGGAGACTAGCACTTGAGCTTCAGGGGGAGTGTTAAAAAAAGTACAAGCTCAAATGTGTGTGAATCAAGGCTTAACTCAAGTGCCACATTACTTCACTTTCTGGTAAATTCTACAACCACTTTTCCACAAGTTTTACAACTCAAGATTCCATCTACCTTGATTGAGAAGAGTGGGAGATTTCAGAGGCATGATTTTAATTCAAATTCTACACCAACTTTTGGAGCATTATACAAGCAATATCTTGGAAGAAATTGGTGGCCATCCTCAAGCTTCATTTGTGCAATTTTAGGCTCTCATTGGAGTCTATGCTTCAATTCTACGCTAACCCCTAGCTAAGCTAGCCCTCTGCTAGCTAAAGTTTTTCATTTAGGTTGATATTTTTTTATCTATATTTCATTCTATAGTTGTCTATTTCATGTGCAAGATAGGTCTTCTTGAAGCTCTTGTTGTAAGCTTGCTTTTTATTCTGATCTTACTCTCAAGTGTTCCTTATCCTTGTTTATATTGAGCTTGAAAGCTATCTG